>JBBBDQ010001028.1:5110000-5427500 GCA_037127315.1 Ascarosepion bandense | reverse complement strand
TTTTCTTGTTTAAGTTGACAAATGCTGCCATGCTGCCATAATCCTTGTGTTCAGTTAATCTTTGGTGTTACAAGGAGTTTTGTTGGCCTCTTGCTCAAGTACTATCCACACATAATAATCAAGAGAGTTGCAGTCTGAAAAATTAGGTGGTGTAAGGGTTGATGTGGTCACAGAAATTGTCTGACATCATGACTGGATTCTCCTGCTTGTATGGCATTGTACAGAGTCTTGTTGCCAGACATAGGGTCTTCCAACAGGTACCAAGGCAGTGGTACCTTTTCAATGCACTTGATGTAGGCCTCCATGTTGAGTCAAAGACACTCACCAACAAATTCAAGAGATTTTCTTATCAGAATGATCAAAGTGAGTTTTTCAAGTTGCCATACCTTCGTAATCACCATTAGACTCATCCAACTCTTTCCAAATCCTCTGCATTACTCTCAGATTGACATCCAAACACAATGAAATATTTGTATTGGAGCTTCCAGGACAAATGCCAAGCAGTACAGCATGCCATTTCCAAATTTTTGACAGAGTAAATTGCTTATTTTCTCAGAGATGGTTCCCAACTGACCCTGCTATACTGTGCAGTTGACAAAATGAATAACAACAATGCATTGCACTAAATTGAAAATATAAAATGGTGACAGTTTATTTATTGCAACCTCTGTGTGTGTGTGTGTGTGTGTGTGTGTGTGTGTGTGTGTGTGTGTGTGTGTGTGTGTGATAGGATAAGTAACAAATTAGAAACATTTATAAATCTAACATGTTTTATTAAAGTCTCATCAGAGAATGAAATATGGAGGTGAAAAGAAAATTTTTTTTAATTTTTTTTTTTTTCACAATGAAAACGCAGATGAACACATAAACTCATAAATGAATATACATTATGAGTTGGTTCCTGCATAAACAAACTAGAATTATGATACCCATGCACACATAAATTCTAGACACAAATTCTGCTTGGCAAGATATGAGAAACAAGCAACACAAAAATTAAAAACAGCAGAGTTTTCTTTTGCTTCTTATTTCATTCTCTAGTGAAGCTTTAATAAAAGTGAAACCTGAAACCTGCTAGATTTGTGGACATTTCCTATTTGTTACTTATCTTATAATTATACTGGATTCCAATCCATCTGTATGTGTGCATATATATATATATATATATATATATATATATATATATCTTATCAGATATAACATAAGTTTTCTTTTGTTTATATATATATATATATATATATATATATATATATATATAAACAAAAGAAAACTTATGTTATCAGAAGACTTAAGTTTAGGAATGCTCATAAATATTCATGTTAGCTGAAAAGTCAGGCAAACTATGTTCTTGAAGATTTTTTTCTGTTATGCAAATTGGTACTTAAATTATTTCAGTTTATGATTAATTCATGATCTCATGTTATTCAAAATAAACAACACATGAATTAATCTCAAACTAAAATAATTTAAATATCAATTTGCATAACAGAAAAAGAATAAAAAAATTAAAAACTTCAAGAACATCACTTACTCAGTTTCATTTAATAGATATTGAATTGTGTCACTTGGTGTCCTCCATAGGTTGCCTGGTTTTTCAGCTAACCTGATGAATACTTGAGTATTCTTAAACTTACAAATTCTGAAAAAACAATAACGTTTTTACTATTGCATATAAATCAGTTAGTTAAGTGCCATACGTGATACATGCTTTGGCAATCATGTCTCGCAAGAGACATGACTGACTGGACAGAAGATTATCCCACAGTAGGTTACCATTGCTTCTTGTGGTAGACTGGTTGCCAGCCAAGGCTATAGAACCCATCTGTCCTATTATTTAACCTATAACTGGAGGGAAGAGATGGATTAATACCTTTCACAAGGGTATTTGTGTAAGTAAATGCAATGAATTCAACTGGAATTCGAACTTGGCTCCCCGATTTCTCGTTCTGAGCCAATATTCACTGCATCACAACACACATGCATATAAATACTTGTCACAAAATAAAATCCTTATATTTGCATAGATAAAGCCCCTCAAAGGACAAAACACATCTGCTAAGATTAATTTTCTTTTTGTCTTTATTAATATTGTCCTTTTATATACATACTCTGAAATTTTTGCTCATATATATATATATATATATATATAGCACTATTGAGAAGAGGAACTTCAGCCTACCAAATTTTAACTGAAACTAAGAAATAAATGTGTCTCCTTGACCTCAATCTGTAATAATTCTATTGAGCTGAGATGTATCATTTGTCTAAAATCAATTCTGCTATTAGTTTTCAAAATATATCAGAAACATTGATTAGCAAATTTGGATCTTTGTGCCCACAATAAAATGGAGCATCAAAATGATGGTGGTTCCCTTGATACTGCTTTCATTTTAACTACCTTCACTACTTGGCAAGGTCTGTTGTTTTTAAAAAGTGATGATTAGAATTTTCATAAAACCCAAACATATGAAAGTGAATTCATACATTTTCTTTGTTCTTTGAGATTTCACAACAAAAATATTTAAACATTATTTATTTATTAGATTGTTTATTCACAAGAATAATTTTATATTTACAACATTCTAAAAATGTGAACCAACTAATACAATGCAATGTTTAACATTTATTCATTTATAAATAAAAATATTGATTCACTCTTCAATGTTTATTGCTATAAAAACTTGTTTTCATAGTTATTTGTAAAATGGTAAATGATAAATATTCTCTAAAAATAGCATTTAGAGTTACATATATATAATATACATATCAAAATATAAATATTAATCAAGTGTGAATGGAACAGTGTTCAATGATGTGTAACAGAGAAAAAAGATATATTAATAAATATACATATTATCCTACGTTTTATGCACTGACTGAGTTTCATGCATTTTCCAGCAATCATTGGGTGCTTATCATATTTCACTGGTCTTTTATCGATTTGAATTATATATAATTGCAATCAATAAAGGACCAGTATGATATGATAAGCACACAATGATTGCTGAAAAATGCATGAAACACAAAGTCATGCATAAAACGTAGGATAATATGTATATTTATTAATATATATATATATATATATATATATATATATATATATATATATTATTATTATTATTATTATTATTATTATTAATTATTACTTTAGAACATGTACAAACTACTACAAAATTGTACATTTTGTTTCAACATTGAAAGAACAATGTCTCATTAGGTAGTTAATAATGATGGTAATATTGAAACAAAATGTACAATTTTGTAGTAGTTTGTAGTTTGTACATGTTCTAAAGTATAATTAATAATAAATATTCATTGCTCTATTTTTATATTGGGCACTGTTTTAAATTAATGTTTTGAATGTTACAGTTATATATATATTGATTGTTTAATACTTAGTTTTTGGTCATAATAGGGTTAGACCAGTGCACATTTGTATTAAAAAGTGTTCAATACAATTATATTATAGAACTTCTGAATATTTTGAAGCAAGTGGATGTGTCTAGCCACACTGAGGAGCTGTGATACAGCAAAACAGGATTGTATGTGGATGACTAATATATATATATATGAATAAATACAAAAAGGAAAATTATCTTAGCCAATGGTAATGGACATTATGAAGCCAATTGTAAGGATTTTATTTTGCAACAAGTATTTATAAGTAAAAGTAAAAAGAAAAAGTGTTAGTTTTTAAAATTCTTAAATTTAAGACTGCTCCTAAATATCCATCAGGCTAACTGAAAGTCAAGGTAATTTATGGAGAATGCTATGTGATTTAATTAATGCCTTATAAACAAAAGTGAGTAAATATTATTGTTGAATTTTTTATTTTTTCTTATATACAGCAATTTATCAAATGCATTAGTTGTACATTTTTTTTTAATCGTATCACCCCGAGCAAGGTGGTAACACCACTGATGTGCTGGGGGCTACATAAGAGTAAAATGATTAGATTGAAGAGAGGAAAGAGAAAGACGAACTAGTTAGAAAGAAGCAAGAGAAGGATGGAAATACAGTTGTGATGACAGTTGCAAAGGTGGAGAGAAAAGAAAGGATATACGGGGTGGTGTAAAAAGAACTAGAGTCAAGTGGTTAAGAGATGAGTATTGACATTGCATTTAAATTCCTGAAGGTTGTAGCCGTCAGGAAAGCAAGAATATGGAAGTGAGTTCCACAGGTAGGAAGTGCGAGAAAAGAAGCTGCAAGAGTAGAATTGTTGTCTGCATTTGGCTGATCTAACTGTGAGTAGGTGAGACCCAGTTGCCAGTCTGGTTGCACGGGTAAACACCTGTTGCAGAGACACCAGTGACTTAAGTTCGTTGGAGCAGAAGCCATGAAAGTATTTATAGAACAGACAAAGAGAAGTCACATCCCATCTGTGGGGAAGTGGCTGAAGTCGAGCTGCCAAGTCGGTACCTATCACATTACTGATTCTTCTTTGGAGCCTGTCAAGAACACTGAGATGAACAGCAAGGGCCCCTGACCATATATGACAGCAGTACTCCATGCACGGATGACTGGTTGATTTGTATATATGCAGGATGAATTCAGGCAGGAAAAACATCCTGGCCCAACAAAGTAACCCAACCTTCCTAGCAGTGGATTTAGCTATTAACTCAATGTAGTGGTTTCACTTGAGATCAGAAGAGAGGGTAAGGCTGAGGAGTGTAGTGTATTGCTCTCAGGGAGACTCGCTTGGTCCATGCTTATGGGAGGCAGGAGAGGTTGCCTGTGATGATTGACAGACAGCAGCTTGGTCTTAGACGCATTGAAATTAACAAGCCACTTCTTACCCCAATCCACCACAGAATGTAGATCCCTCTCAAGATCAGCAGTGAGATTATGCTTGTTCGCCACGCTGGATTTCTTACTGATGCGGGAGTAAATTGTGGTGTCATCTGCGTAGATGCCTACTTGGCACTTGATCTCGTCTGGGGGATCATTTATAAAAATAAGGAAAAGCATCAGGCCTAGGATAGAGCCCTGAGGGACACCAGCATTTGTACAGTAGGATGTGGAGGTATGCCCATTCAAGATGACCTTCATTATGTGGTTATTTAGAAAAAATTGGATCAGATCAAGCAAGCATCCGGAAATACCGTAACCCCGTAGCTTGCATAGAAAGCCAGCATGCCAAACCCTGTCAAAAGCCTTGGAGATGTCCAGAGAAACAGCACGAGCCTCACTGAACTCCTCAAGGGCCTGGAACATGTACTCTGTAATGGTTGTTAGCATGTTGGCTGTGGATCTAGCCATACTGCCTGTCAGAGAATAGTTTATGGGCAGTAACATGTTGAACTATTTCAGCAATTATAATGGCCTCGAACACTTTCCTGAAAACTGGTAGAAGGCTGATAGGGTGATAGTTGGATGGGTTTGAGGATTCACCAGAGTTCTTAAATACAGGAATGACAGAAGAGGACTTTCAGCATGCGGGAAAACAGGAAGCAGAAAGGTAGTAGTTATAGAGTTTAGAGAGAACAGAGGCGAGTTCGGAGCCACATTTCTTAAGGACAATCACTGGGATTCCATCACCACCGCTTGCCTTATGGGGGTCAAGTTTTGATATTACTCAAGACACTGCTGTCAGGGTAATTTATATATCATTTAGTTTAGCCTCAGTTCTAATAGGGAAGTCAGGTGAAGGTACACCAGATGAGTTAAATGTGAAGTTGGATGAGAATCTGTGAGCAAAACACTCGGCCTTGTCCGCTGATGCTGTGAGGACCTCAAATTCATTGATTAAGGGAGGGATAGAGGATTTGCTATTGTTCAGCACCTGTTTGCATAACTTCCAATAGTCCTTGGAGCCAAACTTGCGGTCAGCTTTTTGCTGTCTCATTCTCTCAGCAAACAACTGCTTGGTGTCATTCAAGATTCTCTTGCGCTCATTACGAGCAGACGTGATCTGTGATTGTGGTAAGATGAATGTCTCGAAAATAGTCGGAAGTAGTGGTTCCTGTGGGCAATGGTGGCTGAACAGGCAGGAGAGAACCAAGAGAGAAATGAGGTTTGAGACGAAACTTCCTGGTAGGTATGAAGGCATCAATCCCAGCTTTCACCCAGGAAGAAATCTCAGATGCACAGTCATCAACTGGGAGATCGAACGCTTTTCCCCAAGGGACGTTGCATAGAAAATCACAAAAAGCATCCCAGTTAGCTCTTTGGTACCAGTAGGAGGTCCTATAGGTAGGAGGCTCCTGGGGAGTGTGAGAGTGGAGAGAAATATTAAGAGAGACAACAGCATGATTGGAGTTGCCGAGAGGGCAAAGCTGTGAGACTTGGCAGGAGTCAGGTGCAGAGGTAAAGCATAGATTTAGTAGAGAGGTGTGTCCAGAGGGAGTGCTAAGAAAGCATGCGGAGAAGTCTACCACTTGTATAAGGGATTGGGAAATGGCAAAGTTCATGGCATGGATGCCAGCTGAATCAGTAACAGAGTCTTTAAGCCATTCAGCATGATGGGCGTTAAGACCTCCAAATACAAATATGTGAGTGAATGAGTGGGAGGTAGTAGCCTTATCTATATTGTCAGAAATGCTGTCTAGAAGGGAGCAGTCAAAAGATGAGGAGGAACAGTAAAGGAAGAAAAGGTAGCTAACCGAACTGAGAAGCGACAGCTAGAGACATACACATTGATGGTCAGGGGATTCGAGCGATGTCACCCTAGCTACAGGGAGGTGTTCACTAACATAGACCCCCAGTCCATGCATATGGACAGTGGAGTCCTTTCTTAAGAGGGGAAGATAACTAGGGATCGAGAAGTCAGAGGAAGGAATTGATGAGTTGAGGTTAGTCTCACAGAGTGCTAGGATGTCAGGGGACTTTTTGTGTAGAAATAAATTCTATCACAGAAAGAATGCCACACTTATTAAAAGGGAGTAAGTTATGTCAACGGAAAATTCTTAAGAGTGTTGCTATCAAATCTTATCAAATTATGAATCTGCACCCAGATTTTTTCAAATATCTTTTTTCCTGAAAGAATTACTACTTTCCTAAGCCAACATACATGACTATAAAAATGCAAAACAATTAAAAGAGGATGGTTAAATTAGTAACCTCATGTTATTTAAAATGTATAGCATAAATTAATCCCAAACTAAAATAATATAAATGTTAATTACATCATATAAAAAATATTCAACAACATTTACTCACTTTTGTTTATTAGACATTAAATTACATCACTTAGCATCCTCCGTAATTTACCTTGACTTTTCAGCTAGCCTCATGTATATTTATGTGTGTTTTTAAATTTTAAATTTTTGAAAATTTGTCAGATAAAGCAAAGTTTAAGAGGCTGGGCAAACAGCTTTGCAGCACCCTGCTCATAAATACTTCCACACCATATTATTATTATGATGATGATAACAATGACTTACAACGATTTTTAAATATTTTCCTCTGTAAAATGATGAGGAATTATCAATCTTTAAGTTTTAAAATTCAGCCAATGAAAATGTTATTAATCATTAATTATATTAAAAAGAATTATGTAAATACAGGATGCATGAAAAAATATATACACACTTTTTGAAGCTTTCTTAAGAAATAAAGCAAGTAGAACCAACTGAATCTAATTTAAATAATGCATAGGAAGACAGCATTTATTATAAATGCATACTCTTAAGATATTGTTATTGCATGTTTTCAAATTTGTATCTTCTTTCCTGAAAGAATTGCTACTTTCCCCCAAAATGATCCTGACAATGCAACACAATGTAATCTCAGGCAGTAATCAACATTTTGATAGGCTTTTTCGGGTTCTGGGAAAACTTTCCATCACCCTTCCTTGTTTCACAAACCTTGTTGATATCCGTGGTTTTCCAGAACATTTTTTGTGAATATCATTTATAATAGCCTCAGATTCAAATTTATCTCTAATTCAGGAGATTGTAAGCCGTGTGATTGGATCTAAATGAACCTCTCTTTGATACAACCTTTGAACTTCAACCAGATTTTTATACTTTCAGAAGTATTTCAAGACAATTTTTCTTTGTTCAAAGAAAATCTTGGATGACAATAGTAATACTAATGTTTAAATCTGAAATCTATACATTTTTGAGACATCCTGTATATTGATTAATCATCTCTTGTTATGGCAAAGTGTTTATTGATTTTTTAATTGGCCATTTGCTGATTTTCAACAAATGTCAACCTGTATTTGGTTGTTAAAAACAAAATATCAAAGCAATTATTATGCATCAAAAAATATGGATTTAACTCAGAATAAAAATACTATATGTTCTACTCAAAGAATAAAATATGTATCGATTTTTACATACCTATATTTACATATATATGCCTACATATTCACTTATATTTATCAGCCATTTTGAGGCCACTGCTAGAAAATGTCTTTCCCCAAATATTTCCATGATGAAAATGATTGTGTTATTTTTTGCTATGTCATACTAGAAAATGCTTCTAACTGATTTCTCTGTCTTCTGTCTGTTCTTTCCCTACTGTGCTTGCTATCCTATGGGCACTAATCAACCAAACCTTTGCTCTATCTATTATCCTTTCTTCTCAGCAGGGTTAGAGATTTTGTTCCTTAATCACTTCTGTAAAAAATTCATCAACTTTTTGATCAATGTTGATCATTTTCTATTTCTAGCATTGCTAACTTCATGACTCATTATGCCTTTTTCAGTTTGTTTTAAATTGATTTCATCAATTTCCATGTTTCACACTCATGCACCATTGCTGGTTTTATACATTCATTATACACTTTACATAGCCTATCACAGGTGTTCCCAATCAGGGGCAATTCTCCCAGGGGGAATTCAGGGTTTCAAGGGAGAGGATTTTTTACTATTTCTTTTTTTATTTACAGAATTTTGTTTATTGAATTACAATGCACTGAATAGCATTCTAATGAAATTTTGTATCACTGAAATATGCTTCAGTTTATTCATTTAAGAATTATTATGAATAAATGTTATTAGTTATGAATTAAAACAAATTACTGTACATATATTCAAGTTAAAAAATCTATCAGCATTTTCTATTGCTATTAAATTTGTAAAACTCCTCTATAAAAATAATCCATATAATTGTATATTTACTAATATGGAAAGAATGAAAATCTTCAATAATATGCATATTATTTGGAATGCACCTTTTGTTGAGTCGAATAATCTAGGAAAGTGGGGGTGACATCCTGACATAGTGAAAAGGGTGTATTGGGCAAAAAAGGTCTACTGGTCTGTCAAATGCTAGTTCTTAGATCTTGGATTTGTACAAGTGGTCTTGTAATAGTTCTGTTATGGTTTATAAAATAGCGAGTGTTCTAAAAATAGAAAAAGGTAGACATACTGACGCCAAGAATTCAAAATTGGGCGGCAAAATAAGGAACCGTTTTTTGTTGGTAGGAGTAGGAGTAAGAGTAGGAGTAAGAAGTAGGAGTTAAGGACAGTAGTTTTGTGTAGAAGATTTGAAAAGATGAAGATGCTAGTCAGTTGACCACTAGAGTCCAGAAGGGATAGACTCGTTTACTACTAGCATCCCACAGTGAAGAGAATTTAGCTAGTCTGCTCCTGTATCCACACAAAATTTAAAGGTTGTAACTTGATGTAAAAACCTAAAGTTTTAAACCAAAAATAAACATCATTAATTCAAGTTTATGTTATCTTCTAATTATACCAAAACAAAGCAAGAACACAACAGTTCAATTGCTAAAAGATTGTGTTGGTAAAGAGGAGGTCAAATTTTATAGAGAAGAAAATGGTGAAGTGTGATAGTCACTAATTTGAAAATGATAGGTTGATCAAGTGTGGATTGAATTAGGCTGTGTGTTTAAAGTAACTACTCCCTTCATTTAAATTTTGTTCTTTAAGCAAATGCAAACAATAAACATGAATGAGAAATAATACAATAAAAATAAGTGTTGAATAACAAAAAATATTTTGATTTATATAGCATAAAAGATACAATACTGAAATGAGTAAAGCTTTGTGAACGAAATCTTTGTAATGTTTGTCAATTTAATTATGTGTGTAAACCCTTATTTTTCTGAAAGTTTATTTATGTTAACACAGTAACTTAAAACTTCAGATAATTGAGTGTCTTGGATTTGTTTGGCAATGTGATTCTCAAAGATGTGCTGGTGCACCCTATTTATTTACTTGTTGATCATGTGATTGGCCCAAGAATGTGTTTCCTTAATTTTAGTGGTTCTCTGGTTTAAACACTTGTGTGTAGGCACAAATATAACCTTTGGTATTTATAAATCAATCAGAAAAGGTCTATTGTCATATTTTTAGCTTGAAGCCTAGAAGTGTTTAGTTTGTTCAAATTTCAAACTTACACATGAAAAACATATAAAATATTATTTTAATATTTGTTGCCCAATTAGGATATTGTTAAATAAAATCCTTTATATAAATTAGGTGTGATCCATAAAATGTAGAAGCCAGGTTCTACAGTGGCATCATACCCTGAAGGCCAAAATATGTTTGTGTTAAATGGTGCTTTTGCAGTAAAAATTCAAATATGAAAAGTGACTCCAACCCTAAAAAGTTAAGTGAATTACATTTTATTATCCAAACAATATTTTTCCGAAGATAATCAAGTATGGACAATCTGAGTACAAGTCTACACAAGACAACTTGACAAATTCTACTTACCATATCAGCATGATCAATAAAGCAACTGCTGTTTTTGAATTGCCAAATGAGATCAAAGATTTGTGCTTCTTGGACTTTTACAGCTTTTATCAAAGGTGTTTCCCCCTCCTAAAAAAACAAATGTTGCCTAATTAAATTTTGGGGTTATACAGGTTTTCAAGAGTTACGAAAATGTTGTCTGAAGCTCCAAGATTACATACATTTCATTATTCCACAAGTATTTACATCTTTGTTGTTGTTAATACAATATTTCAGTTGATATATTCTTTGACCCTGTTTAGTTGTATTTTAGGGGTTTTAAAAGAAAATTCTAAAGATTGCCAAATTTAAACTATACTTGAGGAAGGTTGAAGAGCATATCGGCTGAAATACTTGTGTTAAAAATAAAACAACAATGAAGACAGTCATTTGAAATATGCATGGGATACCTTTAAAAAGCATTTACTGTGAAAGTTTTCCATGGATGAACAGTTTAAATGTACACCATACTTAGCAGTGATTTTCCTACCAGGGGAGATACAGATTCAAAACCTTCCAGAAGAGATATTTCTTTATTAATTTTCTAGATTACACAGGCTGAGAGACAAAGATTTACACTGTTTAAAAAATGGAGATGTCTACGCAAATACACATTTCCATTAAATATAACATTTAAATCTAGAAGAAATAATGTTGGATCCATGAATTTCTTAGAAATTACTTTACATATTAGATACAAAAATAACAGTTAACAGAAATGGTCTTCAAGAGATCTAAACAAGAGATGTGCAATTCTTAATTAAGTTAATTAAACTTTGACTATAAATATCTTCCATTGCTGATCTGTCTAAAACCAAGCTGGGTTTCCATGACAATGAGGCGACAGGTTTGAACTCAGCCAAAACTTTTCTTTATTGAGACTTTGAATGCAAAGTTTGGCAGATATAGATTTAGACAGTTGAAAAAACAGGGATGACTACACAAGCATGTGTATGTACAGCATATAGCATGTAATGTAATCATAAATTATGTTGGATTATAAATAAAATCTATTAGTTCATTAAGAAATTACTTTGTTTACACTATTTACATTATTCGGACTATTGACCTCATCTGTGTTGCCATTTGTACAACATTCTGGCTGTTGTATGCTTTGGCCTTCTTCAGATGCTAGGAATTTCGAACTTAACCCTTTATTATAATCACTGGGGTATATCATTCTCATATCATTAATAAAACCAGAAAAATAATCCAGAAACTTTATCCCATGCCAGACTGAACCCTAAATCCAATCACTTTGTGCCAGTCATGAGGCCAAACATCCTTGAAAGTTTCATCTTAATCCATTCAGTGGGTCTTGAGATATCTTGATCACAGACAAACAAACAAATAGACAAACGCAATCAAATACAATACCTTCACCTTAAGGTAGAGGTAATAATGCTGGATTATAAAAATAAAATAATAAATAATATCCATTAATGCCTTAGAAAATACATACATCTATAAATATATCTAAATATAAATTATTGTACAATCATATTCACGTGCCTTGTATCAGCACAGAGTAAAATATTCACATTTATCAGAAGTGTGTGTGTGTGTGTGTGTGTGTGTGTGTGTGTGTGTGTGTGTGTGTGTGTGTGTGTGTGCGCTTTGTCAAATCCAATCTGACCATATGGTCACAATCATGCCATACCCAAAATATATACGAGGTGGTCCAAAATAGCTGTGTTCAAAGCTGAGTAAATTGTGATGGACAACGGCTTGAGCAGCTACACTAATAAAATTTAAGCACGTTTGTATTATTACAAAATGTAATTGTCAATGTAATAATTGTATGTTATTATTTACTGTTCACCTGCTTTTGGATCACCCTATATTTGTAAATTTAAAATAAGGATCAATATACTGATACAGTGATATTAACACAATCTTGATCTGAAATGTTCACTGTGTAATGTTTATTTTCACCACTGAATTAAATGCATTGGAAGGAGATTATATTAAAAAGTATTTGCAGTGTAAAATAAATTCTTTGTTCATCATTAGGCTATAGACTTATTGATGTACCTACATATGTATATGTGCATCCTTGATGTAGTCTGACACAAGGTCACAATTTTAGTGTAGTTATTCATGTCAGGAAATACAAGAGGTCTGAATTTAATGTAATGTCCATAAATAACCTGTGACCTAAGAAGAATTTTTCATCTATGGTAACCTCAATATGTACTTGGTTCACCCTAAGAGATACCAAAATACTTGCTATTACATCAGAATACCAAAAGAGCTAGGTATCTCAGAAGGTTTGTCTAGAAGGTGGCCTCATAGCTGCCAAGTGCAGAATTCAGTCACAACAGTTTCTGGTAGCTTCACCAATATAAACAAGGACACAACCAAGCTGAATTTAGGATAGACACACAAATGACAGGAAGTTATATAAATGCCCAACCCAGTAGGAAAAGAAGATAATACCTCTACCTCATGTCCTCATAAGATAACTAACCATTCAAATGTACATACACTCCACAACCAACCTTAATTCAATAAAACCCAAAAATGAATAAACAATTATTTATGCAGAAAATTTTGTTTCAGTAGTTGCATTTTAGGCAAGTAGATTTTTTGTCATAAAGTGCTTGATATCAAGTTAAGTATAGAGTGTTAATAGAATTAATGTGGAAAAACTTTGGATTTTCTCTTTAAAAAACAAATGACCCTGAAGAGTGAAGATATTAAAATAATCCCCTCACAAAACTTTGAAATCAGCATGACTGAAATAACACTGCTCAGCTAAGCAACAAGTTTCTCTACATTAAGCAGTTTGTAATATGCACCTGATGATTGTGTAATGCATGAAACTCTGAGTCATGCCTCTGTCATAGGATAATATATATATATAAATATTTTCAGCACCTCCTTATATATATATATATATATATATATATATATAGAGAGAGAGAGAGAGAGAGAGAGAGAGGGTGACATAAATTAATAAATATATATATGATGGTGCACATATGTATAGTATTATTGTTCAGGTGTTAATAAAACAGTGTTCAATGTATAAACAGAGCTGTATTATATGTATATTAATAAATATACATATTATCCTACATCTATGGCACGACTTGGAGTTTCATGCATTATGAAATCAACAGGTGCGTATTTCAACCTGACAATTTATTAGATTTGAATTTAAAATTCACTCAATGTTCATGGGAATTAAATCTTATAAAGTTAATTTACTGCTTTTTTAAAAACAAGATTAAAAGAGTTTTTTTAGTTTCCATGTGGTGCATTGGATATCGGCTCGGAATGAGAAATCGGGGAGCCGAGTTTGAATTCCAGCCGAATTCATTGCATTCACTTACGCACAAATACCCTTCAGAAAGGTATTAATCCGTCTATTCCTTCCAGTTATGGGTTAAATAACAGGACAGATTGGGTTCTATAGCCTTGGTCAGCAACCAGTCTACCGCAGAAAGCAATGGCAACCTACTGCAGGGTAATCTTCTGCCCAGTCAGTCATGTCTCTTTCGAGACATGATCGCCAAAACGTGTATCTCGTATGGCACTTAACTGACTGATTGAATGTGTGAATAAAGCAGTACTTTTGCTGTATTTACTATTGTGTAAGGGCAACATGTGGTTGTTAAATCTTATTTTTAACCTGTTGAGTTTTTGTTTTCATTTTCATTTTTAAATTTAATTTTTAAATTTAATTTTTAAATTTTCATCTACATGTAACCTTAGAATATTTAAATTTTTTAATTTTGTTATTAAAAAAGCAGTAAACTAATCTTTATAAGATTTAATTTCCATGAACATCAAGTGAATTTTAAATTTAAGTCTAATAAACTGTCAGTTTAATGTATTCACCTGATGATTGCATAATGCATAAAACTTAGAGTAGTGCCATAGACATAGAATATATATATATATATATTTCAATAAGCCAACATCAGAATACTGGATCATTGAAATACTGAGTTTAGGAAGAAGGTTGGAATAAGATCTTTGCAGCATCCTCATTATACAAAGTATCCCAAAAGACACTTCCATATTTTAGGTATTTAAAAATGTATCAGTTTTTATACTTTTATCTATTTATTTTTTTTCCAAAACTTAAAATTAAATTTGAAATAGGGAAATTATCAATTCACAACTGACAAAAAAAACAAAATCATTAATTAGATTTAACCCAACTTTTGATCCCGGGATAATTTTGTGAAATTCTAAAATTTTATAGTTTGTACATTCTCCTGATCTGACAACACCAATTATTTTTCAGAGGTTACCTTAACAAGTGTGTATACATGAATAAACTACAGACAATTCAGCAACTCAAGGATAACATCTGTGCAGACATTTAAAGGCTACAGACAGAGTTATTGACAATTGTTATGGTGAATTCTATTGAAAGAGCTTGTCTGTATAAAGTAAAAAATGGATGATTTTTATGTATAATTTTCTCTAATTAAATAGAAATATAATTCCGGTATTTGAATTTTCATTTTATATGAAACTATTTTTGAATATTAAAAAAAAATATTGAAATTACTAAATATTAGGTGACTTTGGATTTACCCTGTATAAGACTATTCAGATTTTGGTTTTAAAGACCTTTGCCTTAAAACAGAGGTATTGGATTCAGTTATGTTTGTTTGTCTGTCTGTGGTCAATACTTGTTTTATTTTAAGCATGCATTTAATTTTGTGAGCAGTCAAGTTCATTTTTGTATTTTCTCTTTTAAGAGTGGTCAAGTTCATTGCAGTTATTTTTTCTCATTTTAATGATCATCTGTTGCTAATCGTTGAGATGTTGGTGTTGACTTGACAGAGGTTTGCAGACTTTGACTGCTATCTCTAGTAATAATTAGATTTATTTCCCTTAAAGTGAATCCAAAATTTAAACAAAAAATAAATTGTTGAAAATCTAGTAGGTAAATAGTAAAGATACTTGCATCGTCAAATAGTGATGGGTCTGCTCCATTTTCCAGCAGCATTTCAACAATGTCCTTCATCTTGGAGGTAATGGCAACCATGAGAGGTGTGCTTCCATTCTGAATAAAAGAAACTAGATTCAAGATTCAACTTATTTCAAGAATCTGCAATAATTTTGTTTTTATCACTTTGTCAGTGTGCAACACAACATTTGTCTTGTGGGGCTGAGTGATTTTTTTACACTAAAATTCATCCAAAGAGCCACTCAAGGTAAAGGGTTCCTGTTAAAATAGTAATGATAAAGGAGGTACATCGTATGAATGAAAGAGAAGGTGGTAGAAAGTGAAGATTATGTGGATAACTATGACGGATAGATGATTTTTAACTTGAAGTTGTGATTATAGTATTCAGGGAATCCATAGAATATTCTGTTACCCAAATAGGAAAAAACTGTCTGCATGGAACTTTCTTCTCACCTTTGTAACACAGAGGAAATGTGGATGTTTCAACTCAACAAAAATATAGCAGGGCATGTTTGAGCTGTAAAAAGTGTGACCTGGGGGAACTAAGGAATATTTGTTATAGAAATAGTGATAAAGCAATGACAGACCTGCAACATTGCTCCTGTAGGAGAGAGACTGAAGAGTGGAAAATAAGTTTTCCCTTTACAAGACTATATAAATGATGTTTTGAGCTCCGGCAAAGCTGCAAAATGAGAATTGATTAACTCTTCTCCAAATATGACAGAAATACTCCATTTTTGGTCTAGTTTGATTCTTGATAGAGAAGTATTGCATGAATGGGAAAGGCAGTTTAACTACAAAGAAATTAACATCAGAAAGTTATACACTTGTTAACATTAGTTCATGTCCAACAGCAAAAATGGGGAGAGATGAGAAATTAAATTGCCTTGTTTAAAAAAAATCTATGTGGACATTAAAAGGTTAGGAAAGAAACCACCATCAATACTAGAAAGAGTGATAACAGCTACTGGAATTAAAAATAGTATTTTCCTGAAAAATTGTTTCAAGAAAAATATTTCTTGTGGATTTGAATTAACCCACAACAAAAAAAGGCGAGAAAGGTTTTTAAATATAATAATATATAATATTATTTTCATGTTTTTATAACTAAATTTTTTCAGCATGTACTAGTGTTAAAGTTCCTTGTTTGTAGTTGTATAAGATGATAAGAAATGTGCTTTCCCCATGTGTATGTGTGAAAAAAGAGGCACAAGAGAAAATGAGAAGAAAAGTGTAAGTGTCATGTAGCTTGGTGAGAAAATGTGTACATGTCACATAGCTTGGTGAAGAAGTATGTACATATCATGAAGCTTGGTGAGGAAGAGTGTAAAATGTCACATAGCTTGGAGAGGAAGATGAGTGAATGAGTATGGGAATCTCCTTGAAGTTACACTGTCATGAACTATTGTCATGTATTGCCATTCCTTCTCTTTACTGGTTTTGTCCGTCTAAAGACTTTACTTAAATACTCTTCAAAGGGATCATGAAGCATGGTTTTTATTGTCTGTGGGAATACAATCCATTGGTTGAAAAATGTTAAATATTTATTTTCAAAGGATTGATTTACTAACTGTAAGGATGTGTGAATCCTTTGACTCTGAAACCATTTTTTTTATTATTTGATGATTGACTGTCTTGGCATTTATTTCCATCTTCACTCTACATATTTTATAAATTTCAAACAACAACAGCACTGGCTGCTTTATTAAAGGTCTTAAAATATTCCCTTATAAGAAAACAGCTAATATTACAATTACAGCATGTTAGGTTCTGATAAATTCCATGACCAGTGACCAAACAAACACAAAAATTTTCAAAAGAAAAAACAGTAAATACTGGTTAAACTTATATTGCATAAAGATATATATATATATATATATATATATATATATATATATATATATATATATACAAAACAGATTTTGATATATAAAGTCAGAAGTTTATTCATCTGAAGAGAGTCAAATTTAAACTTGAAACGCATGTAGCAACACAAATACCATTATGGATACTTAATATATTATACAAAAATCAAGTAATATTAATAACAATAACAGCAATACATCTACACTTTAAACAAAATGTTCATGGCTTCTTGCACTTTTTTCTTATATATATATATATATATATATATTTTTGTAGTATAATTGTAACTAAGTTGTAGAACTCGTAGGTTTTTTAACCTTTTGTTCATGCATTTACTTTTATAAAGAGTGCTCAATACAAATGTAGAGCATTATACTGTAATAGTTGTTACAATGGTTTATTAATTCATAGTATCACTACACAAAAATTTTCGGATTTTGAAGCTAGCCCTGTATTTTAAAAAAAATCACCTGAAGAAGAAGCAGTCCACATACAGGGCTAGCTTCAAAACCCGAAAATTTTTGTGTAGTGATACTATGAATTTATAAACCATTGCAACAACTATTACAGTATATATATATATATATATATATATATATATAAAATTTTCACTCGAACAAGGCAGGAATGCCACTAGTGTGCAGGCTACAGGATGTGAAGGAGAGAGAAAAGACTAAGTATAGGGAAGATTGAGGAAAGGACAAACAATAAACAGGATTCAAGAAAATAAAAGATGGCAATTGATGTGGCACTTAAATTTCTAAAGATTGTAGTTATCAGAGAAGCAAGTAAATAGAAAGGAATTCCACAAGTGGGAAACAGAATAGAAATGGTGGTTTCATTTAGCTATTTCATCAGTAAACACATTGAACCTAGATGCCAAGCTAGTAGCTCATTTAAGTTCATGTAGTCAGGTCACCTGGAAAAAAAGATGGTCAGAGTTGTTACCATGAAAATATTTGTAGAAAAGACTGAGGGAAGTCATGTCATGTTGGTGAGAAAGTGAACAAAGGGATATTAGAACCAACCAATTTCATTGCTAACTGTTGTAATAAAATATCCTGCACCCCTTTTTCCCTATGTGGACTTACTAATACAGAGAACGATATATAGTGAGCATCACATTCACCGTAGTCTTGTTTTGGATAAATGGATAGATAAAGATTAGTAAGACATTACTAATTTTTTTCTATCCAATTTTTAGTAATATATTAATAATTTTTGTCTATCCACTTATTGTACTCTCTATTGCAATAACACTCTCTTCTTTACATCTACTATTGTGTTGGTCATTCTTTCCCCTCAAGTAACAACCTTGTATATTGTAACCCTAACTCAAGAATACAACAAAGGCTGTTTTCAAGGAATTCAAATGATGTTTCTCCTCCCATGTAAATATTATAGCTGTGACATCATTTCTGATCTTTTATTTAGTATTTAGCATTCCGGATGTAATCATAACCAGAAATACTTACTAGGATCATACAAACATGGATGAAAGTATTCTAAGATCTTTAAATAACTCCACCCTAATTTTGAAAAATTTTTGATTGCTTAAAAATTCCAGTCACTCATTCATAAAAAATCCCTGTTTAGAGCATTTGAAAAACAGTAACATCAGAAGAAAAATGATAAAGTCAGAAGATACCAAAAGATTTAAACCTAAGTTGTGAAAATAATTCATTTCCAAATGAAGTATATATATATATATATATGTTGTGAGAGAAAAAATGTCTAAATTAGGTGAAATTTAAAATAACACTTGCATCATATAAATTAACCAAAATTACACAAGAGTAAATTTATTCAATAAAGTTGCTATTAGTTTCAACCACAGCTTCCAGACAACTTCAGAATTTTCTGCAACCCTTTTGGACAGCCTCCTTGTTTAAGTTGATGAATGCAGTCATAATTCTTGCCTTCAGTTCTTTAATGCTACAAGGAGTTTTGTTAGTTTCTCACTCAACAACACCCCATGCATAATAATCAAGAGTATTGTAGTCTAAGGCATTATGTAGCCAGATGCAAGGTGTGATGTGATTGTAGAAATTATCTGACAACCATGACTGGGTTCTGCTGCTTGCTTCCTGATAAAGAGTCTTCCAACAGCCACCCTCTTGACCTAGGGTGGCATTACCTCCTCAAAGCACTTGATGTAGGTCTGTGTTGAGCCTGAGGCCTTAGACACTCTTGTGTTCCTGGCTATGGACCCAACTAACTTGAATAGATCATTGTTAATCATCAAATTCACTAACACTTGGAAGTTCTTTTGTCAGAATGATCAGAGTGAGTTTTCCAAGCTGCCATAACCTTTGTAATCACCATTAGACTCATCAAACTCTTTCTGAATCTTCTGCTTGACACTCAAACACTGAAATGTTTGTATTAGAGCTTCTGACAGGAATCCCAAGCAGCACAACATGCTGTTTCTAAATTTCTGGTCGAGTGAATTGTGTCATGGTGCCCAACTACCCCTACTATACTATGCAGTCAACAAAATAAAAAACAAATAATGTGCATGTGTGAAATTAAAAATATAAAATAGCAACAATTCATCCCTTGCATATATATCAACACACACACACACACACACACACACACACACACACACACACACAAATATATATGTAGAAAATTTTAGAAACCAGTTATGAAATGGATTAACTCCAACATATTTTATAATTTGTTTAAACATTATTTTAAAAGGATACTCATATTTGAGTAGATTGTATTATTAAATAGTATTTATTTATATCTAGCTTGAATAATCAAGAAATCTTGTTAGGAAAATATGTATCTTCTGACAGGATTCAAACCTGTGTCCCCCAAGGGAAACTATCAATTGATCAGACATGTCTTAGACCACTCAACAAAGGACTTACAGTCAAACAAAGTCCAAAATAATGTCTTTAATTATATATATATATATATATATATATATATATATATATATATATATATATAAGAATACAAATACTCACTATGATACTCTTCTCATTCAGATTACAGCCTGAATCAATCAGTGACTGAAACAATTTAGTACATTTGTTACTGTTCAACAATGCATTAATCTGCAAGAAAAAATAGAAAAAAAGATTTCAAGAAAAGTAGCAAGAGAAAAAACTCAAGATACTAGTTACAAATTGGAGATGTGAACATCAAGCAAGTACAGACATTTAAATAACCGGGAATTGTTTTAACAGAGGATTAAAAATGTGAGATCAAAATTCCAGACATGCATTGGATTAGTGGGTCATTTCAAAAACTAACAAAACTGCTTAGGAACAGAAAATGTTTTGTTTGGAACAAAGAAAAAGGCCCTTGGATTGTTTTGTGATATTCACCCTTATAAGTCGCACTGAAAGTTGAACAATCTCCCCACAAATCAAGAGAAAATGCTGTTCTACAAATGGATGCTGAGATTTCCAGTTGTTCTCCCTTCTGTTTTGCTATCCATTCACATAAGCCCCCTAACAAAAAATAACCACAAAACTTTATTGCTAAAAATTACTGTAAATTTTTTTTCTGCTTCAAATATAACGATTGACAAATTGCTAGCGTTTATTAGAACATGAAAATTATCCAAAATGTTACCATAACTCACATCCCTGAAGATGATCTCGGAAAGAGATTGAAAGTACTTGGGTACCTTGAAAAATAAATGATAATAATATCTGTCAATGTTACAGCCCATTTCTGACATCTTTCAATTATAATACGCGAAAATTATCTGTGGGTATGAATAGATTTTATTAAAAATAAGCATACACAATGTTTGCAATTTATTTAATCTGACATGTCTAAAACAAAATTTGCTGCCTAAATACACATATATATATTCTATATATAGCAGAAACACAAGACCAAATGTTTCAGCAGTATTCAATGTATGGATAAATGGTAGACTTATAATCATTCACAGAATTCTTTATGCAAAAATTGTTTCTGTATTGGTTGATTTCAAATATTTTGCCAAAATAATTGATTGTCAAACATTGACTTATACACAAGTAGATGAGTTCTACCCGTAATAATAAACATTCTTTAATCAAACAGCCTCAGTGTTAGTTGAAATTTATAAAATTGTTCTTTTAAAACATATTTTCAAGATGATAGATTTCTCAAGTTCACAAACTAGTATTTGTCTTTCCAGTACCCATGGGAGTTTTACTTCCTAAGTTTTTGTTTAAGGTAGTGTGGAAATTCAGCATCTTGATCATATCATTTTCTCTTCTAGCTACATGTACTACTATTGATGGAATTTTTGTTGGTTTTAGATTTGGCCTTGTTAAGTTTATAGTCCACTATAAGAGATGTGCGAAAACAAGAACAATCAAGATGGTATATAAAAATAATAATTTATAGAATCATTAAATAATTCTGTATTATACAAAATTATAATAATGCATATATGTCTGGTACAAGGTTTGTAAGAAGAGTTTATAATAGTCCTGTACAAAAGAAAAGTAATCTGAATGTATGAAAGCATTAATGTCAATAAATGCTTGTTTCATTGTTTTCTTCTTTGTATCTGTCTTTTAAAATATTTTCTTTGAAGAAGGAGAGGTACAGAGCACAGCATGAGAGAATTAAATCAAAATTAAGTTTTATTTAAATATGCTTTTTAAATATCTACTAAAGAAATATGGATTAAATAATGAATGTCTTAAAAAATATATTAATTTTCCTAGAAATTATATTAAATTATTTTGGAGTATTATCTTAGACTGGTATAAAATTTTAAATTATTTCTCTGAGAATATGTTTGGCCTTTAATTAAAAAATGCAATTAAAATGACAAATATTGAATATAGAAAAAAATTAAAGCTTTTCTTTTTCTTTTTTTTTATCTTACATCAAATGAAAATATTTCAATCAGATGTCTCGGATTTTTTCTCTCTGATGAATCAACTGGTACCAAAGACCGTTGTGAATCTTTCTTGCATAATTCACTCAATTGAGGATCAAGAGGTTTCATAGTCGTTATACTATTGAGGCTCAAAACTAAATGATTGCCGTCTCTGACCTCAATTCGTTGACCATATTTTCTCTGAGTTCGTTTTATGTATCTTGTCCTTTGTCGGCTCATCGTTGCTTTTTTTTTTTTTTTCCTTTTATTTTTAGTTTTTAAGGGTAAAATAGTGAATATAAAAGTAGTTTTCTCTTTAAAATAAAGGGAAAAACATTAAATAGCGATATAAATCGACGTTGTATAAGAAGGTTCGGTTTTGCTAAAAAAACTTTTGAAATAAACCAACCTACGTTTTTCAGTTGCGTCTTTGTTTAAAAAAAAAATAGAAAGAAAAAACGTGGCCCAACCAAATTCAATTTGAAAAAAATCTTTCCATTAGTAACAAACGTCATTCAAATTTTAAAAAATAAATCATCAAGCTCAACCTAAAATCTTGAAACCTGGAGATTTTAAGTTAAAAACGCAAAGGTTTTGTTTTTTGTTTTTTTTAACTAAAAACGTTAAAACATCATTCTTCTAAAAATTCAAAGCACTTATGGTATTCCCATCAATTTGGGCCAACATTAATCCATTTCGGGTCAATTACATAAACTGTTACAAACTGCCATTCAGTAAAAATCTGTTACCGAAAAATTTTATTTCTGCAATAACCGAATAATGGGTTCGAAATGGTTTTCAAAATTCATACAGACTGACGGAAATAATTTCACTCGACAGCACAAACTTAACAGTTTTTACACAGAGAGAATTTTGTAATGTAAATTTTACATTTAAAGAGTCTGCCAGATCTTACTTTGTACTGGCAGACTCAGCGAAAGAGTAAAAAAAAAAACGCTAACTGGAAGAACATTCAGAAAGACAGGGGATCATCAGAATTTAAAGTTTTTTTTTTTCTGTTAGTGTCCATTCACCCCAAAATAAAATCATTTTATTTAAAATCTACACCAAATTCTCCCACAGCGAGGGTATTGTACTCCGGTCGGGTTGATCTCTTTGTGAACACCCAAGTGTGGGAGATTCGGTGCTATAATTTGTGAGTGTACTGTAGTGTTTATGCTCGTGCTCACCCAGATAAATAAACCAAAATCATTTTTTTTTTTGTAATTGTAAAAAAAAACAAAAAACTTTTAAATATCCTGAATATAGATTCCATAAATCGCTGAAAAAACAGCATAGTTAGTATGGAAAAAAAAGGTCCCAAACTTAAAACAAACTTTTTTCATCAAAATGTTTGTTTGTCATTATCAAGAGGAAAGATCAAAGTTTATTTTCTTTAATTATTAAAAAAAAAAAAATTTCGTTAGCGGGTAACCAAATCGTTACGAGAGTTTACAATGGAAAATGTAACATTGCGTAACTCAGTTTATTTCCGGTGAAAAACACATTAATTTGAAATTTCTTGCAAAAACCAAACAATTATCAGATTTTTATGAAACTTTCACAAATAAAATTATTTTGAAATTATCATTTTTTAAAAATCTTGGTAAAAATATTTTTTTACATCTGTTACCGCTCCCACTCCACGTAAATTCATGAAATTTCAAGGAATTAAATTTTATAGGTTAAAGTATTTAAACGCAGGACTCATTTGGAAATGTAATTCATCTATTATTTTTTCAACCATTTGACCATTTGGCCCTTTTGCTGAAAATCTGCTCCTAATAGAAAGAATAAAAATAATAAAAATAAAACCAATACATTATTTAATTAGATAAGCTTTAATAAATAATATAAGTAAAGACATTATAGTCTGGAGAAAAAATTTGATTAATAATGATTTTTTTTATTATAATAAAATTTAAAATTAAAAAAAGGATTTCAAAGACTTGTAGACGTTAGGTTATTAAGTGAAGACTATATTTACTAATCAAAAATGGAAAAGTTTAATAGAAATCATCGGACAATCGTATTTTTAAAATAATTTTTTTTGTGTGGATTAGAAGTTTTTTTTGTATGGTAATTTATGTGTGTACATTAAAAGGGCATGTGTTTCAGAGTTTCTTCCCCTTACAAAAAAAATAGACAATTATGTCACTCTGTGATTACCATAGACTCTTAGCTTATCTCGCATCTGGCTGTCGTCACATGTCAAATCACACAGGTATGGTCAGAAAGATCAATACTCCGTGATTAAGAAATAGTTTTAGTCTAAATTTCCTGTATCAGCGCATTTTCACTTTATCATTCTTGCTACTTTCTTTATCTCTCCTTCTCCCTCTTCACCTACTTGCCATCCACAAAAAAGAAAAGAGAGGAACAAAGACGTTACTCCTACTGTTGATACACACAGCAAAACATAGACTTATTTTTTCCTGCACAAATCACATTATGCTAAAACAAATGAACCCTGAATTCATGAACTCTTTACTTCTCTAACTTTCTCTTAGAACATTTTCACAGTTTAATAATTTCATACATATGAATAAGATATAATTCTGCTCCCTACATATTTGGTGATTCTGCAAAGAACACACAGAGGAATTCTGATCCTTACACGACCAAGCCACGACTATTTATACCAGTCTTCCTTATTGATGTAATGCGCATGATCAATTCCGATTGGTCAGTTGACGACTGAAAGAGCATAAAAATAGTCAGGGATGAGACTGATGTTATAGCATAGATAGACTTTTGTGTGTTTTAATTTAGAAATGATGTTGATAACTGTATTGTACATAAAAAAAAACTAGTTGAATAAAATGTCTGAATTAATTATTGTAAATCAAAATACTCTCTACTCCAGGAGTGGTGATTTGGAGATTCTGACTGCAAGTGTCAAAGTGATGTTCAGATAATTCTTTGGTTATGTGTGTGTGTGTGGGTCTCTGTTTTCCAGCCCAGAAATTGTGAGTGCGCTCTTTAGCAATGTCTGTCTTACAAGCAATTCCAGGTCATCCTGAGCCACCAAAATACAGGTGTGCACCACGGGTTTGATGTCTTCCCCACACTCTGGCAAAAAAATGACTTTCCCAGAAAAAATGCGCTGACCATATATATATAGGGAAATCTTTTGCAATAACAATGATTCATGACTTTCTTTACTTACACAGGTGACAGAAAATGACAATTCACAATACACAAATTTCCATACCTGGTTTATCTTCTTCTTTTATATGTCGTGTCCCTTCAGGGCATAGGTGATCATGGCACTCCATATCTTTCTGTTCCTTGTAGCTCTTAATACTTTTTGTCTTGTTATTGCTCCCAAACCCTGCTCTGTCACCCATCAAGCATTTCACATACTGTTTTCCCCTGTATTTCTTTCCCTTGGTCCTCCCTGTGAGTATCAGATTCTCCAAGCCTTTCTTCCTCGCGATATGTCCAAGAAAATTCAACTGTCTTTTCCTGGTGTTTCATTTTCGTTTCCATTCTATCTAAAAAGTTGTTGTTGCTTCCATGTTTGGTTCATGGTATCCTCAGTATCCTTCTGTAGAACTACATTTCTGTTGCTTCAAGTTTTTACTTTATCTTCGAGGAGATTGTCCAGTATTCGCTTTCATATAGAAGGACAGATAACACATAACAGTCAAGTACCCTTTTCTTTGTTTCAAATCTTCATGTCACTCAATATTCTGCTTATCTTTTGAAATGTGTTCTTAGCTATGCCAATCTGCCTTCGAATCTCTGTGTCACACTTTCCATCCTCTGTTAGAATGCTTCCAAGGTGTTTAAATTTCTGTACCTGCTTGATTTTAGTGTCCCCGACTTGTAGTTGGCATTTTGAGGACCTCTTTTTGCTGATGATCATAACGCATCACTCAATAAATCCTGGGCCTCACAAATAAAACAACTCTTAGACAACTCTTTGACAATTTCTTCATTCTAACGCACCAATAATGCTATATAATATTCACTATTGATAGTTCTTTCTTTGCTCAAGATGAACAAAATACTTTGCACATTCCCAAAATTCAAAGGCCAAAACCTTGCCAACTAATGTTTGCATCTTTGGTCGCTTTGGACGGCTTTCATCTGCTGCTGTTCAATCAGTTGACTACCAATTTGACTCCGGAGTGAAGTGGTGGATCCATGTTTCATCCATTGTCACATATTTACACAAAAATTTCTTTTTGGTGCATTGAAACAGTTGCAAGTCACTGTCTGATCTGTCAATGCATTGTTGTTTTTAATTGACTGTGAGCAAACGCGGCACACACTTTCAACACAGCTTTCTCATTAACAAATGTTCATGCAAAATGATGAATACACTGCCTTCTGATATGTTCAACTCCTATGCTATCTCACGCAGCTTCAATTTATGATTGGCCAAAATGAGTTTGTGGATTTCTTGGTATTTTCCAGGACAACTGCTGATTTTGGGCGATTTGAGCATTGACATGCAAATACCTTTGAGAAAGGTATGAATCCACCACTTCTCCGACCACCTATGGGTTGAATAGCAGGACAGGTTAGGTTCCGTAGCCTTGGTTGGTAACCAGTCTACCGCAGAAAGAAATGGCAACCTACTGCAGGAAAATTTCTGCCTAATCAGTCATGGATCGAAAGAAATATGATCACCCAAGCATGTATCAGGTATGTCACTTAACTGACTGATCTGGATAAAATAATTGAATAGCAGGACAGATTAGATTTTATAGCCTTGGTTTGCAACCAGTCTACCACAAAAAGAAATGGCAACTTACTGCAGGAAAATCTTCTGCTTAGTCAGTTATCGATTGAAAGACGCATGATCACCTAAGTCTGTATTATGCATGGCTTTTAACTGACTGACTTACTGACTGGGTACAGTGGGTATCTGATTTGAATTGAATGAGGAACAAAAAATATACATGTCTGTTGTTCAATGGTATAGAATTGATCGATATCATGACTTTTAATGAAAAATTAGTTTTGTATAGTAAGTAAAGATATGCATACTGCCTTCACTTATGTGATAAAAATGATGTTCCTAATGTTGAATTAGTTGAAAATGAAATCATCATTGCAAAGATGGAATTTTTATTTTTAAACATCTGTATCACTTGTATAATTACTCAAACTTATCTGCCAGGATTCCTTTGAGGTAGCATTATATTCAAGGCTATAAAAAGAACATAAACCCTCTTTTACACTTTGGCTTTCTTAGCCATAAAATGTGGTAGATAGAAGATGGCGAGTCTTTATATGAAAAAATACACCTCAACTGTCTTTCACTAAACAACATGGGGATATATGGACAGATGGATGGACATGCACACATATATATAATACACTATCACTAATTTCATAAATGTTTTCTCTTCCAATTTTTTCTTTTAGCTATCTGTACACATGTAAATATTTGGGATTTTTTTGTGAGATTTAAAAAGCAATCATTTCACCCCAAGCAAGGCAATGAAGATACTAAGATATAAGGGGTTAATGAGTGTGAAAGAATATGAAAAGAAAAACACTATTGAGGAAAGAGAACAATAAAAGAACATGAATCAAGAAGACGGAAGATAATGAATGACATTGCATTTAAATTTTTTAAGATCAAAGTCGACTAGAAACCAAGAAACCAGATGAGAGTTCCACAAGCAAGATGTAGGATAGAAGAAAGTGTCCACATAGAACTTACAGTTACATCTAGTCATTTTAACTGTAAGATATCTTATTCTTTATACAAAAATATATGTATAAATCTTTCACATGTCTTTCAAAAGCTAACACCTTTTCTGTTTCAATTCTTAAACATCTGCATTTATTACAAAGTAGCACCTCTCCACTACATGCTTCTTCATGGACAAGAACTTCCCTAAACAGGATCAAATTAAAAAAGGCTTTATAAAATATTATACATAGCATTTTAGGGTTTTTTTGGGTTTTTTTTTTCTTATTTATACTATATTTTCTGCTTATTATTTTTTTCTGATGAATTATATTAATTTATTTCAGTTTAATTATACTATATTTTTAATGTTAATTTATGATCAGTCATCTTGTTTTCTTAATTCTTGTTCATTTATTGTTCTTGCTCTTTAATAGTTTTCTTTTTCTTATATTCTTTCACACACAGTAACCCTTATATCTTAGTGGCTTTGTTACTTTGCTTAGAGTGAACTGATTAAAAACAAGCTTTAAGCTAGTATAAAAGATTATGCTGACAAGACTAACATGAAAACCAAAGATTTCCTCCTCTGTACAATCAGGTAAGGTGAGTGGATCAGCAGCACCAGACTATTTTTTTACAATGATGTACAGGGGTGTGCGCTACAATCCAGACTAACTTTAACTTGGCATAAAATGACAACGATATTAAAAATATCATTTTCTTTCTTCTTTTAGATGTCTGACAACAATCTGTTGAATTAAGAACAAATTAAGCAAAATGACCAGTGAACTAGAGCGCTGTACTACAATTATTGTGGCCCTACATTTTTCATTTCCAAAAATTGACTGTGTACGACATTGCTAAAACCTTCTAAGTGCCTGGTGAGGCTGGGGTTGTGTCCCTGACTCTTCAGAGAAAAACACAGGACTGATCCAAGGTTTGCAAGAGGAACAAGGACTTCCTGGAGCAGCTCCATGCCTCCCCACTTCTTTGGCAAATGTCAGACCATGACGAAGGAGGTCTACCTGGATAAAATGAGTTCAGGTACCAAACGACACACCAGTGGATCATGGTTAATAAATACTACTTATGATATCCTTGCCTGATTATGTGTGATTTTTTTTCTGATTGTGTGATTTTTAAAACAGTCATTTTCATTAACATTAATTAATATATAGCACTGGGGCCCTAGAACAACAAAGAAAACAAAACTTGTGAGCTAACATGTTAATAGAAAGATCTTGTTATCATAGTTCTTTCAGTTTTCATTCCCCTGTATTTCAAAACTAGACAATTCCCTTGTACTTATATATTTTGCCACTTACTAGATCACACTCCTGAAAAAAGAAAAACATATAACAAAAATAAATGAACATAAGTAACTGAAAATTTAAGAAAATATTTCTTTAATTATTTAGTTTGCAAAATAAGTCATTTTCATGCGATGTTCTATAACCAGAATCATGTTTTATCAATCAATTTTTTTCTACAGTTTATCAACACATTGTACGTGTTCTTTTCTCCATTGACCCAGTCAGGGCTTGACTGAATCCTGATCCACCTTCTCATTTTCATTTCAATGAAAGTTCCAAATTTTATATATTTTATTCTTCAGGCATTGGTCAACCACTTCATTTAATTCTGATTAAGATGTCAGCCAAAATGCCAACTACAGGCTGAAGGTGCAGAAATTTAAATATCTGGGAAGTGTTCTAACAGAGGATGGAAAGTGCAACACTTGAGATCTGAAGACGAATTGGCATGGCCAAGGATGCATTCCAGAAGCTCAGTAGAGTATTAGAGACAGGAAAATGTTGCTGGAAACAAGGAAGAGAGTTCTGGATTATTATGTGATGTCCATTCTTCAATATGGCGGTGAATGCTGGACAATCTCCTCAAAGATAAAGGAGTGACTTGAAGGAACTGAAATGTGTTTTTACAGAAGGACACTGAGGATACCATGAGCCGAACATGTGAGCAATCATGAGATTTTGGAGAGGATGGAAACAAAAAAGAAAGTAATAACTAACATCAGGAAAAGACAGCTAAAGTTTTTGGGACATGTAATGAGGAAGAAGAGCTTGGAGAATCTGATATTCACAGGGCAGATAGAGGGAAAGAGACAGGGAAAAGCAACATGTGACATGCTTGAACAAATGGATGACAGAGCAGTGTTTGGGAGAGGTAACAAGAGAAAGGTTATTAAGAGCTACAAGGGATAGGGAGATGGGGAAGACCATGATCACCTACGTCCTGAAGGGACACGGCACATAAAAGAAGCTGTCAGCCTTATTTTGCACTCCTTATCCAGTATAAACTGAAGACATTATACTTTGTACCATTATTTGTTTTTCTGGAAGGATTTTATTAATTTCCTGTTGTTGTTATCATTAGTGATAAAAAGCACCAGTGCAAGAATGCTATTTTCCTGCCCACGCCTCCTTCTTTATCCACAACTATCACAGTGGGTACTTTGCATAGGTGCATAAATATAACTGGTTTGGTGATAACTGGACATTCATTAAGCAAACATCAATGTGTGCAAGCATATAACCAAGATATGTTCTCAGTACTGAGGAAGGTTAACTCAGAATTTCATTTGAAAGTGTTGAAATCTATTTATAATAAGTCCTACCAGTCTTCTATCTGTAAGCAGTAGTTATATATTTATTATATAATATCTTATCTTTGGTACTTTTTTATTGCTGTGTACATTTCTCATTCTCAATTGAACCCCAATAAAAGGAGGACTGTTAAGCTGCTTTTTTGTTGTTATTTCAATATTACCAATTTATAATAATGTAAAGTTTTTGTTACCCCTTCTTGTTTTAATGGGGGGTTTTGTTGTTTTTTTTCTATTATCAAATTTTGTAATCCTACTAAAACTATCGAGCTATATTTTGGGTTACCTTTCTAATTTTCTTTATCTTAGAATAACAATTAAAAAATATAAGAATGAAAAAGAATAACAGTTAAATAAATATTAGAAAAATAACAAAGAAATAAACATTAAATGTTAGCTTTATTTATTTAATATTTGCTGGCAGAAATATTTATTTTCTTTAAATGACTGGAGGAAAAAAATCTCATCCAGCCTACTGTATACAAAATTGAGGCTAAGATTTACTCTTTAATTCACTGTTTCAACCATTTTAAGCAATGGCTCATCTAGGAAAAAATAAAAAATATCACAGCAAATTTAGCAAATATTTAAAGGGTATACATTTAAATGTTATGAAATACAACCATAGATTTTTAAAAATACACACACAAATATGAATTTACCTATGTCAATGATTTTATTCAACTATTTGTGCAGTTTATTTAGTGTGAAACCTGTGTCTGGTGTAATATACTTTCAAAAATTGGGAAATTATTAAATCAAATGTTCAATGTTGCATATCGGAAACTTCAACAATATTAATTCATAATTTAATATAACTTTGTACACATTTTGAATTAAAAAAAGAATGTTGAATACAATTGTATGAAAAAAATATTAATATTCATTAATTCAAATAAAGAAAAATTTTTAAAAGTGAAATAAAAAAACAGGGTATTTAAAATAACAAAGGGTGAACAGTATTATTTGAAAAAAAGCTTGATACTTATTCATTTATTCAAATACTAACACTGTACCATTACTACTTCCACACACACATGCATTACATGACAATCTTTTGTTGCACAGTGGTTAAGAATTAGTTTTAATCTAACAAACCTCAATGTGGTGTAATGGTTAGAAAGCTTGTCTTGCTAGGACAATTATGACTGAGTAGTGAGTTTGATCCTCATTGGGTACCCCATACTTTCAGCTTCATGTCACATTTCAGCTACACTTGGAAAATCATAACAAACAGTATTTCCTGAATTTTTACTTTTGAAATGATAGGAAATCTTGTTTCCTCTGCATCCTTTATTATAAGCTATATTATAACTATCCCATAATAGTTGTTACATCAACATACATATTAAAGTTTTCATTATGAACTAAGAGTTAGCAAACAGAATGGTAGAAAACTGCATCTAGAATTTATCATCTCTTCTGTGTTGTTCATAATGTATTTTGATGTGTTGTTAGGATGTGCACTGTGGTGCAGTGGATATTGGCTCAGAACAAGAAATCAGAGCGCTGAGTTCAAATTCCAGTCAAATTCACTGTATTTACTTATGCATAAATATCCTTGGGAAAGGTATAAATCCATCTCTTCCCTCCAGTTATGGATTAAATAGCAGGACATATTGAGTTCTTTGGTTGGCAACCAGTCTACCACAGAGTAATGGAAACCTACTGCAGAAAAATCTTCTGTTCAGTCAGTCATATCTCTTTTGAGACATGATCACCCAAGTGGTGTGTATCATGACTGAGTTGGGAAAACTTACAAAAAAAGTACTTTGGATTTCTCATGAACTGTCACCCCTTAAACAAACACACAATTTCAACAGCTGCAACCTTCTTTTAACCAAGAACATCAATTTTTTATTTTTCTATTGCTTTGTTACAGGTGATGAAAAATGTGTTTCACATTTTAACAGAAAACATGCACTACATTATCACAAAATGAGAATCTAGTGACAACACCAAGACTTTATTTATAGAAGTTCTTTTTTTTTTTGATGGAATATGAATTTGATGCAGTCATTCAATTTGAGGTTGTTTGAAAGAGTGAGGCCCTTTTGAAAAAATGCTATCCAGGACCAGACGAGCAATAAGCAGAATGACAGGTGGATCTGCAAAGACATCGAGGAGGTTCCCATCGTGAAGCATACAAAGTTTCCCTCCTTCGTCATGGTCCTTGGCGTCATCTCCAGCAAGGGAGATGTTATGCCTCTATTCTTCTTTCAAAAAGGCCTGAGAGAGTTACCCTGAGATCTACCAAGAGGTGCTGAGGAGCGTGGTGAAGCCCTGGATGGACAAGATTGAAGCTGGATGCTTCTATGTCTTCCAGCAGCACTCCACTCCTGCACACAAGGCCAAGACAACCCAGGCATTGCTGCTTAACAATGTTCCTCACCGCTGGTTGTCAGACTTGTAGCCGCCCTCTTCACCCGACTGCAATCCCCTTGACTATTTCTTCTGGGGCATGACCGAGGCCAAGACCAACAAGCATGCCCACAATATGGTTGGCTCTCTGAAAGCTGCCATCGTGGAGGCATTCAATGCTATGGACAAGGACATGGTTGCCAAAGCGTGTGACTCATTTTATGGCTGCCTTGACGTGGTCGTCGCTGCTGGTCACATTGAAAAATGTAGTATGTAACTAATTGTTGTTAAATAAACTGTCGAGTCTCTGCATATACAACTTTTGTTTTGATTGCCTATTTCGTTTTCTTTTTGTCAAGTGTCGGATTTTGCTGCAACACCCTGTACAAGACGTCCCAACATAAGGTAGCTGAAGATAGTGGAAAGAACCAACTACATAGAAACTACAAGAAAACTGAATGCAAGGTAATCAGTAAAAAGTGGGGCACAAAATGCTAACTACAGGCATCAAGGTAGGTACAGAAATTTAAATACCTAGGAAGTATTCTAACAGAGGACGTAAAGTGCAACATTGAGATTTGAAGAAGAATTGGTATGGCCAAGGGTGTCAAGGATGAGTAGAGTATTGGGACAGGAAAATTTCACTGGAAACAAAGAAGAGATTGTTATGGGATGTCTGCCCTTTAATAGAGCAGTGAATGCTGAACAAAGATGAAGTAAAGACTTGAAGCAACAGAAATGTGGTTTTACAGAAGGATGCTGAGGATACCATGGACCAAACATGTGAGCAACAATGAGGTTTTGGAGAGGATGGGAAGGAAAAGAAACTAATACATAACATCAGGAAAAGACAGCTGAAGTTCCTGGGACATGTAATGAGGAAGGAGGGCTTGGAGAATCTGATACTCACAGGTCAGAACAAAAAAAAAATAGGGGAAAGCAATGCATAGCATACTTGATGGACTTGAGCAAATGGATGGCAGAGTGGGATTTGGAAATGGTAAAAGAAGAAAGTGGATTAAGATTACTAGGGATAGGGAGATGTGGAAGGCCATGATCATCTACATCCTGAAGGGACACAGAGCATAAAAAAAATGTTAGTAACGTTTCAACTGTTATGCAAAATGTTACATTTTCCAATTTCAAAGTAGATATTTACCAAAGGTGAATTTAATTCAACTCTAAATCAAATTAATGAATCATCTTGAAGAGGCAGAAGCTTGTTGACAATCTCTTTTTAATATGACACAATGGGTTCCACTCAAGTGACTGTAAATGATTTTATATAGACTTATGGTGTCTGGTGTTTTATGAATGCCATTAACATCTTGGTATGAGGATCCAAAGCAACTATCCAACATCCACAAGTAGGAAAAAAGGAATAAGTAAATGAAAACTTTCAGAATGAAGTGCCACTCAGCTGGAAGGGATTCTGGTCGTGGGCCTATGTAGTCAGAATAGAATTGCCAAAAAGAAGCAGTTTGTAGGCAAATGACAAGCCAGACATCAAGATGTAGAGCTGAGATGGATAATAGGAGTGAGAGAGTAAGAAAAATGTAGAGTCAGAGGTCACTGGAATTGTCAGAAGGGAAAACTTTGTCCATTACTTTGCTAGGAAAAAAGCTAGAAGTAGCAGCAAAAATGTTTCATGTGCTACTTACCTACCCTCCAGACTGCCACATGCATATATCAAGAAAGAAACCAGTAGCTTAGAAACAGGATTTGGATTTTCTCTTAATGATGTGGCATTATTTCATCTTTCCAAGATGTTTTTTACCCATTGATAGAAACGAGAATTGAACACACTATGGAGAGTGAAGCTGTCTAGTCAGTAAAAGACTGAAGGAGAGCTGCAAGTGTATGTTTACATTAACAGGCACTCTTGTCTGTATTCAAAATATATTTGTAATTGTCTTATTTTATGGTAATATATTAAACTTTAGTCTGGAATAAAAAAACACAGCAATGGGGAGGGCAGTAAAGACTGAACTCTTTACACAAGCAATTTGGTTTGTTTGTCATACTAACCGTTTTATGTGAGTAGGTGCCCTTAGTGTTTACTTAGTCTGATATATGATAAAACAAAACCACAGGACAATAGTTTAATGGATTAAAGTGTTAGTTCATGAATTTGGTGACATAGTAATTGCGAGTTCAATCCCTGCGCTGGGTAGTCTGTACTCAATTGAAACAGGGCAAAAAATAACTGAGTAGTACTAAAAATAAGATCTAAACATGAACAGTGGAACAAAAACAGTATACCTGTCAATTAAATAAAGAGTTCTGTTCAGAATTCCCTGTGGGTTACCTGGATTGATATGCACCTAATGAAGGCTGAAATAGCCACAATGTTGTGATAACAACACCAACAAAGATGAGGACAACAGCATGAATAAAACAAAAACACAATAAATTTAAACAATTATAGATGATCCCAGTTTAGAACTTATTCAGAATGGGGTTAACACCAACAGATCAGGGCATTGGTTTCTTGTAGGCAGCAGTACTCAAGGAAGGATGAATGAAATCCGAAAAAAGATAAGTTATGGATAACCAGAAGAGATGTGAACTCTATATTTGGCTTACCCTCTGTTATTTTAAGAGTTAAAAAAATATATTTCTATCAGATATGAATAAAAGACACTGTTTAATTGAAGAGATTATAAGCAATTCTTGAGTCAATGTCATTCCACGAATAGTTTGGACTGGTATTATCAGTATTTAATTTTTAAGGCAGAGTTATTGTTTTCGTTCATGTTTGTCTGTGGTCAAGATATCTCAAGACCAGGTGGATGGATTCAGATAAAACTTTCAAGGACTGGCCTCATGACTGGCATGAACTGATTAGATTTTAGATTTGATGCAGTACGGGATAAAGTTTCTGGGTCAGTTTTCCAGATTTTTTTTTTTTTTTACTATTATTTTTTGCACATTTCATGGTTCATTTTAAGTGTACATTTAATTTTGAGAGCAGTTGAATTTGTTTTTTATACTTTCACTCTTGAGAGCAGTCAAGTTCATTGCAGTTATTATCATTTTAATAATATCTTGCTAATTGCTGAGATGATGTTGGTATTAACTTGGCTGAGGTTTGCAGTCTTTGACTGCTTTTATTATTATTATTGCCGTTTTTATTTTTATGTTTTAACTGATGTTTTCCGAAAGTTTTCTTTGGGTGCTTAATTTTATTTGGTAGAGATTTTCTTTCTTGAGATTTTGGCTAACTCTAAATGTAGAATTCAATCCTATAAGGCAAAAATTGTGTGTAGTGTGTATCTGAGTGTGTGAGAGTTTTTCCTGAATATACTGAAAATTACCAAAACTTATCTCCATGGTAAACATATCTGGATATTTACATCCCTTGCCACCCAGTCTGATTCATAGACTACAGCTGCCTACAAGAAACTGATACCCTGATATAGAAAATGTCTAAAATGTAGAATCATATGTCTGAATTTCTAGGATGACGAAATATCATTACTCACATGATTTACATTGACATTTTTTTATTGTCATCACAACATTTTGGTTTTGTGCTCTTCAGCCTTCATCAATCTTGGTAACCTACCAGGAATTTTGATTTGAGCCCTTTATTTAATCTATGAAGATAGAGCAGTACTAAAAATAAAAATTAGACAAGATGTTTTTAGACATGGACAGTGGAATAAGAACAATCTACCCCCATACATTAAATGAAGGGTTCAGTTCCCTTTAGGTCACCCAGATGAAGGCTGGAGAGCATAAGGGCCTAAATGTGATAAAGATGAGGACACATTTGAATTTAAATAGTGTAACTGAGAATATTTATCTAGACAATGCATGAGATCATTTAGATTAGGAAGACATTTTTTACCAAGTGATTCAGAAAATCATTGAACTACAGCAAAAGCTAACAAGCTAATCTTACAAGCCATTGCTAGTGTATGATTATTATTGGTTGCTTCACTCTAGCTTTATTCCAGACTAAACTAGGCTGAACAAATATTTATATGGAAACAGCAATTTTTTATTCATACAACTTGGGCAGTGACTAAAGAAAAAAGCTCTTATTCAAAATTTGTTTTATTTTTTATCAAAACAGTTAAAATCAAAAAAATAAGTTTTAAAAACTGGAATTTGTTTTTCTCTCATAGATTTCAGATAGTTAAATATTAACATCAAACAATAAATAAACAATTTTGTGTTCAAGAATTTTGAAGCAATAAGAAAAAGTAGATTGTGTGAAAATTTGAGAAGACTCATTTATTTACAACAATTTTATTAATGTATAAGGGGGGAACGGGGAGGAGGAGAAAAAAATCAATTTTTTTGGAAGGAACATGAAAATTCTTTAGATGACCACAACATTGCAGCATAGATGGACTCTAGCTAGCAAAGAATGATGCATGCCAAATTGGCAAACATAGAGCAACACAAAAAATTGGCAGACATGAATCATTTTGAAGCATCTTAAAAAAATTCACTTGAAGAAACACAAATGAAACAAAATTCTTCTAAATAAAAATTTTAATAAAAAAATTCACTTCTGATTTCCCCACACCCCAAATAAAATAAAAATAAAATTTCCATCTTTAATTCAACATTTTCTTTAATTTAAGAATATATATCATGGTTCGAGTTAATTTTTTGTAATTCAAAGTTTAATTTCAAATTGAAAATATTTACCAAATTAGGATGTTTTTAAAAATAATTTTTAATAGAAAAAGAATGCCTGAATCGGAAGAAAAATTAACTTTGTTTTTTTTTTTTTACATCCAAAAATTTAATTTATTAAAAAAATGATTAAAATGGAGTAAATGTTTTTATTGAAGAAATGTTTTCATATAAAATTATTGATTAAAAAAATATGTAGTATTAAAAAAAAAAAAAAAAAAAAATTAAAAGTATCATTTATAAAAAAACTTTGAACTATTTTTTCTTTATTTATTTTTTTTAAAATAAAACAAAAAATATTCTCATTTGGTGTTTTCATTTAATAATTCTTGTTATATTTAGACCATTTGCAAATATTGCAAGGTTAAATGCATTTTTCAGTCTTTGAAAGGAAGAAAAAGTACTTTCAGCCTATAAAACAATTAAAAAGATAAAAGATAAAAATTATAATTTAATACTAAAAAAAATAAACAGATTTTTTTTCAAATGTTTAATTTTCTTCATGCTATAAGCAAGAAACAAAATTTTCCTTTTTTTCATCTTTTACTATAAAAATGCATTGCATCATCATCATCACAATCAAATTTCAAAATATAGTTTATGGTATGATTATCTCTTAGGTTTTATTTCATTTACCCCCACCCATAAAAAAAAAAAAAAAGCAGCAGCACTTTAATGACCAATGACTTCTTTAACAATATAGTCAATTAATTTTTTGTTTTTTAGAATTTGTAAATGTTCAGCATTTGGAATTACATAATGGTGTACAGGTTGTGGCTGCTGTTTCCGCCATCGGAGGCACCCCAGCAAGCTTCGTATATTGACGGTCCCATCCCCAGGTCCACCTTTTACACGTGGTTGTTCATCAGGAAAACCATTTTTGAAATTCAACTGTGCAGGTGTTGATATGTTAACACCATGGATGCAGAAGACTTCTACACCAGGCGGGGTCAATCGTTTTATCAGATTTTCAGTGTCCTTTCGCATCACATAACCAGTTGGATAGTTTATGTCCTCAAAAAACTGCTTGTAGTCATTAACAGTGTAGTTGCGTTTCGGTTGGCTGACGAGTATTTCATCAGCCCCCCAGAAGGTGTCATATGGCATCAACCAAGCAGTTGAAGTGGCACTACGTTGGTATTGTCGGACAAGATGTGGTTTCACCACAAATATACCCAAGTTGTCACCTGCAAAAATAATAACATGAAAAATTTATACACTATCAAATTAAACCCAAAACAATGAATTGAGACGACCTTACATAAAACTTGAACAAATATCCTTTTCCACTATTAAAGCATAAACATACAATGAAAACCCTTACCCAAGTTTTCCAACCAACTGGCCAATGACCATCCCACAATGCATTTCAGTCTTTGATCTCAGCTGTGGCCACAAAATGCTGGCAAAGATAATGCTCCATGTTCACAAAATAACACAAGGCAAGAAAAATGCTATGCTCAGAAATAACAACACAAACCCTGTTTACCATATTATATGTAGATGTTTTGTTCAGGGATTTACCTACTCATCTGGGTGGGTAGGTAGGTAATAATTACTATTCTTATAGAGGAGTGCTAAAAAGTTTTTGGTTCAGCTCACTCCCTAAAAATCAAGCCAAGAACAGAATATCTGCAAGAATTTGTCTTTTGTTTGAAAACTTTTCAGCAACACTTAGATATGTTAAAATCTAAGTGCCTTATGTGATACACGCTTGGGCGATCATGTCTCGAAAGATACTTTTCTATAAACATCATTATTAACTTGCTAAAATAAATTTGTATTTTTATTTCATTAAAGTTATTAATATATTAATATATCTTATGACTATAAACTCTAGACCACCCATAAACCTATTTGGCTTCCTTTAAAAGCAGTTCATGATACAAAATGAAGTAACAATATTATAAATTTTACTATTAATTACACATATTTTAATTTATATTTTTAATTTATATTTGCAATAAAAGTTATTGCAATAATTATTATTACTTATATTATACAAATGGGCCCAGCTCTACCCTCTGGATGCTGTAACAAACTTTGGAGAAAAAAAAAAAAAAAAATTTTGAATAATTTTTCCTTCCTGCTAATTTTTCTTTTCCAGCCTTAAAGGTTTTATCTGGTAGTTCCAAATTTTCTTTTTATTTCCAGGCAGCAATTCATCAAAAACGGATCTTGCTTTCCTAGCAAACATGAGCTCTGCTGGTGTTATTTGTGCTTGATGTCATTTGATATACACTCAAAATGACTTGTAGTGCCATTTCTTCCACTTCCGAGTTTTTAACTTTACTTTGTGCCCCTTTGAAGGCGTCAACAAACTGCACAGTTTGACCATTCAATCTCAGGTGATTTTGTCAGTCTTTCATCCATGTAGCGTTTGCAGAAATTTTTAAATTCCCTAGAAGTAAATTGAGCTCCATATCACACTGCCAGGTACTCTAAACCTTGCAAAAAAATTGCATTAGAATTTAATCATTATTGCAGCAGTAGGTCATTTTGAATATCATTGTCTAACTTCAACCAATAAACATAGCTTCTAATCAGGGACTTCAAACTCACTATTCCCAGGTGTCCTCCATGGAACTGTTTCACAATCTTTTTTGTAGTGATAACAGAATTACAACTCTTTCTGTGTACTAAAGTACTCCATCACAAATAGAAAGTTCTGTATTATTGTTACCGGAGTTAATTTTAGTTTAACTCCGTTTCGACTTAATGTCATACATAGTTTTTTGAATAAACGTATCATTTGTAGAATGAATTTTGATGTTGTCTATTGTGGCTGCTAATTCTTTAAGTGTTAAACGTAAGGATTTTAATTTTGCTTTCAAATTCCAGCAAAGCAATCAGTTTCTTTACAATTTTCTTTACTTTTCAATATTAATCTGGACAAGTCATCTGCATTACCCAAATTTTTTGACAATAGAAATTACATCTTGAAATCATAGTTGTAGCTCTGTGCTGTTGTCTTTTTGCAGTATGCATGGAAATCTCTTTTTTAGAACCAAATAAAATTGATAATGGTCGATAAGTTTGCAATATGAATATCATCCTGCAAAATTTCTTTACAGCAAAAATTATAGCAAGTAATTTCTTTCTAATTTGACTATCATTTTTTCGTATTTGTCAAATGATTTGGAGCGTGAGGGACTGCTTTTACTGTATTGTCTTGGAATTTATAGCCTATTATTGCTTCTATGCTGTATTCACTCACATCCAACACTACAAGTATTTGTCATTGCAGGTTGTAATGTGTCAGTAATAACTCTGAAGTTATTTTTTTTTAATTTTCTATTTTAATTCCTTCAAAAGCTTTTTGACATTCTGCTAATCAATTCTATTTCATACTCTTAAGTAAATTATTCAGAGGTGCTTTCAATTTGTACATATCATCTGGCACATAAATATTATAACAATTTGCCAAACAGAAAAATGATTGTAGAGTTACCAAATTTGTTGAAAATGTTACTTGCTCTAGCGGGATCTGGTCTTCTTCCTTTCTCATCAATTATCTAACTTAAATATTTAAAATTATTCATAAAGAATTGACATTTCTGTTCACAGATTTTGAATTTGTAAACGGCGTAAAGGGGACATTTTACTCCAAAATTTGTCCCTCGCCCGGGAAAGAATGACATGAGCAACAGGTGTCGCTGGACCGTTACCCTGCAACTGTGCGCATCAAAGACAAACTCACTATAGGAACATGGAACGTCAGGACACTGAACTGTGGACAACTAGAGAATGTCAAACAGGAGATGAACAGACTGAATATCAGCATCCTAGGAATATGTGAAACAAGATGGCCTAATAACGGAGATTTCAGTAGCGACACCCACAGGATAATATATGCAGGAGGAAAAAAACACGAAAAAGGGGTCGCTTTAATACTAAACAAACAAGTGAAGAGATGTGTACTTGGATACTGGCAACTGTCAGAGAGAGTCCTCTTGGTTAAACTGCGGGGAAGGCCCCTCAATATAGCTATTATAGTAGTTTATGCACCGACAACTCAAAGCTCAGAGGACGAAATAGAATCATTCTATTCAATACTGGACAGTGCTAAGGCTCAGTGCAAAAGCCAAGAAGTCAGGATAGTAATGGGGGACTTAAATGCAAAGGTAGGTAAAGATAGAGAAGGAGACACGAACGGCAACTTCGGACTAGGAGAGCGCAACGAAAGAGGAGAAAAATGGATCCAATGGTGCTCAGCCAATGACCAGGTCATTACTAACACCTGGTTCCAAGAACACCCACGACGTTTATGGACATGGAGAAGCCCAGGAGGGGACACGAAGAACCAAATAGATTACATAACTATAAACAAGAGATTCAGGAACGCAGTAGTCCAATGCAAAACGTACCCAGGTGCTGACTGCGGAAGTGACCACGTCCCAGTCATCTGCAAACTAAAAGTGAAACTCCGAAGACTGAAGAAACCCAGCATAACACCAAGACTGCAATACGACACACTAGAGGATGATCTCACCCTGCAGAAAGAATATAATAACAGCGTAAAAAAGAAATATGAAGAACAAATTGGAAAAGGATACTCAAAATGGGAGTCACTAAAAGAAGCAATGGTGACCTCAGCGAACAACATAGCCCCAAAGGAAATCAGACGAAGAAGAAAAAATGAGTGGATGACCGAAGAGATCCTCCACATGATGCAAAGGAGACAAAAAATAACGCCAAGACACGGAACAGAGTACAAAAAACTTCACAGGGAGATAAGGAACAAATGCAGACAAGCCAAAGAGGAATGGCTCAACAACAAATGTGCAGAAGTAGAGAGACTGAGCAGGAACAACAAAGCAGAAATGCATAAAGAGATAAGAGAACTGACAGGACAAAAAACCTGTTCCTCAACAGGATGCATAAAATCCAAGGAAGGGACAATCATAGTAGAGAAAGAGGAAATACTCCAGCGATGGGAAGAATACATAAAAGATCTCTTTGGCGACAAGAGAGAACAACCGAGAATACACAAGGAGATGGATGGACCGGAAATACTAAAATCCGAAGTGGAAGCGGCAATGGCCAAAATGAACAGAAATAAAGCACCTGGCCCAGATGGCATAGTGATAGAGCTGCTGACAGCCTTAGAAGAGTATGGCATAGAAAAGATTACCGACATAATAAACGAAATTTATAGCAGCGGAATAATACCAGACGACCTATGCAAGTCGATATTTATAGCACTGCCGAAGAAACCAGGTGCAAACGAGTGTGAACTACACAGAACTATCAGCTTAATGAGTCACATTACAAAACTGATTGTCAGAATCCTGATGAATAGAGCGAGAAGCAGAATCAGGCCAGAGATAGGACAGGAACAGTGCGGGTTCGTCAAAGACACTGGAACAAGGAACGCCATATTCATGATTAGGATGCTCTCTGAAAGGGCATTACAAATGAAGAAAGACTTGTACCTATGCTTCATTGATTACGCGAAAGCATTCGACAAAATACGACACAAAGAATTGATGGAAATGATAGGAAACCTCGACATTTTCGGCAAAGATATAAGAATAATCAAGAATCTCTACTGGCAGCAAACGGCCTGCATACGGACAGGTAACGACCTCAGTAGATACACAAAGATAGAAAAAGGCGTAAGACAAGGCTGTGTCTTTTCACCGGATTTGTTCAACCTATACAGCGAGAATATTTTGAGGACCCTAGATGACACACCAGGATTTATTATTGGAGGCCACAACCTGAACAACATAAGATACGCGGACGATACAGTATTGATTGCGGACACGGAAAGGAAACTGCAAGATCTCATACAGAAAGTAGCAGTGGAGAGTGACAAGATGGGACTACAAATAAACTTTAAGAAAACTGAGTGCATGGTCATCAGCAAAAGATACAACCCAAAATGCCAAATACAGGTGGGGGATAACAGAATCAAACAAGTCCAAGAATTTAAGTACCTAGGAAGTGTTCTAACAGGAGATGGAAAGTGCGACACGGAGATCCAAAGGCGAATTGGCATGGCAAAGGACGCGTTCCAGAAGATGAGCAAAATACTAACACACAGGAAGATCTCAATAGAAACGAAGAAAAGAGTGCTAGACTGCTACGTGATGTCAGTTCTTCAGTACGGCTGTGAATGCTGGACAATATCATCGAAAATGAGGACAAAACTGGAAGCGGCCGAAATGTGGTTCTACAGAAGGATGCTACGGATATCGTGGACTGAGCATACAAGCAACGACGAAGTGTTAGAAAGAATGGCAACAAAAAGGAAATTGATGCTGAGCATCAGGAAGAGACAACTGAAGTTCCTGGGACATGCAATGAGGAAGGAAAGCCTGGAGAACCTGATACTGACTGGTCAGATAGAAGGAAGGAGAGACAGAGGAAGGCAGCGGATAACATATTTGCAGGGCCTGATCAGGTGGATGACGGAACGGGGGTTGCCAGGAGCAACAGGAGCAAACATACTAAGAGCCACAAGGGATAGGGAGACGTGGAGATCCATGATCGCCTACGTCCTGAAGGGACAGGGCACATAGAAGAAGAAGAAGAAGAATTGTGTAACCTCTGAAATACTTGTTGAATCAGTTTTACATGCTGTATTTTCATAGAAAAGTATGTCATCAATGTAAGCAACAGTACTATGTAGTCCAACCAACATAGTATTCATTATCTGCTGGAAAATACCTGTGATACTTTTATACCAGAGAATAATCTTCAAAACTTGTAGAGTCCTTTATGTGTATTAATAGTCAAATATTCCTAATCCAATTCAATTTGAAAATAAGCCTTAGATAGGTCAATTTTTGAAAAAATGTACCCCCATTTAATTTGGCAAATATGTCCTCTGGAGTTGGTAGGAAGGAGGCAGCAATTAAGCCCAGTTGAAAAATCTACACTTAAATAAATCTTATTTTTCTTTCTAATATAAAGCATTGATGTGAACCATTCTTCTGAATAATCTATTTTTTCAATAACTCTGCAATTTTCTAACCTATCACGTTCAGTGCTAATAGACTCCAATGTAGCAAAAGGTATATTTCTTTTCAGTTTAAAAACAGCTATCACATTTTCTTTTGCTTTAAAAAATGCCTTTTTCCTAACTTCTGAGAAAATATTTGTGAATTTATTTTTTTAGCTTATTCAGTGTTAGCTGTAATCTTATTCTCTGCCAAACCATTATTTTTTTTTTTACAGAATAAATAAATCAGTCAATTCCACAATTTAAATAATTTTAGCCAAACAATGCCTACTAAATTTTTTTAATATGTAAACTTTTTTTTTAGTTTTACCGGCAAGAGTGATGTTACACAAAATTTTTCCCCAAAAAATTAATTTCTTGCCCAATATTCCTTTTGCAGCTTTGTAGTTTTTTCAAGTTTGTCCATCAATAAATATAATACTGCTACCAGTGTCCAATTGAAATCTTACCATAGCGTTATTTATTTTTAATGCCACAAATTTTCTATTGCTTGACCTTTCAAGTTTTTTTATCTGGTAGCACTACTTTCAGCAATTTGTGTATTTTCTTTTACTTTTCAACTTGCATTAGCTTCATTTATGACCTTTTTTTCACAATTAAAACATTTTTTGGTTTTAAACAGACAGTCTTTCTGAAATTAAGCATACCACAGCCAAAATATGGGTTAAGTTTTGCAGTATTTTTACTTCAGATTTTCCCCACAACATTAACTTTGAATCCTGTTCAATTTTTGTAAGAATTCAAGAGTATTTCTGCATCATTGCTTGATATTGGACCATTTATGAAGATTAGGCAGTTAAATTTGTCTAGAGATAGTTTATCCAGTTTAAATTTCTTACACTTATGGTTGACTTTACCATCATATGTGAATCTTCATCCTTTAAGTTTCCTGCACTGCCTACATGTATAAAAAAAGAGAATTCATTTCACCAAAGATTTTTCATAATATCGATAATGTTTCATTAAATGACACTTTTTCTGGAATATTCGGCAAAATGAAATTCAGATATTTTGGATGTTCAGCAGAGTCAAATTTTTGGTAACAGAAGATGTACTTTCTTCTCATTCAACCATCCTCGACATTTTTCTCTGAAAATGGCATTGTACCTTTTAAAATACAATAGGAATGTAATTACATAATTAAATTATGCCATACTTGTAGTCATTAAATCAGAAGTTTTTTTTTTCCCTAATAGCAGTAATATCATACAACCTTAAAATTTATCAACTGCTGCATTGTGCTATGAATATATACAAACCCCACAAAATCCTTTGTGAATTTTGAATTTCCTTTGCCACTTATGCTAAGTGAGAGAGAAAAATAATTTTTTTCTTTTTTGTGTGAATTTGAATCCTCATTGCCACTGTTATGTTTTGGTTGCAAGAAATGAAGATAACAATCAAGAAATATAATATTGCTTGAAGTCAACATTGTCTTGCTGAATTCTATAGTCAGAACACAAAGCTGGTTTCCAGCTTGCTTGTACTAACTCTACTTTCTTCCCTGACTCTCAGTGTTAGTATTTATGTCACTTTGACAAGTCACTCTTCATTTCAACAACAGAAAATATTAAATATCTGTGACATGAGAATATTAGTTTTAAAAATCCATCAACATAAATAAAATTAAAAAAGTAAATTCCTGATTTCAGCCCAGGCAATTTATGTTCACTATTGCTCTTGGAAAAAGCATGACTTCACTTTTATCTAGTGTTGTTACCTATTGAAAAAAAAGCCTAATTTCTAGAATGCAACAATATCACTTAGGCAAACAAGCAGTATAATTACTTTACTTGCCTTGATAGAAGGCAACAAGAAACTGTTACAACCATTACTAATTTTAACAGATTCCTCATGTAGAATCAATTCTAAAGGGTATATTCTTTCATGAGGATGGAGAGGCATATCCCCCAACCAGGTTAAGGTATTACTCTAGATTATACGATTTTTAACTATGCATCTGTTTTCTTTAATACAAAGGAATGAAGTTGTTTTTACCTGATGACATCAAGCGTAGGGTTTTTACGGCACCACCCCAGACTCCAGAGATGGTAACCAAAGAACGGATATACTTGTCCTTCCAAGCTTGGCTCTGATGATTAAGGAAATACAACATGGTTGGTGATCCCATGCTGTGGGCCATTAGGATCACTTTACTGTTATTATTTGCCTTATACGTCTCCAAGATCAGCCTTTTTACCTTAGAGAAATAATCTTGAAATTCATCTGTAAAAATGTAAAAGACAACATTTAATGATTGGAACTCAAATCTGCAAAGTTGCTATTTCTACACAAAATTTTATCCACACAATATCTTTTCTGGGACAGGGTTCATATTAATTGACAGAACTAGGCCAGAAAGTAACAAAATTGAAAGAGGCAGCATATGTTGACTTGTCAGCTAAGTCAGATTAGTGTAAATTTTGTTATCACAGGCTTGTTACTGACTTTAAAGTTATATGAAACTGTACTTCTAGTTTAGAAAAGCGATACATATGTACATAGATGTTATATTTTTATGTAGGGTGATATCTAACCTTTACAAATTTAAGCACAGTACAAGATTGGTGGCAAGGTCTCATTATTTTACAATTAAAATGGCTAGATGTAACCATAAGTTCTATACTAACAGTTTCTTCTCTCACACTTCTTATTTGGGGTACACTCTTGTTTTGCATCGAGCTCTTTAGTTATTGTACAATTAACAGATTTCAGCAACATGTGGTCTTCTTTGTTTGGTAAAGTATTTGGGAACTTCTCAACATAGATTGTCACACATAAAATGGCACACTTTTTGATTGGTTGTTAATCTGGTCGTCTAACGAGGTAACCTCCTTAGTACATAAAAAATCTTGACTTATGACTTTCTTTCTAGATAATTTTTCTTTCAATATATTGTCACTAATAAACCCAATGAAAATGATTACAATGAAACAATGTGGAGTAATCTTACTGAATAAGTACAAACTGGGGAAAAAGAACCATTTTTGCATTGAATCATTACATGCAATGAGAAATGGATACTCTTTGATAACAATATGAGAGTAGGCCAGTGGTTTGATGGAAGTGAATCACCAAAACAATACCCAAAACCTCCACTGCACACTAAAAATTAATGGTTATTGAAGGGTGGTCTTTCAAAGGAAACAATAACAGCAACCTTGTATTGTGTAGAAAATGACTGTGTGCATGAAAAATTGGAAGCAAACATTCTAGACTTGTGAATAGGGATGGCCCAATTTTGCTGCATGCCCACATGCTTCACAATCAAATGTTCAAAAACTGCATAGCCTGAATTATGAAATGCTGCCTTATCCTCCATATTTACCAGGTATCTCTCCTACTGATTATCATTTATTTAAGTAGGTTGAGCTTTTCATATGCAATAAAATTTTCTTCAATAAGGAAGAGGTAATCGAAGCATTTTAACTATCATATGAAAGGACGATAATTTTTTTAAATATGAGATCAAGAATTTAGAGGTACCTTGAAGAACAGTTATTCATCAACATGATTCTTATTTCAACTAAATAAATTTGTTATTTAAGATTTCAGAAGTGATTTATTAAAGTGTGTAATTTCATATGTGGCAACTTAATAGCTTGGAATCACTTGGGCATATTTAGTATTTCTAAAATTAACTGATTCGGCTGTCTTCTGACCGAATTTCTGCAATGATGAATTATCATTTACATTCAGACTTTATTATTGTGTTTCAGCCATTGTACCCTGTGGCCGTCTTCAGGTTAGTCAGTTTAGTGCCACATGTGATACATGATACTGACTAGGCAGAAGATTTTCCTGCAGTAGGTTGCCATTACTTTCTGCAGTAAACTTGTTGCCAACCAAGGCTATAGAATCCAATCTGTCCTCCTTTAGCCCATAGCTGGTGAGAGAAATAACAGCTTACCCTTCCCAAGGCTATTTACACATAAAGTATGGTATCAGCAGGCAGGCAAGAACATTAGGTTTAGGGCACCCAGTTCTAGATTTAGGATTGTTTCACATAATAGACATAACACACAAGATTTGGTGTCATAGTAATTGTGAGTTCAATACCTTGGCTGGGTAGTAAAGATTCAGACTAGAAATAACTACACAGTACTAAAAAGAGAACAAGATATACACAGACATGAACAGCAAAATATTAGATAAAGAGTTCAGTTTGAAATTTCCCGAAGGTTACCCAGATTAACAGACATGTAAAGAAAGAAAACATAACCAACAAAATGTGATTATTAGTCATTATTACTTAATATCAATCTAGATGGGAATTTTTCTGTTGGAAATTTAGAAAATAGAAAATTTAGAACTGTAGAAATACTCAAAGAATGCATTGGACTTAAATGAAATTAATTTTTTTTATTTTTGAAGAGCCTAAAAAAAAAAAAAGAAAAAAAAAACTTGCATAGCACAGATACTTTAGAGGAATGAAAAAGGATATGATGAGGTGTACAGAATGTCACTTGATAATTTTTTTTTTTTTAAAGAAAAATAAAAGAGACAAGTTACTTACTCGGAGATCGTCTGAAGTCATATGGTGCCCCTCTTAGAGAGATGTTTCTTGCATAGCCTTCTTTTATTAGTCTCTCAATAATATGAAAATAGTATGTAGCTGGAAAAGAAAGGTCACACAGGTTAGGAAAGATGATAAGGAAGTAAAAGTTGAGCAACAATAAAAGTGCATTGTTTAAAGTAAGGTTTCATGTACATAAGCTCAAAGCAGGTACTGGGTGAAATATGCACCAAGTTCACCAACAAAGCCAGCTCTACATCTAAGAAATCAGCAGTCACTTTCTGATAAGTTTTTCTTTTAGTCCCTATTTTCCTTAAAACTTCTTCCTTGTCATATGTTTAGTCCCTTGTATTCTCAGCATCTATATGTAGAACCAAACCACATTTGTTACTTAGTCTCTTTTTATCTGTGAAGGATGAACTTGTCTGGTATTTACTGTGATGTAAGGGGAGAAGACGTATGACACAATTCAGCACTTTCTTTTTTGTTTATAACAAATTTTTTCAAAGACTTAATACTGTTTAATTTCTCGGAGGCATCTTTTGCTACTGGAAGGAGTTTTGGGATTTATGTGTCTACCCAGATAGCTACATTTCTATACCATCTTGATTTCGACATTTCCAATTTGTAGTTGTCGCTTTGGGCTGTCTCTCTTACTGATAGCTATACATTCTTAAACATTATTATTGACTTCAGAGATTTCAAATGACAATCATTATTCAAGGTCAATGGTAAAGTAACATTATGTTACAGGGATAGTATTTTACACGTTAATGATAGTAACAGCACTTTAGGTTAGTTAAGTAAAATGGATTTTAAAAACCAGTAATAGTAAGTGCCATACATGATACAAGCTTGGCCAATCATGTCTCGAAAGAGATAACTAACTGGGCAGAAGATTTTCTTGTAGTAGATTGCCATTTTTTTTCTGAAGTAGACTGGTTGCCAACCGAGGATATGGAACCAAATCTGTCCTGCTATTTAACCCATAGCTATTGGGAAAAGAGATGGGTTAATATCTTTCCCAAGGGTATTTGTGCATAAGTGAATACAATGAATTCAAATGGAATTTGAACTTGGCTCTCTGATTTTTTTGGTCCTGAGTCAAGATCGATAGCACCACAATGCACATATAGTTAAGAAATTAACAGGTGGTTTTTGGTTCATTCAACAAATCCAAAATATACCTTTCCACACAGCAAAAAAATAAATAAATAAACTTGGTTAAAAAATGTAAGAAGTTGAAAAAAAAAAAAAGCTAATAGAAAGGAAAGTAATGTTCCCCCAATACAAGTCCCAAGAACCACACAAGGTAGAGGGTTATTGAAGGAGGTTGCTATATGAGCAGTAAGAATAGAAGTGCAATTTATGTGTATATAAGAGAAAGATAATGGTTAACCAAAGTCTTGAAAAGGTCAAGATTGTAGCGGTTGAAAAGGTCAAGATTGTAGCGGTTGAAAAGGTCAAGATTGTAGCGGTTGAAAAGGTCAAGATTGTAGCGGTTGAAAAGGTCAAGATTGTAGCGGTTGAAAAGGTCAAGATTGTAGCGGTTGAAAAGGTCAAGATTGTAGCGGTTGAAAAGGCTTCCTTTTAGGAATCTGCTATACAAAGTAGCAGTTTTTGGGAAGAAGTTGTCAGAGTAGAACTTCGCTCTTACTAATGGAATATGAAAGGGATGGAGATGGTTTGTCCGACTGTACGTGGCATGGTGGGTCTTAACTACAAATGTAACGACTGGTGGAACTAAGAAACGTATTTTGTCAAAACATTTTCCAGGGAAATAGTGATAGAGTAGCAAGAGGCTTACTATATTTTGTCTGAGAAATGGACTGTAGGATGCAAAACAAAAGGTTGCATAGAGTTTTTAAACTCTGGAAAGTAAAGATGCAGACTAAATATAGCAGCAATATTCCATTTTTGGTCTTTTTTTTTTTATGATTGTTTCACCCCAAACAAGGCTGGAATGCCATCATTACACAGGGGGTTATAGAGAGTGAAAGAAAATTAAAAATAAAGAGGATTAAGAAAAGGACAAAAGATGAACAGGAAGACAGTGAGTGAGGTTGCATTTTTAAATGCAAATTTTTGAAGATTGTATTTATCAAGGAAGCAAGTAAATTTAAGGATGTTCCACAGGTGGGAAGTGCAAGCAAAAATTGTTGGAGCAGAAGCGGTGATTATATTATTTATATATTTATTTATATATTATTATATATTTAGCTATTTCAATGGTAAAAGGGTGGGACCTAGATATTAATCTAGTAATATACTTAAATTTATGTAATCAAGATACCAGGAAAAAAAAGATCATCAGAGCAGTTGCCATGAAAATAATTTTAAGAAAAGAGAAGGAGCCACGTCAAGTTGGTGAGAAAGTGACTGAAATTGAGATGCCTGGTCAGGATTAATTACATTGCGGATCCTTCTTTGGATTTTGTCAAGAATTTAGAGATGTAGAGCAGAAGTACTAGACCAGATGTGGCAGCAGTATTCAATGTATGGATGAAAGGTAGATTTGTAAATGTGCAAAATAGACTCTGATGAAGAAAATTTTCTGCAGTGACACAATGACAACTTTTTTTGCAGTAGATGCAGCTATTAATTCAATGTAGTCATTCCACTTCAAATCAGTGGAAAACATGAAGCCAAGAAGGTGCAGTGTGTTGCTCTTCTGGACTCTAGCATCAGCCATGTTGTTGGCAGACAGGAAAGATTCTCAGTGATGGTTAAATGAAACCAGTTTTGTTTTAGAGGCATTAAAATTAACAAGACATTTCTTGCCTCAGTTGGCCACTGACTGAAGGTTTTTTTTAAGAGAAATTATCCGTCTGATCTGACTTTTGTAAAGATAAAGCATAGCAAGAATCAAGATATTTACTGCTGAGCATTTTTCTAGAATGTTTAGTGATGAGGTCTAAGGTGAATTTGAATCTCAACAGGTATTCAAAGCAAGGAGCTCCATTAAGAGAACATGATATATGAAAATTCAGGGTCTGCTCTGTGACGATAGAATGTTATTAGTTCAGTTTTTGAAGTTCTAAATGTTATAAGCCTGTTATGTTCCAACTGAGTTGCTAAAGATAATCAAAGGGGGGATCAGATGCCAGACCTTAGTCATCTACATTTTTGGTGGTGCACCCATAAACTGTCATATAATCTGCATGTAGATTCTCTTAGATGTCCAAATGAAGAAGATTGACTAATATTTTGAATCAAGTTTTATAAAATTGAAAAGTGAAAAATTTTGGCCTTATTTGGTCTCCAGCGTCTAAAGCATAGTGTGCTGACACTTTTTTGTAGAGTGTCGGTATTTTGGGGGCTAGACAAAAAAAAAAAACAAAAAACTTCACATCACATAAAAAAAAAAAAAGGGCCAAATTTGGGCCTTAAATTGTCATCACTTAACATTTTTAATTTTGTGCATGCATGTTGCTTTTGTTGACTGCACAGTAAAGTACAGTCAGATGGACATCATCTATGAGAAAAAGAGCCCCATAATGCAATTCACTCCACCAGAAATTTAGAAATAGCATGCTGTATTCCTTGGCATTCATGCCGGAAGCTCCAATACAAACATATTTGGGTGTCAATCTGAGGATAGTGCAGAGGATTGAGAAAGAGTTGGGTGAGTAATGGTGATTACAAAAGGTATGACAACGCAAAAAACTCACTCTGATCATTCTGATAAGGAAAGTACTCCTGAATTTCTTGGTGAGAGTCTCAAACTCAACAAGAAGGTCTACATTAACTTCCTTGAAGAGGAAGTGCTGTTCTGAGTCAAGAGGATGGCTGCTGAAGTACCTTATGTCTGGCAACAAGATGCTGTACCATGCCACACAAGCAGGAGAATCTGGTCATGGCTGTCAGACAATTTCTGCAACCACATCAGCTCTTACATCTGACTACTTAACTCCCCAGACTGCAACCCCCTTGATTACTATGCATGCAGTGTAGTTGAGTGAGAGACAAACAAAACTCCTTATAAGACCAAAGATGAACCAATAGTAAGGACTAAGGTAGCATTCACCAACTTAAATAAGTAAACCATTCAGAAGAGTTACAGGAGATTCTGAAGTCATCTGGAGACCATGGTTGAAGCCAATGGTGATTTTATTAAATAAATTTACTCTAGTATTTCAAGATATTTTTGTTTCATTTTAGTAAATATATCTGTTAAAATGAGATGCCAGTGTTATTTTCATTTTTGTGTAATTTAGACAATTTATCCATCGCACCCTGTAAGAAATGTAGGGGCAAAAGAGAAAAAAGTAGAAGGATGTAGAAAAGTCAGTTCTTTTTTCAGCTTTTACAATGATAGCAATAAAAGAGTCAAATTGTTTAAGCCATAAAAAAAGAAAAAAGAAAAAGAAGCCAAAATAAAGATGAATGATTCAGCCCACTTAACACTATGACCCCCAAACTGACGAGGTTCAAAGTATTTTCATGAAGCAAATTTTACAAGCGACAAATTTCATAGTTGGCACCATTGGGCTCACAAAGACACTTAAACAGTATTTTAAGGATATGTCTGTCACTCTTCATACCTGAATCACGAATGTATTTGAGACATTAAAGAAAATATTTCTAACCCCCAACAAAAATTGGTTCAGTGATCAAATCACCCAACCTGAAGTAGATTTTCCTTTCAAATTCAAAGACATCATTGAAGACAGTAAGATCAACATTTTGAGTTTTATCATTATCATTGATATGGGAAAAAAAAAAAAAAAAAAATCAATCTTAACAGAAACGTTCATGTTCAATAGATGGTGACACAAGTGACAAGATAAAACCTCCACACCAACATCATGTCAATCATACACTTATCCTTAAGATGTTCATCTAAGATATGAAGAGGTGACAAGTTATCAGACAACCAGCTCACCCCAACTTCATTATACAGCAATTTCCCTATCTCCCACTCACAAAAAGAGAGCCAAATGAACTTAAAAGCAAAATGATTTTTCTTTTTCACAAAAAAATTTACTACATAGAAGAAAAAACTTGATACGAACTGAACTCTTCTCGGCCAGGGTCAAGAAATTCTACAGTATTGGTGTTTCCAAAGCCAGGTACTTGGATAGAGACCCCTGGTGAGTCTTGAGTCTTGTGGGTGGTTGAATTGTACACCAATCTGAAAGATATGAATAAATTTTAAAATAGAGAAACAGAACATAATACAATAAAGAAAATTTAGTATTTAAAATTTTTATTTATTTATCAAACTCAATTTCCAAATCAATCATTAGAAACAATTTTGTAAACAATGGCAAAAAAAAAAAAAACCCAGACTAAGAAAATATTCAGTTCTTCAAGAAATTTACTACTTTTTGTAAGTTTGCTATTTTTACTGTTTTTAAAAATAGCTTTCTCACCACAGTTGTTACATTTGCATACACATTTCACATACTAAATGTAGCAACTATTATGCAACAGAGATAGTAATACATTTATAACTGATATTTTTAATTTTTATTCCATTTTTACATTGTTTTCCAATAAATTTAAAAAGTTTCTCAATTTGTGAAATTTTATATTTTATACCTGCAAAAGATTATATAAAAATAAAAGCTTATATTTGGAAACAATCTTTTGGTTTCAAAACTGTGTGTAGAAATTATTATTATTAATCATATTGTTGGATATCATTTTGTTATAGGATATCAAAAGTAAGGTTGCTCCAAATCATCAATCAAGACTTAAAATCTGAAAGGCAAAAATGAGACAAAACCCTCAGAATTTACAGCAAGTTTCAATGTAGCAACTTAAATACTTAAAGTGTGATAAGTGAGAGAAAAAAAAATTCAAAATATATAAATGGACAATGTCGAGTAGTGACAGTTTATTGAGATTCAAGCTCACTAGAAACAGTCTGCTTGGAGACAATCTTCAAGCAATGTGTTATGTAGTGACTTGACTATTTATATATGCTGGTCAATGGAGTATTACAAGTAGCAATATCATTTCCAGTTTATTGTATTATCTTAACTGTTATTGGGTAGTTATAGGAAATATCTGACCTAGCTACCCATTATCTCCCATTGACTAGCATATGTAAATAGCTGAGCCACCATACAACACACATGGCCTGAAGATTGCTTTCAAGCATGAAAGAAACTGTTGCTGCACAGTGTTTACTTCAGTGCCTGCTTTTCTATTTGCATACACTATCCCTGATATTGAGCACTTTTACCCATAAATATAGTCGACCTTAAAACTTTTATCATAAATGAAGGTTTGCTAGAGATTGAGAGAAAACAGACAATAATAAAAGTGATATTAAATTGATAAACATTTTCTATTTGTTCTTTATCTTATTCTATCAGATTCTGATCTACATTTGATCTTCAACTCACATACATAAAGGGTGGATGGAAAAAAAAACTCCCTCTTGAAAATTACTTAAATTTTGTTGATATCACCACATTTGCAGGAATCAAAATATTTTGTGTCCCTAAAGTGGTAGTATATCATTGTCAATCTCTGCTTTTATTTCAGAGTGGCAACTGTAACCCAGAACGGCACAAAACTGTATGAGTGTGCTTAGCTTCCATTCCATTACAAAGTGTCACAGTCCGAAATACTAGTGCAATGCTCATGAACCTCATGCTTCAACAGATGCCAAAACCATCAGAAATTATTATTCCAAGCTGATGGGTAAGGGATCTGTTGAGGATGTCCACAGAATATTATGTAAATGTGCCAATAATTAGTAAAGTTCATTTTAAATGGGAACTGTCTTTCAAGAGGTACTGATTAGACCAGTAGGCAGTTAAAAAAAGAAAGTGCTCAATGCACAATCAGAAAAACTGAATATTCAGAGCCAGCCACTTATGGGCTAACCAGCAAAATTGGTCTCATCTTGCAGTACTGCCTGATGAAACCGATATGCTTGAAACCTGGGTAGCAAGTGATCATTTCAATCTTTAATATATATATATATATATATATATATATATATATATATATATATAGATAACAAGACAGTATGAATAAAGATGAAAAAAAACAAACTTTTGTAGCCAATGCTTTTATAAAAAACATGTTTCATTTTGCAACAAGTATTTTTACTTCTGTTTATAAATGCTTGTTACAAAAATAATCCTTATATTTACTTTGATAAAATCCATCAGGGGATGAAACATGTCAATTAAGACAAGTTTTCCTTTTGTCTGTATTCATTATATATATATATATATATATATATATATATATATACATACACACACTATAGTTATTTTGACTCAAATTGTTAAATTTAACTAAGCAGATCTGTTTATTTAATCTTTATAGTATTTTCCAATAAGATGCACATCAAGAAAAAAGTTGAGGATAAACTGTTCAAAGTTCAAGTTTTGTTCTGCTTATTAACAATATCTATAAATACTTGATATTTGTTTTCAAGCAGAAAAAAAAAACTTAAAATGCTAGGATGTATTCAACAAAATCTTATCTACTGTATTAACAACACTCAATTCATGATAATTGGCCAAGATGATCAAAAGTACTTTAACAAAAACAGAACAAAGCATGAACTTTGATCAGTTTATCTCCCATTTTCATCCAAATATACAATATCTTATCCAAAGATTAGAATAAATACAATAAAAATATTGAAATAGAGATCTTGTCAGATGGATTTAACTAAACTTATTTGGAAATTTTATACATATATTATTCACAAGGTAACCAGAATGAAAATATGAAAAGAGATATTTTGTACTTTGAAGAAAAGAAAAAAAAAATTTTTTAAAAGAAAATTTTTTGAATATTCCCCCACTCTTAAAAAAAAAAAAAAAAAAACATTTTATTTTTAATTTTCATTAATAAACTTTTGGTTGCGAGATTCATTTTTATCAAGTCTTTGCAGATTATTTAAAGCCAGAAAAATTTTTTTAGATTGCAAATTTTGGGTTTTTTTTTTTGAGAGAGAATGTTTTAGTGAAACAATTAACCCATAGCTGGAGATAAAGAGGCAGATTCCTACATTCCACAAAGGTATTTGCACATAAATGAATATAAGAAACCTAACTGAAATTGTAACTAGGCTCTCCAGTTAACAATTCCATTACACCACCTGCACATCCAAGATTACAACACCTAGTATTTCCAAGCTGTCACCCATCTAGATACTGACCATGCTCTCAATGTTACTCAACTTTGATGGGAACTGGTGTTTCAACACGATATGGCCATAAGCCCAATAAACTTTTGTGTTAGAACAGTAAGCAAGTTTATATGAAAAAAAAACAAACTTTACTTTTCATTGTCTTACATTAGTTTCTTTTTTATGTAATGCAATCCATTTACTCAGGATGTCGATGATCATGGCTCTTCACAATTTCCTGTCTCTTGTAGCTCTTAATGAATGTTGCCTGTTATTTCGCCTAAATCCTGTTCTGCACTCCATTTACTCAAACTTACTATGTTATGCATTGTTTTCTTCTGGCTCTCTTTGCTGCAATCTGACCAGTAACAGATTTTTCAAGCCCTCCTTCCTTATTAAGTGCCCTAGAAACCTTAACTGTCTCTTGATGTTAAGTATAAATTTCCTTTTTGTTTTCATTTTTTTTTTTAAACTTTGTCATTGCGTTTAGACCATGGTATACTCAGCACCTTCTGTAGAACCACATTTCTGTTGCTTTTTCATCATTAGGAAATTGTTCAGCATTCACTGCCATACAGGAGGATAGATATCATGTAACAGTTTATTATTGTTTTCCTGGTTTCTAGCAAAGTTTTTCTATTTCATAATACTCTGCTTAGCTTTTGGAATGCACCTTTGGATTTCAGTGTTACACTTTTCATCTTCTGTTAAAACACTTCCCAGATATTTAAATTCTGCACTCATTTGATCTGTATCTTCAATTTGCAATTCACTTTGGGCTCATCTTTTTGCTAACAACCATGCAGTCATCTTGCAGTTGATATTTAATGCTTTCTCCTCACTTTCCTTTATGACCTTCTGTAAGAGTTTTTGTAGTTTTCTTTCTGTGTCTGATGTCACCACTGTCTCATCCGAATATCTTATGTTAAGTTTGTGACTACCAATAATAAATCCTGATAGGACTTATAGTTCTCTCAGGATTTGCAAATGTTTATATTAAAAAAAAAAAAAATTAAAAGCTAAATTTTTTTGGGTAAAAAGCTAAATTTACCCAAATATTTCAGCAGCTATACACTGCAGTATTGCTATGTTACTGAAAACTAGCATGGTTATCAAGCATTGCTTGTTTAAGTTTTGTTTAATGGTATATCAACCTCTGTGGGTTATAGTGAGAAGGTTGACTTAGGCAGATTTTGATAAAAAACAAATTGTTTTTTTTATTATAGAAAACTAAAGATGTCTTCCAGTTTTGTATTCAAAAATGTATTGCTGGTGATATTTTTTTTCATCAAAGATGTGTTATGGTAATTTTTTTCCCTCAAAAATGTATTGTTGGTAATATTTTTCCTTCAAAAATGCATATTTTTTGTATAAAAGTCAGTTTTCATATTTTCATAGTATTTTACAACCCAGTTTGGGAGGGGTGGGGTTAACTATTTGCACATAGCTGAGACCCTAACAGGTGCTACTACTCTGGGTCAGGGTGGATCTGGGAACAACAGTAATTAAGAGGTGGTTCTATGCTCCTCACAACCTCCCAATCAGAGGCCTTGCTGCTGGATGCAGTTTAGCTTCATACCCAGGACTACAAGCATTGCTTGTGTATATCAAAATAACACTAGTAATATACAAATTCGTGATGAACAATATTATAATTAGCTTTAAACTTGACATCATTTATTCTAACAATATTCATTTCAATGTTAATTTTTGCCACTGTTTAAATAAACAAAGAAAAGAATTGTTATAATTTTTTTGTGTGTACATGGGCTCAGCTTAAACTTTAAAACTACAATTTTTAGATCCATCAAATATATATTCTGATTCAGCATGCATCAAAGAAGGTTTTGATAAATTATTTATTTCTGTACTTTCACTCTTGATATATATATATATATATCTCACACTAGTAAAATAGTGGCTGGTTGGACCAGCAGACAGTAGATTGAAACCTACATCACAAGTAAGTGGTGGGTGTTCTGTTCTTTGACATATATATATATATATATATATATATGTATAATGTTGTTTTAAAAACAAGCAAAATATTTGTCTAAGGCTCTTTCATCCAACATCTCATCAGGAGAAAATCGTTGGCAATAAATTATATGAAAAAACAGTAGTAATGAAAGTGAAGAGCAAAAAGGGGGTAAAACACAATAAGATATATAAGTAGATAACACCCGATGAGCCAGACGAACCTACCTAGGTTTCACCTAAACAGATCGTCAGGGAAAGCTGACGATCCATTTCAGTGAAACCTAGGTAGGTTTGTCTGGCTCATTAAGTGTTATCTATTTATTTCACTCTAACTCCGTATTGAGTGCTTTTTGTTAGATGATTACTCATATTGGGGTTTTTTCTTTGGGCTTCATGCTGATCTCAGTCTAAACACTTGACTGACGTTCATGTACTAAGCTCTTTCTTTTTTTAAAATCACTTTTTTCCTTTCAAGGAATGTTTTCAACACGAGTATAATTACAATCTTGTTTATATATATATATATATATATATATATATATCTCAAGGGAAGGGGAAAATCTCCTGTAAATACTTTAACGAGGGACAATTAAAATGAAATGAAATATCCCCTAACAAATTAAGAGACTTGACAAAATCCCTCTACTGGCAGAGAGAAGGTTTCCATAGTGATATAGCGACTGATTCCAAAATCTTTAAATGATTATTAGAAACAGCTCTATGAATAATTTACTCTTTCTTTGGCACATGCTTTTAACTTGGCACATGCTATATTTTCCACTAAATGTTGGGCAGTAACTGATCCCATATTCAAAGAGGGAAGCTAACACAAGTTAGTTATTTTGCTAAGTCTTATTTTCAAAGGCACATGTTAATTGATCCTCGTTTCTAAATTTAAGGTGCTACGCTCCACATAACCAGCAGCGCACCGGCAACTAAATTCATAAATCAAATTAATCAGTTTGATTTGGGTTCAATTATCCTTACGAAATGACAGAAATTCAGACCTAGTACGAAAAATGCAACGCAGAGTAACAGACAGAAAATAATTAGAAACTGTCTTATTGAACTGTTAAACTAACCTTTGGCTCTTAACCCCAATCCAAGAACCTTCAAATTTACCAAACACTTAGAAGGCCACAGGACTTTTGGAGAATAAAATTCACTTGTTTTCTTAATAATAATATAATAAGGGCTTTTGGATAGCCATTACACAAGAAAATATCCCTGATATTCTCCAGTTCAGAGTCCAATCTTGAGCACTCTGTGTACCAAGGTTTTAATAAGGCTAATTTTCCTTGAAACACAAACCAATTCATATACAGGCCAGTAAAAGTGGGTTTATGATAGATACTCGTAAGGAAACCCACTTTACTACGCTCAATAACAACGTCTAAAAAAGGTAAGCAATTATCCCTTCTTAACTTCCATAGCGAAGAATAAAGATCTGTATAAAGAGTTAAGCATATTGAAAAAGTTCACGGCCTCACTTTTAGTGAAAAAAGTAGCAAAAGTGTCATCAACGTATCTAAAATAAATAAAAGGTTCAGACACTTTACCAAAAAGCAACGACTTGTAGTAACCTACAAAAATATCAGCCAATGCATGGCCAAGGGGACTACCCATCTGGACCCTATCCACTTGCTATACATGACATTTTAGAAACTAAACACCACAGAACTAGTACAAAGTACCATGAGCTCAACAAATACATCCCTAGGAAAAGGAGATGGAGTAAAGTCACCCTCATACAAGTTGGCACAAATATCAATTGTTTCCTTTAATAGTACATTGGTAAAAAGACTGGACACATCAAATGAGCACATAGAATCCATATCAGACCATAACTGTATGGCATGTAGACGCTCAACAAACGAGAACAAATCCAATATACAATATTTAATATACAAGGTTCAAACCAGTTTATGACCAACAAAAGCCATTGAGCCAAAGAATGCTGGGCTGAACAAATCATTGATAGTATAGATCTCAATGGGACATCCTTCTTATGGATTTTGGGAAGACCGTAAAACCTAGGTCTAAGTGAACCCGAAGGTCTAATCATGTCATAGATTTCTTTAGAAAAGCATCTAATATATATATATATATATATATATATATATATTTTTTAGATAAAAAAATTTATATTTATATATATTACTAGATAAGTGTTTATAATAAAAACAGTTTACTGCAACAAGAGCTGTAACCATTTCACAAATACACCCAACACCATTGTAGACATGCTAAGATACATATGAGTATATACAAATGTTTTATTACTGACACTGAAAGGGTCTGGGTTTTCATGTCACTTCAATTCTATACTTCACTACCCTTATAATCTCATTCTGCTTATCTAAGACTTAGCTTTCTATTGGTTAATTGAGAAAAACTCTCCAAATTCCACCCCCCCCACTTAATTGTCTGAATATGTTAACAATTGTGTTGTTTTTAAGTTTCTATATATAATGAAACTAACAGAAAAAATATTTCACTGCCCGATGAGGAGCTAATAAGCAGGCACAGAAACACAACAGCTTTTGTTGCAGTAAACTATTTTTATTATAAACACTTATAATAAAAATATCACTATATATATAATGCTCTACTAAGTATCGAGCACTCTTAAAAAAGTAAATTGCTACAAACAATGGACTGCTAACCCATAACCTACTAATATATATATATATATATATATATATATATAGATAGATAACATTTTTCTATCTTAATTCAATAATTTTCATACTTTTGAATTGCTTTATGCTTAATATTATAAAAATTAATAAAAAGAAATTTTTCTAAGGAAAAAAGAATCTAGTTTTTTCATGAAAAGTTTATAATTTACAAAGAAATAAGCTCTTTATTAAATAAAATCATTGCTCTATTCTTTTTCAAGATGTTTTTTTTTTGCTACCAATAATTGAATGACTAAATTTGATGTATGTGGAATAAATAAAAAGTTTTTTTTAGCTAAAGTTTAACTTATGTTTACATTTTTATGTAAAATCACTTAATTTTAGAAAATCATCCATTATTAAGCAAAAAGTATAAAATATTTTACAATTCATTCATTCACTAATTTTGGCACTGTTTATTTGAAAAATAGTTGAATGTTGTCAGATTTAGATTGAAAATGCTAAAATATCAACATATTTTAATTTTGGTTATGTTTTCTAATGTTATTACATATGTACACTGCCGGCCATAATTATTAGGCCATCCCAGTGTTTAAAAAAATGATGTATTTTTTACTATTTTTTAGTATTTATTGCCAAGTGAATAACTGTAAATGAAAACAGAATGGTTCTTTTGTTAATACTGCACAATGACATGGGCATCAAATGAATTTATAAATATTTACTAATTATCTATATTGCAGTTTCATCAATGAAAATATGAAGAACATTTACAGTGATTTGGACAAGTTCATTTTTGCTTCCTTGCCTTGTAAAATTTTGCAAAGTAATAATAACAAGAGAACCATTCTATTTTCATTTGGCAATAAATACTAAAAATAGTATGAAATACATTTCTTTTAAAAAAAAACTGAGGTGGCCTAATAATTATGGCCAGTAGTGTATGTTTCAATTTAAAAATATCTTCACTTATATAAAGAGTACAAAAATAAATTATCAAAACTTTCCTTAAAACATTCTGAAACAGAATAGATACAGTTTTATGGGTTTATTATAGTTTGAGAATTTAATATGAACTCATACAATACACACATACAAATATGACATTTATTTCTGAATAGATTTAAAATACCTTAGTGTTTCCCTTTATTTTTCTTTAAAAAGAAAAGAATTTTTCAATATTTAAAAAGTGCTATCTTAAAATTGTTTTAACTTTGTAGAAATAAAGAAAAGAGTACTGAACTGTTATTGTGTATCAGTCTTCCTACATGGCAAGAATTGCTGGACTAGCTCCTCACAGATGAAGAGAGTTGAAGCAACAGAAATATGGTTTTACAGAAAGATGCTGAGAATACCATGAACCAAACACATGAGCAACAACAAAGTTTTAGAGAGAATGGCAACAAAAAGGACACTTATGCTTAACATCAGGAAGAAACAGTTGAAATTTGTAGGACATACAAGGAAAGAGGGCTTGAAAAATTTGATACTCACAGGACAGATTGAAGAGGTTAAAGGAAAGCAATGTACAACTGGTGAGCTTGAGCGAATGGATGGTTGATCAGGCTTTGGGAGAGATGGGGAAAAGACAAAAATTATTAAAAGCTACAAAGGATAGGAACAATTTACACTATTTACTTTGTTCTGACAATATTGAATACTGCTGCCATATCTGGTCGGGTGCCCCTGCTATTCTCCTCAGGGCTCTTGACAAAATACAATGGAGAATCTGTAATGTGATTGATACCGACTTGGATGACCGCCTGCAGTCACTCTCTCACCAGCATGATATGGCTTCCCTGTGCCTCTTCTATAAATACTTTCACGGCTTCTGCTCTGATGAACTTAGATCACTGGTGCCTCCAGTTACGAATTTGCACGAGATACTAGATTAGCAACTAGGTCCCACCCTTTTACAGTGAAACCAATAAAATGTAACTGCAATTTCTACTCCAACAGCTTCTTTCCTCACACTTCCCACCTGTGGAATGCCCTTCTGCATACTTGCTTCCCCGACAGCTACAACCTCCAGGAGTTTAAATGTAAGGTCAATAGACACCTCCTAACACACTAACTCGCACTCATTCTCTCAAACATTCTTCCTATGTACCTCCTTACTCGTCTATCACCCTCATTCTGACATTTCCTATATCCAATCGCTCTCTCAGCACCTTCCCCTATGTAACCTGCGCTATAGAGGCAGTGGAATGCCTTGCTTGGGGTGAAATGATTAAAAAAAAAAAAAGAAAAAAAAAGTTGTTCTCATATTTGTATATGCTCCAGCCTTCTTCAGGCCCAGTGAATAAAAGCTTAGTTGATTGGGTGAAGTCACTTTTGAATGAAAATTGTGAGTACAATCCCTGACTACAGCAGAAAGAACAAAAAATTAGGGAGTTGAGTTATCAAGGTGAAGTAATTAAAATTGAAATATCCAAAAAGCATGGCATGTGGAATTAGGACAATCTACTCTCATGAACTAAATAAAAGGGTTCAGTTTGAAATTCCAGCAAATATCACCTGAAAAAAGCCATTGTATACAACATCTGAAATGTTGTGAATATGGCAATAAAGATAAGAATAACAGTCCAAACAATGTAAATAGTTACAGTACCTCATCTCAGAAATTATAGATGCTAAAGAACAGGAAATTGTAGAGAGCCATGATTGCCAACAACCTGGAGAGACATAGCAAACAGAAGTATATACAAATAATAAGACCAAAATTTTAGTTTTAATAATTCTAATTTCCCCTCCCCCTTTTTTAAATTGCTTTTACATAAAAAAAAAACAAACAAAAATTCAGATTTTTCTCACCTCATGTTATCCACAAAACAATTTTGAGCCAAGGAAATCTGATTCAAATCAAGCCATAACGTGTAATAATAACTAGTATGTTTTTCACAGTAGACAGCAGGACTTGAGGTTTTATTTAGCTTTGCTTCAATTTGACTGCCTCCATCTCCAGGAACTGCAAAAATAAAAAAAATAACAAATTTAAAAAATGACTAACATTTTTCAATAACCACCAACATTTTTCTTTCAAATGTGTAATATCTTCAGTATATCGGAGAATATTAATTTTTAACAAGTTCTCTTTTGTGATACTATGGACACCCACATAAAAAAGGAGACGAGGTGGTTTTATCTTGATCTCAAGTACTTCTATTTGATAGACTAGCAAATGGGGTCCTTTTGAAGTTCAGTCTTCTAAGCAGCATCCACTTTATCAAAGAGGGAATGGGAAATAAAAGTATTTTCAGAGATCACATGACAACAAACCTTGAAATAGGACATATCGAGGTGGTCTGTATCGACAGTCATGCTTAGGATCGAGAAGTGTTTTGTTACACACTTGGCTGGAGACTGATGTGTCCTGTCCATCAAATGGTTCCAAAGCCTCTATTTCGTATCACCAGCCACCACATCAGGATGAGTAGATGGACAAGAAATTAATTTTGGGGAAGAGCTGTCAAGGTAGAACTCCAAAGTATCAACCTAAATACACACCCAAAGAAATAGGTGAAGCTCTAGTGTTTAGCTTCAGCGTGTTTTCTTGTGAGCATGCATTACACCCTTCCCTGGTGTACACTGAAAAAAAAAAAAAAAAAAAAATCAAAGTTTGGCATGCTACATGGGGAGATCATTGGCCAGTTGCTGGAAAGCTTGGGTAGGGGATGCATTGCATATTTACACTTCCCTCTATCTCATTTTTACTTATTACAATGCTTAAGACTTTTTCTATCTTATGACCATATTCAAACAAACTGAATTAACGAAAAACATAGAATAAGCTTCTAGCAACATAAATAATACTAACGATGTGTCAGCTTCGTCTTGAAGGTATTAAAATTTACTAGTCATTTCCTACCCATTCAATCACAGATTGGGAGCTCTTTTGAAGTGCAGCAGCCAGGCTGATCTTGTCAGCCTTGACAGACTTCTTACAGAGATGATCATAAATTGTGGTATCATTTGCATAGAGGCCAACTTGATTGATTACATCAGGAAGATCATTAATGAAAATCAGAAAAACATATGACCTAGGATAGAGCCTTGAGGGACGCCCGTGTTTGTATAAAATGATCTGGAAGCTTGCACATTCAAAACAAAAGTCATTTCATGATTTGATAGGAACGATTGGATTAAATCAAACAATTGTCCAGAAATATCATAGTTCTGGAGCTTGCCCATAAAGCCAGCATGCTAAACCACATGCTAGCTTTATGCTGTCAAATGCTTTCAAGATATCAAGAGCAACAGCTAGAGCTTCACCGTTCTTATCAAGATCCTGGTGTGTTTGTGTGTGTGTATATATATATATATATATATATATATATATATATTCAGTGATGGTTGTTAGCACATCAGCGGTAGACCTGGTGAAATGGAAGCCATATTGTTTGTCAGAGGGAAAATTGTGAGATGGGATATGCCTAAATAATTTTCAGCATTGATAATAGCCTCAACAGAGTTCGAATTCCAGTTGAATCCATTGTATTCACTTATGCACAAATACCCTTGGGAAAGGTATTAATCCATCTCTTCCTTCCAGTTATGGGTTAAACAGCAGGACAGATTAGGTTCTATAGCCTTGGTCGGCAACCAGTCTACTGCAGAAAGCAATGGCAACCTACTGCAGGATAATCTTCTGCCCAGTCAGTCATGTCTCTTTTGAGACATGATCGCCCAAGTGTGTATCACGTATGGCACTTAACTGACTGACTGACCTTGCTAAAAAGAGGTAAGAGGCTAATAGAGCAATAATTAAAGAGATCAGAGGGCTTCTCAGATTTCTTAAAAACAGAAACTACAGAGAAGGACTTCCAACAAGCAGGAAAGCAAGAAGTGAGGCAATAGTTAGAGAGTTTGGAGAGGACTAGAGCCAGCTTTGGGGCACATTTCTTTAGGATGATGACTGAAATTCTATCACCTCTGTTTGCTTTATGGAAGTCAAGCTTAGAGACCAGAGATGGGGTTATATATATTACTCAATTGAGCCTCAATTCTAGGTGGGAAATTGAGTGTGAGTCAAGTGTGAAATTGAATGAGAATTTGCAAGCAAAGAACTATCTACCTTGTCAGCTGTGGATGTGAGGACTTCAACTTGACTGAATAGAGGAATTGATGGCTTTATTCTTGCATAGCCACCAGTAATCTTTGGAACCAAACCTGCGAGATGCTATATGCTACTTTGTTCTATCAGCAAACAATAGCTTAGCATCATTTAGGACATGCTTACATTTATTACAAACAGAGAGAAAGAGCTGCCTATTGTGATCAGACATGTCAGTCCGGTAAAGCCAGAAGTGATTCCTGTGAGTGATGGCAGCCGAGCAAGCAGGAGAGAACCAAAGAGATGAACTAGGTTTAAGTATAATTTTCCAGTAGGGATGAAAGCATTGAGGCCGGCTTTCATCCAGGAAGAAACTTCAGAGGTGCATTCTTGAACAGGGAGACTAAAAAGTAAAGGATTTTTTTTTTTCCTTGAATGGGAAACTTTCTTCTGAATAAGAGTCATATTATTTATTAAGTATAAAGAGAGCAACTTACAATTTTGTATGTTTTATGCATTTAGGCAGATAACATCACTCAATAAATTTTGGACCTAACAGATAAAACAACTTTTAGGCAAAATTTGACTTTATTCATCAACAGTCTCTTTCTAGGGTGATACACTGATTTCAGTGCTTCTCTAACAAGTTGATGCATTTTGTGTAGAACGATTTGTCTTTGGATTCAAAATACACCTCAATTTTCAATATCACTTCTTCATTAGGACATTCTTTTGAGGTCTGCAAATCTGGAAAATAGGGTGGATGCAAAAGCCATTTGAAGTGCAATTCATGTAGTTTTGCCATTGTTGTGATCAACTTGTGACAGTTTTTGGTAAAAGATCATTTTTTTCTTCTTCATTTGTGGCCGCTTTTTGAGGATTTCTTCTTTCAAACACACCAATAATGCTTTATAATATTCACTATTGATAGTTCTTTTCTCAAGGTAATTGATGAGCAAAATACCTTGTGCATCCCAAAATACAGAAGTCAAAACCTTGCCTGCTGATGCTTGTGTCTTTGGTCACTTTGGACAGCTTTCACCTGCTGCTGTCCACTCAGCTGACTGCCAATTTAACTCCAGAGTGAAGTGGGGGATTCATGTTTCATTCATTATCACATATTTCCATAAAAACTTCTCGCTGCGTTAAAACAGTTGAAAACAATGCACTGAATCATCAACAAGTTGTTTTTGATCGACTGTGAACAAACGCGGCACCCATTTTGTACACAGCTTTCTCATTGACAAATGTTCACGCAAAATGGTGAATACACTGCCTTCTGATATGTTCAACTCCTCTGCTATCTCATGCAATTTCAATTTATGATCGGCCAAAATGAGTTTGTGGAATTTTTTGGTGATTTCCAGGATAACTGCCAATTTTGGGCGACCTGAGTGTTCAGCATTATCTGTATCTGTATGATCACGTTTAAAGTCAGCATACCACCTCTTAACCATTGTTTCCAATGGAGCATAGTTTGAATAACTTATAAAGCCATTGCTTTGTTTGAGCAGTTTTTCTCCCCCCCCCCCCACATCAGAAAGCAATGCTTTATCAATACACGAAATTCAAATTTTTCCATGATTTTGAAAAATTGCAACAGTAGCTTTACTTAACTGTAATTTCTAAACTAATAATCTGATTGGGCCCAAATTTTATCATGTGCTATTTGAAGGTTAGTACTTCATAAAAATCATAGATTTTTTTTATTAGTGGTGCCATGCCAGGCCCAGGACTTATTGAGTGATATGTTATTAATTCAGTTTTAGTAAGAAACAACACTGCAGTTATAAAACACTAGTAAGGATCCAATTTAATCAACTACCTTATGGTTTGTGAAACAAGCTTCTTAATCATTACTCAAAATTGCATATGTGTGTGTGGGGGGGGGGGGGGTATCCAGGCAATTTTAAGTCATCAAATGTGTAAAGTAAATTTTAAAAATAAATAAAAATATTTAACCACTTGGAGCTAGCTGACAAGATGAGAAGTTTCCTTGTATTGGTGGGCAAAAAATTCTAGTACCAAATGCTTAACAAAAATTACATACCATTTTTATTAATTTTTTTTTCCAGACTTCACCTCATCTTTTATACTTTAAAACTCCACAATCCATGACTTTCAAGTTAAAAATATGCATGGATAAAGTCCTTAGTATTAGTAAATTGTCACTTAAGAGTTTTGAATGCAGAAATAAAAATAACACAGTGCAAGGGAAATCTAAAGAATTTGCAATTTTATCAAGTCCTGACTAAGCATCTCGGCTTCAATCACTTTCCCACTGCCATAATGTAGCTTCCCTCTGCCTTTTCAATAAATACATTAATGTTAATTGTTCTAATGAGCTTTCCTCTTTGGTATCTCAACCTTACAAATTTTAGCACAATACTAGATTGGTAGTTGTGCCTCATAATTTTACAGTTGAAATTGCTACATGCAAGCATTAGTTCTATGCCAAGTTTCTTTTCTCACTTGTGAAACTCTTCTGGATTCTTAATACCAGTCAACTTTGATCTTCAAAAATTTAAATCCATTGTCAATTGTTACCTACTCTCTTCTTGATTTCTGTTCTTTTATTGTTCTCTATCCTTAATGTTTTTCTTCTCATTCTTTCACATTCAGTAACTCCTTGTGTCTTAGTAGCTTTATTGACTTATTTGAGGTGAAATAATTAAAGAAATTTAGTAAACTGTTAGATCAGTTCAGGAAAGCTCTCCAATTCTTAAATATTAAGCTATTCAGCTTTCCTGATTCACCAATTGATAGATACAAATTTTTTGCTCTATCAATAGTAACTAATATCTTTCAAACTTTGCAAAAACTGTCATTCCTGCTTAATACCAATAAGTATTTTTAACCTCCTCCTTGGCAAATCTTAATATTTTTAATTTTTTTTTTTTTTTTTTTAATAATGAATTATTTGCATATAAATGCACCTTTGGTCACAAAAAAAGAAAAAAAAACTTAGTAAGGATTATTTGCATATTGAAGACAGTAAAGATTATTTACTTTTGTGCTCAAAAGTTCTGTAAATGACACTCAGCTCATACACTTTCAGAAGTCTTTGTATTTTTTCCCCTCTTGTAGAAAGGTAAAATAGTACTAATTTTATTATCATAAACTGGAATGCAACTAAATCAATGTTTCTTTTATGATAATCATACTATCCATTTCTAATTTAATTTTCATAACAAACAAAAAAAAACAAAAAAAAAAACAACTAAATAACTGAACATTGAAGGAGACTTGCAGGTAATTAATTAGATACCACAGGTATGATAAATAATGTTTACAGGAAACTTTTTCCCACCTGGCAAAAACGAAGTTGATAAATTATGAGTCAACAGAAACTTTGTTTACTTATCATAATCTGACTATAACCAGATGGGGGTCAACTTTGATTACCTGACAATTGATAAGATTGGTAAAAAATTGGTAAAGAGATAAAAAAAAAAAAAACTAATGTGAATTATGTCAAGAAACGTGTTATTGTTTAATATCATGTCCTTTCAAGATATGAACAAACATGTTAGCTCTCCAGATTCCTTTCTTTATTATATGTAAATTACGATAACTTATTGGAAAAAAATAATGGTGTGATTTCCCATTGCCTGCTCTACAGTTCTTAATTCAGAGCTGCCCTCCTTCTAGGCTGGCTACCACTCCAGGCAAAGAGTCTATTCTACCATTTTATTCAACCCATAACTAAGAGGGAGAAATAAGGGGATTTTTATTTCTCCCCATGTGCACAGTAAATGTAGCACACTAGACCTCAACTCAGTTCGCCAATTTACCTTTTTGTACAGATAACAGTTATACTACCTACAAACTCATTCGACCAATAGAATGACCAAAAGATAATATTAAAAGTTAAAAGATGTGGAGATCAATTTCTGTTTGTGTCTAACCTATACAAAAAATCTGAACAACTAAAAAAAGAAAAAATTTGATATTTACTATTAATGATAACATGCACTAGTAAGGTGACTATAGTAGCATACACTAACAAGATGGTTGCAGACAGTGTCTGGAATTCACAAGACAGATTGCAATTTTCCAAAGTCAGTCTGTTAGTTAAGTGGCCATACATGATACATGCTTGGGCGATCGTGTCTCTAAAGAAACATGACTGACTGGGCAGAAGTTTTTCCCACAGTAGGTTGCCATTACTTTCTGTGGTAGATTGGGTTCTATATCCTTGTTTGGTAGCCAATCTGTCATGCTATTTAACCTATAGCAGGAGGGAGAAAAGATGGATTAATACCTTTCCCAAGGATATTTGCATATAAGTGAATGATGAATTGAACTGGAATTCAAACTCAGCTCTGATATCTCGTTCCGAGGTGATATCCACTGCACCACAATGCACATCCTCAGTTCAGCCTACCTTAAAAATAAGCATTCATAATTCTTTTCTTGAGCTTTTTGGAAAACCTGGTGGGAAATGAACAACTTTCTCATCCTTGACACAGGCCAGAGAAACTATTTCTATGTATATTTGACTTTTAACAATAATAATGTTATATCTAAAACTATGATTATAATAGTCTCTTTACTTTCATCTCTATATTTATGTGAGAAGTTGGTATCCTTGCACTAGTAAAAACCAGGATACTGATTTTTTTTTTGGTAAGTTATCCCTCTTCACTTGAAAGATTTGCCTAATAGTATTCCTCACACTATTTCTTACTTCAATTTTAGCCTTATATTATGGAATAAGGTTAATAAATATAAAAATGTTATACAAGGTCTGTCTGGAAAAATATCTAGCCATTTTGAATATCTTAAAAACCAGATGAACTTGACATAACCTAACAACCAATCAAAAGATACTTTAGTGTACATAAATACTCTTATGGAATTACTCAGTCTGAAGATAAATGTCATTGGGCGAGTTTGTGTAATGTGTGACTGCTGTATTCATCAAGACAATGTACTGCCACACATGTGGTTTAGGTTGTTTGTTTTACCAGCATATCAACCCCCTTTGGGTCATTTAATTCTGAAAATTGGATTTTTATTCAATAATATCGAAGTTTTAAAATTTGTGAAATATAATTGGGGTCTGATTCTATAGTTCATCTGTAGTTGAATTTGTCTGGATTAAGTTTTAATCTAGCAGAATGTGTATTTTGGGTTACAAAGTATACCAATTTTGTTTTTAAAAGTTTGGTTATTACAAGATTGGTCAGGTTTTTATAGTTTAATGATGTAAGAATAGACAGAAAGTCTGAGAGTATAATGAATCTATCTAACTCACCATCTGTGATAATATCCAAGACTAAGTCTATTGTTATAGCTTCTGCAGTAAATATTGAGGATTTGTCAGGTAAGCACTTTGGAAGTATGGTTTCATTTAGTACAGCTGAACATCTATCATTAGATTTAGATCTGTGTGTGTGTGTGTGTGTGTGTTTACAATTTGCATGCTTTTGTAAGATATGAATTCATCAGTTTCAGAATGTTTTGATTACAGTGGACCATTTTACTGACCAGGAAAGAGTTTCTGAGAGAATAGATTTGTATATTAGACAAGTGTTTATTTCTAGTTTATTGAAATTGTTTTTGATGTAAATGTTAAGAAGTTTAATTGAAATTATATAATTCTTTATATTGAGGTTGAAGAACACAGTTTTATACTAAATTACTGTGGTATGAACAAAGTTTGATGTAACATTGTAATACTAACTTATGTTGTCTTAATGCCAAAGGAGACTTGTGTGCTTTGGCACATAAGCTTTCAATTGGGGACGTACTGCAAACTCCTAGAATGAGTCAAAAAACCTGGTGATGAATGGTATTAAGTTCATTCACATATTATTTTCTATCTGCACCATAGATAAATTATCCATAATCCAATTTGGATCTAAGCCTGATAGATTTTCAGTAGCATGTCTGTCTGTCATCTCCCCAGTCTTTGTGAGAGACGACTGAGTAGTTATATTGCTTTATTGCATTTCTTACAAAGATATTCCATATGTGATATGAAGGATCATTTTTTTGTCAAAGATTATTTCTAGGTATTTGTATTGGTCTACTACAGGCACTTCTGTACCATTGAGTATTAATTCTGGATTATGGCGTAGCTTTTGAAGTTGGCAAAAGTGTACACATTGAGTTTTTTTTGTTTGGAGAATCTGAATCCATTTTCTGCAGCCCACTTGTTCACTTTGAGACACTCTTGGAGTTGCTGTTCAATTGTATGGATATTTTTTGATCTGTAACATATTAGAAAGTCATCTACATATAGTGAACAGTCAACTTCAAAGTATATAATAATGCCATTCATTTTGATGTTGAAGAGTTATTGATAATGTGCTTCCTTGAAGGATACCCATTTCTTGCTCATATAGGTCTGAGAGCATGGTACCAACATGAAAATTAAAGGTTCATTCTGTCAGGAAGTTATTGATAAGAATTAGTAATTTTCTTTTAAGATCCATCTAAGTTCTTCATATGATACCTCATGAAATTATGGTAAGAAAATAAGTAAAAAAACAAAAACAAAAAAAAAAACCATCATTAAATGTTTATTTTTAATGAGAGAATTTCAGATAAAAGACTTCACGCAGACCAAGTGATTAATTGTGCATAATGTTCAGAGATTTTTTGGTTAGACATTATATTACTAAAGACCCTCACCAACACACTCCAACTTCTGGCTTGTTGTAAAGAAAGATTCACACCAAGCTTGAGATTAGAAAGAAAACAATGGGCAACTGATGGCACTCCCAAAAGAGGACTTTGCAAGCTGCTTTTATAAACAAGGAAAGCCAAGATAAATATAAGAAAAAAAAAGAAAGGATTTGGATACTTTCTATATAGACTTCATACAACTTAAAATTATAACAATTAAGTCATTAATTTTCAAAGTTAAAAATCAACTTTATAGCACAAATCTGGAGGTGGTCAACGTTTTCTTTTTTGTTTTACAGAAATATATTAAGTGTCTCTCAGTAAAAATTAAAAACTGCCTATTTTTTATAATGTCTGTATTTTGAGCAATGAAACAAAGTGACGACATGTAAAATAACGGGCCTAATAATAAGCATATCATTCAGTCAGTCTGTTAAGTTCCATACGTGATACACATTTGGGCGATCATGTCTCTTTTAATCCATAACTGACTAGGCAGAAAATTTGCCCTTTCTTTTTGCAGTAGACTGGTTGCCAACCAAGTCTATAGTACCCAATCTGTCCTGCTATTCAATTCTTTTATATAAATTGGTTAAGTGCCATTTGTGATACATACTTGGGTGATCATGTCTTTCGATCCATGACTGACTAATTTTTCAGCAGTAGGTTGCCATTTCTTTCTGCAGTAGACTGGTTGTCAACCAAGGTTATAGAACCCAATCTATCCTCCTATTCAACCCATAGCTGGAGGGAGAAGAAAGGGATTCATATCTTTCCCAAGGGTATTTGCAGATAAGTGTACATGACAAATAAAAAATGCCAAATAAAAAAAATAACCTGTGCTGTTTTTCTCAAACCATTTTTTATTTGCATAGCTAATTGTTTACCAAACTCCTTATGTTTTCAAACTACTAAGACACAAGGTGTTTGGTGTGGAAGAACAATAGAGAAAAAAAGAAAACATTAGGGAACAAGAGGAATAGAAGAGTAATCAAGACAGTAGATAACATTGCATTTAAATTTGTGAAGATCAAAGTTGGCTGGAAAGCATGTAGCTTGAAAAGATTTCCACAATCAAAAGTATGAGAAAAAAGTGTTATCAAAGAACTTATAGTTACATCTAGCCAATTCAACTGAATTGACGAGACCTTTCTGCCAATCTAGTACTGCACTTAAATAAATGAAGTTTAGGTACTATAACAAAGAATTAATCTGAACAATTACTATAGAAAGTATTTGTAGAAAAAAGCACAGGAGAGCTACATTGCAATGGTGGGAAAGCAACTGAAGCCAAGATGGGACATTGAAGATTAGATTAAAAAATGACTTATCTTTTGAAAATGAATATTAAGAAAGGTAAGTTGCTAGATAAATCACTAAATATATCCAAACCTCCACCTTTATCTATCAACTTGGGAAGGTTTTTGCATGTAATTATGAGATAAAAGTCAGTAATTTATCTTTCCAGGCTTCACCCTGGTTTCAATGAGGCTTGTCTTTGCATGGGATGATTTGATTAAAATAAAAAACAAAAATTTCAACTTAACTGACTTGTAAGAAGTGTGATTCTATTTTACAGTGAAGTTATGAAAAGTATTTACTAGAAATTTAAAATGGTTGGAGTATACAACGGCCGAAATGTCATGGAAATGATAACAAAGATGAGGAAAATAGTCTGAGCGACTATTGGGCCTTAAGTCACCCATGACCTCAAATGGAACTCATTACCCAGTTGCTGCGTCAGTGGTAGCTGGATAATATTTGAACTTAGAACCGAGCATCCACGCTCATGTTCCCCACTTTAAAAACTGACCTTGTGTCACAACTCACTCTTGTGGGGGAGTGGGTAAACATTCCATTGCTAAAGATGCAGGATAAACTGTCTTCACTTTCCTGTTTTGGAGTCTAAAAGTGTCTCCGAGTCCTTGTGGGTAACAAATTATTTTCTGCCCTCCAACCCCTCTCTCTCTCACAAGCAGGATGTGGCAAGCCTCTCACTGTTCTATTGCTACTTCCAAGCACAAACTGCATTCCTTGGTTCCACCAGTTTTAACTTTCACAGCTAGGACCCACCATGTCACTCACACTGTAGCATTCCATTGGGGAGAAATAAAGTTCTATTTGAATAGCTCCTTCCTGCAAACCATTGCCCTGTTGAACAGATTTCCAAGGGGATGTTTTCCTGATCATTACAATCATGACATGTTCAAGTCTAGAGTTAAATTGCCTCTTGTTCAGTAACCCTACTACCTCAAGTGGCTCCTGGGCCTTGTAAGGTGAATCTCACCATAAAAAAAAAAAAAAAAAAAAAAAAATGTTTGAATTTTTTTTTTTATTATTGACAATGTACATTACAGTAGGACATATGGTTAACTTATAGTAATTGATCTGCATGGATTAATCAGCCAAGTTCAAATTCTAGCATATTCCGTTTGTATATATTTTGCACTAATACCCTCAGGTAAAGCATAAATCATTCTTTTCTTCCTAGCTATGAATGAAACAGGACTCTTAAAATTCAGGTGGGTGGCAATTTAGGAGAACTACAAATTCAAAACTGGAGAGAAAGCATTCTTTTGTAAGAAGTCATAACAGTTCACTGTTATTAAAGAAGCTGTGGAGAGATATGACTATTTCCTGAAGTGGTATGACATACAAAGAAAAATATTCCAGTTTTCAAAAAGAAATTTTCCCCATTAAGTTAACTTCAAAAGATTTAAAATCAAAAGGTTACTTTTTTTAAACCTCCAAAAATTTGGCAAGTCAAAATTTGAGTGCATCCTTGAAGCTGAAGTATCTTTAACATCATTAAAAATCATTATTTACATGATTTATATTCAGTCTTTTTTGTCATCTTTATTGTCATCAAAATGTTTCAGCCATTGCATAGATTGAACTCTGTAACCTTTACGGAATTCTGAAGTTAACCCTTTATTTAATCTAGTGGGGTAGACTGTTCTCATTCCATGCCCATGTCTAGGGAAATCTCGTTTAATTCTTATTCATAGTACTGCTCATTTATTGCTCACTCATTTCCACTGAGTCCAAATATACGCTCATCATTCGTTACACCCAATGGTGCATAGGGCAGCAACAAAGCTTCTCCACCTCTGCCTATCTTGGGCTAGACTAGTCAATGAATCCTAAGAGTGTTGCATGGCTTTCATCTCATTCTCCACCGTACTTCTCCATGTCGGTCTTGGTCTTCCCCTCTTTTGCTCTTTGGGGTCCAGTGCAGTGTTGTTCTTGTGTGACTGTGGATCTTTCCGGAATACATGCCCAATCCATCTTCACCACCTTCTTGTAATGATGATGCCCATGTTCTCTTGTTGCATCTCCTCAGGTCTTCATTGGAGATCTCTGGCCAAAATATTCTCAGTATTCATTAGAGGCATATCGTGTGAAAGGATCAAAGCTTGGTGAGATCCACCTTAGTTATTCTCCAGCATGCAGATCCATAGAGGAGAGTAGATACAACACAGCCCTGGTATAGCTTGAGCTTGAGTTGGTGCTGTACTGTGCTGATCTCCAGATATTGTTCATTTTCTTAAACACACTCCTGGCCTTGCCCAGTCTGCTTTGAATATCCTCTTTTGTGCCATCCTTGGGTCTAATGATGCGGCCCAGGTAAATGAAATATACACTCAGTCAATTAAGTGCCATACGTGATACACACTTGGGCGATCATGTCCCGGAAGAGACATGACTGACTGGGCAGAAGATTATCCCGCAGTAGATAGCCATGGCTTTCTGCGGTAGACTGGTTGCCGACCAAGGCTACAGAACCCAATCTATCCTATTATTTAACCCATAACTAGAAGGAAAAGAGAGATTAATACCTTTCCCAAGGGTATTTGCGTGTAAGTAAATTCAAGGAATTCGACTGGAATTCGAACTTGGCTTCCCAATTTCTTGTTCCGAGCCGATATCCACTGCACCACGACGCACATCCAATATACACTACCTGGCCCAAAACTGCTCAAAATAAACTCAAAATTGCTTCAGATAATTTCAAAAATAAAAAATAAATAAATAATATTTGAAGATTTGTCAATTAATTTTTCAAATGTTTTTTTTTTCTTTATATTCAGGACACTCTTAAATCTTATAACTACTTCATCCATTTTTTTTTTTCAAGTTATACTAGAGAGAGATGAAATGGGCTGGGCTCCTTTATTGGTTTAATGAGTAACCAACTAGTCTTGCACATCATCAGTTTGATCCCCATACTTGTAACTTTGCAACTAAACTAACCTTCACTTCACTTATTTACTGAAACATCTCACCCCTGATTGATAGAGATTATTGTTACATTTGACTATTACTAATGTTTAGTATGCAATCTTCACTAGGTGCTCACAAACTTATGGGCTTGATCAATAGCTAAGCTACACTTTGTAACTGGTGATATGTCTGCTGGTGATAATTCCCAAATGCTTCAACGTGATACAAACTTGGGCAATCATGTCTTAAAAGAAATATGACTGACTGGACAAAGATGATCTCACAGTAGGTTGCTATTATTTTTTGTGATAGACCAGTTGCTAAACAAGGCTACAGAACTCAATCTGTCTTACTATTTAACCCATAGCTGGAGAAGGAAGAGACAGATTAATACCTTTCTCAATGATTCTTACAAGACTTATTAAGTTATCACTTAAAATTTGTGATTTTCAATTTTAATTTATACTAAAAGTATTCTATAAAGCCTTGAGACTTTTTTTATTTCTAAAATTAGTCTCAGTCTTCCTATATGGCAGTGAATAGTGAACAATATTATCACAGATAAAGAGACTTGAGATAACAAATGTGGCTCCATGGAAGAATACTGAGTCTACTATGGACTGAACAGGTTAGCAACAGAAAGTTTTAGAGAGAAAAAAAAAAAGACACTTATATTCAGAATCAGAAAGAGTTGAAATATTTAGTGCACATGAGGAAAAAGGCTTAGAAAATTTTACACTCACAGGATATACTGAAGGCAAGAGGAACAGCGAGAAGCTGTGCATAACCTACCTAATGAGCGTGTTTAAATGGTTGGCAAAATAGGAATTAGAAGAGATAGCAAAAAAAAAAAAAACTTATTTCAGATCTAGAAAAGAGAGGAAATTATGAAGAGCCACGATTGCCCATGTCCTGAAGGGACATGACACATAGAAATTTATTAATTTTGATGAAGTTTCAGTCATTTTAGAGTTAGCTTGTTATTTTGAATTAACTATGTCAGGTATTTTATTTCTTAACTTGTAATTAAAATTAAGTATAGTCTATAAAAAAAGAACAGGTTAAGAGGCTCATCCCTTGTTTAGGATGTGGTTTCCGGCTTTCTCTTTTCCAATCTTCTCACTTTGTTTTTGTTTTTTTTCAATTGGAGTAGATAGATCTATCGCCTGGTTCACACTCCACCCACGTCTATTGAACAGGTTAAGAGGCTCATCCCTTGTTCCCTGTTTAGGATGTGGTTTCTGGCGTTCTCTTTTCCAATCTTTTCACTATTACGTAGCCCCCTGCACATCAGTTGCGTTACCGCCTTGCTTGGAGTGATACAATTAAAAAAAAAAAATGTGTAGGGTTTAATTTAAGAGGAAAGTTGGCTTGTAACATTTTTGTAACAGTGTCTTATGTTTTTAATTTTTTTTTTAATTCTCAAAAAGAAAAAAAGTTGATATATGATTTATGAAAAATATAGAACATACATTCAAAATAAATACATATCTCAAATTAGTTTCCACCCCACAAAAAAATTTTAAAAAAATAAAAAAAATGAAAATCAAAAAGTAATTATAATACCAAAAGATAAAATTCATTTTAAAAAATTAAAAATTTTGAATCTTTGATTTTAGTTTTAACTCAAAACTAATAGATTAAAGTTAGTATTCCTGATAAATAAAATACTTTGGCGTATTTCAAACCAAATTTAAAATTGGAATCTTTATAAAATTGACAGATTTGTCAACAATAATTTTCTTTACTAAAAAATCTTTCAAAAATTAAACATGATTTTCAGAAACGCTATTAGTGAAAAATTTACCAATTTAAAGTTTAATTAGTCTTAACTGAAACATCACTTTTAATTTAGAATATTGCAGAAAATCATCTTTTTTTTAAAATGAAGCGAGTTTTTTTATGTGCTGGGGAATTTATTAACAGCCTGATATTTGGGAAATTTAAATAATCAGAGAGGGACAATAACTGGAAAAATTACATAGCAAATACAAAGTTAATGTTTTTTTTTATATACCATTTCGAAGAAAGGTTTCAAAAATAATTTTCATTAAAATTCAACAATTATCTAATTTTAGCAAGAATTTCCAAATGAATGTTTTTCACAAAAAAAAAGACTCAAATTTTCTGTACTAATTTATGGCCCCGCATCAATACCAGAAAATTTTTTAAAAAGTTTCCGAGGTTCAAAAAGATAATTTTATTTTTTAACATTAAAAAATACTTTGATCTTTTATCTTAATAACAAAGATTTTTACAATTTTTTTTTATCTTGTCTTCTCAATTGTAGCAAATTCTTAGAAATTGCTCTTTAAAATGAATCTTCTTCATGACTGCAGATCAGTTAAAATTAATTTTCAGTTTGTAGGGAAAATGCTGGTAACAAGACTTCTGAAAGTGATAACGAAGAAAGAACTTTAGGCTCTTTATCTACAATCTATTAATTGTGCTAGTCAAAATGTTTGAACAATAGGTCTTTATATCACATAGATGTTGATGGAATTTATAAGAATGATAATAGAATTATTTATGAAGTTGACTTCTTTTTAAAATCTATTTTCTTTGTGGAAATTAAAGTTTTAATTAGCTAAGTATGAAGAATTTTAGAAACAAAACCAGTCAAAGAAACCAAATCTTTTTTTAAACAGATTTTAAAATTACAAGATCATGGTTGTAACAATAATGCAGCTTGATTTTGGAACCATGGCATTGCACTCAATTTGAAAGTTGTGGTTTGAGATGTTAAATAATGACAAAATTTTCCTAAATTGTTAGAGTTTTTTTTTTTAGGAAACAACTTTCAACATTAAGTTTACATTCAAAATAAGAACATTGGAATATCATTCTGGTGATGAATTTATAGCACTGCCTTATAAAATATATAACTGAAATATATGCAGTTGGTTTAGAATTTAAAGGAATAATAAATTCTATAACCAACAACTGTATATCTCTAACATGGTCCAGAGAATAAAGCAAGTCAACAGAAATACAGAATGTTGCATTAAATAATTTACAGCAATGTTTTTGCTTTCCATCCAGAAAACATTATTTCTTAATGTTAAAGTCAGGTAAATTGGAGGTGATGGAAGAGGCTATAAAAATGTTGTCCATTAGATAAATAAACTTAAATTCATACTTAGTTATCTCAATTTACAAAAATAATTGTTTTATTCAAATTGCATCAAAATATAAGTATGGATAAATTTTTCAATAAAAATATTGTTTCTGAAGTAGTGAGCCAACATGGAAGAGATTAAACAAAATTACATTCATCAACTCTAAAGCAACACACTGGTTAAATTTGATTGATCTCACATAAAATGGGGGTTGTTAACCTGTTTGCAGAAGGGTTTCTAATGTTCTAACGAATGAAACGAAATTGCCAAATTTACCTGCATATTCGCAAGATATGGAAAGAGCAGTTAAATTAATGATTGAACCTTCACAAACTACATATGGACAAGAAGCAAGTACATTATTATTAAATTATTATGCTATCAAATAAAACCTTCATTTACTTCAAAAAGAAATTACATTGAAGAATTTAGCTATATTAAGATGTAATACACCACAGTAGTTTTAGAGCAATTTTCAATAATCAATACAAGTTTAAAACATTTTGTTTTATAATGTATGCCCAGCTGTATTATGGTGCTATATACACTAATTTACTTTTTGCTTTTATTAATTATGACCTAACAAATGATGTAAAACCTTATTGATTAACCTTTTTGTGATTCTTTCAATTCCTAGTTTTCACTTATCAAATACAGTAAAAAATTGCACATTTTGCTTGTGGTTATTCATAACTGGAATTCTGGTTTGAATATATTTTTCATTCAAGGTATCTAATTCAAATACAAATTCAGAACATAACATACTTGATAAGCTTGAGCAAATGTATGGTAGAACAGGGTTTGAGAGAAATAACACGATAAAACTTATTAACTACAAGAGATGTGAAGGGTCATCATCGCCTATATCATGAAGGGATACAGTATACAAGAGTGCAATGTTCATGTTCTATAAAAATAATATTGAAAACAAATTTAGCTATATTAAGATGTAAAATGTCAGTTAATAACAATTTCGAAAATTCCCCTATAATTTTGTAATACTATCTTTGATTGTATTTACATAATACGATCCTGCGCAGAGCTAGATGTTTCTAGAAATAATCAGGAATATATGTATTTAAAAAGCTTAATTCGGAATTTGGTTACCATGACATCTTCTGCAGTTGATTGGTAAAACCCACCAGATCTAATGGTGACATCTCCCTGGTATATGGAAGTATGCAGGTTCAAATTCTGCCAGGAGATAGATATTTTCAAAACAAAATTTCTCAAACATCTAGGTTGGAGGATAATCAGAATGCACTGTTTAATTATACGAAAAAAGTTGACAAAAAAGATGTAACTTATTTGTTCTCATGTCGGGATCCCATACTTTCACATTATGAACATAAGCTTTAGGTGGTGATTATTAATAATAAAAAAAAAAGGAGAGAGAGAAATTGATTTATATATATATAGATATAGATATAGATATAGATATATAAAAACTGTATATAAGGCTATACAGGAATTATGCACAAAGGAAGATTGTCTTGTTTTAATAGGGATTGTCCTTAATAATAAGTATCAAATATTGGAGTGACCAGTTAGGAGTGGTTGCTCTGATATATCTATATACATTTTTTTTATCCTAGGTTCCCTTACTCTGACAATGAACAGGATATTAATTCAAGACAGTTCACAGATCTGAAGGAAAGCAATGATTGTGTGTAATGGCTGATAAGATATTTCACAAAAAAATCCTAACACAATATAGTTGAGTGTGTGAGGATTCTCAATCATCAGTAAAATACACTGAAACAAAGAATTCAATATTCATGCCCTGAATGATATTAGAAAGATGCAAAAGAATGTGTAACTGTGTTTTATAGATTAAACAAAACTGTTAGGTAAGTTGGACATATTTGGGAAGAATATCAGAATAAACCTGAACCTATAGAGGCAGCAAACAGTTTACATGTGGATAGAAAATGAATTCAATACATATACAAAAATAGAAAGCAGTGTAAGACAAGGATGTGTTTCCTCACTGGACCTATTCAACCTATATAATGAGAATTGTGGAATTCCTACCAGGACTCATTATTGACAGCCACAATCTTAAAAGATATGCAGATGATACAATGTTGATAGACACAGAAAGAAAACTGCAGGAACTCTTACAGAAGATAATGAAAGAAAACAAGAAAGGAGAAAACAAATTCTAAAAAGATAAAATGTATGCTTATCAACAAAAACAAAGGTCCAACATATGAATGACAAAATGGAGATGCCAAAATCAAGCAAGTATAAAAATGTAAACATCTAGTTAAATGTTTAATAGTGAAAAAGGCCTTCCAAAAGCTAAGTATTGTGAAACAGAAAAATTTTGTTCGAAGAAAAAGAGTACTGAACTGTTGTGTAATATCAGTCTTTCTATATGACGGTAAATACTGAACAATCACTGATGAAGAAGCAACAGAACTGTAATTCTACAGAAGGATGCTAATAATAATACCATGGACTGAACATACAAGCTTGAAAAATTTGATACTCACAAGATACATTAAAAACAGAGGAAAACAATACATAACCTACCTAGCAAGCTTGAGTATTTAGTATTTCCGGTCCATCCATACGATGGACCGGAAATACTAAAATCCGAAGTGGAAGCTGCAATGGCCAAAATGAACAGAAACAAAGCAGCTGGTCCAGACGGCATAGTGATAGAGCTGCTGACAGCCTTAGAAGAATATGGCATAGAAAAAATTACCGACATAATAAACGAAATTTATAGCAGCGAAATAATACCAGACGACCTATGCAAGTCGATATTTATAGCACTGCCAAAGAAACCCGGTGCAAACGAGTGTGAACTACACAGAACTATCAGCTTAATGAGCCACATTACCAAACTGCTGGTCAGAATCCTGATGAATAGAGTGAGAAGCAGAATCAGGCCAGAGATAGGGCAGGAACAGTGCAGGTTTGTCAAAGACATTGGAACAAGGAACGCCATATTCATGATTAGGATGCTCTCCGAAAGGGCAATACAAATGAAGAAAGATTTGTACCTATGTTTCATTGGCTATGCAAAGGCATTCGACAAGATACGACACAAAGAATTGATGGAGATGCTCGGCAGCCTCGATATTTTCGGCAAAGACATGAGAGTAATCATTCTTCTCTACTGGCAGCAAATGGCCTGCATACAGACAGGTAACGATCTCAGTAGATTTACAAAGATAGAAAGAGGTTTAAGACAAGGATGTGTCTTTTCACCAGATTTGTTCAACCTGTACAGCAAGAATATCTTGCGGACCCTAGATGACACGCCAGGATTTGTTGTTGGAGGACACAACTTGAATAACATAAGGTACGCAGATGATATGGTGCTGATTGCGGACACGGAAAGGAAACTGCAAGACCTCATACAGAAGGTAGCGGTGGAGAGCGACAAAAAAGGACTACGAAAACTGAGTGCATGGTCATCAGCAAAAGGTACAACCCAAAATGCCAAATAAATGTGGGAGATACCAGAATCAAGCAAGTACAAAAATTTAAATACCTAGGAAGTGTCCTAACTGAAGATGGAAAGTGCGACACGGAGATCCGAAGGCGAATTGGCATGGCAAAGGATGTGTTCCAGAAGCTAAGCAAAATACTAATACACAGGAAAATCTCACTGGAAACAAAGAAAAGAGTGCTGGACTGCTACATGATGTCAGTTCTTCAATACAGCAGTGAATGCTGAACCATATCATCGAAAATGAGGACAAAACTGGAAGCGGCCGAAATGTGGTTCTACAGAAGGATGCTGCAGATATCGTGGACTGAGCATGCCAGCAACGATGAGGTGTTGGAAAGAATGGTAACAAAAAGGAAATTGATACTGAGCATCAGGAAGAGACAACTGAAGTTCCTGGGACACGCAATGAGGAAGGAGAACCCGGAGAACCTGATACTGACTGGCCAGATAGAAGGAAAGAGAGACAGAGGAAAGCAGCGGATAACATATTTGCAGGGCTTGATCAGGTGGTTGACAGAACAGGGGTTGACAGGAGTAACGGGAGCAAACATACTAGGAGCCACAAGGGATAGGGAGACATGGAGAACCATGATCGCCTACGTCCTGAAAGGACAGGGCACATAGAAGAAGAATAAGACAAAATTTATTAAAAGCTACAAGGGACAAGAAATTGTGGAGAACCATGATTACTAACATCCTGAAGAGAAATGGCACATAGAAGATCCAACATTCATAAGAAACCATCAAGTGGTCACATATACTTAGTTATCATAATAGATTCATCAGGTTAATCCCACATTAAAAAATACCTTCAAGAAAGTGCAATGACTTCAATAAAAAAATCTAGAAAAAAATTTTTGCTATCATGTTGGTAGTGTAATGACAGCAGGATAGGGAAACTATAAGAGTTTACTTATTACAATAGTTTTTACCACTTTTGTTATTAAGTGTGCCACATTGTGATAATAGAAGATCTGTCAAGAAAATTGAAATATTGTTAGAACCAGGATGTAAACTTACTAGTGTTTAAATAGTGTTTTAACTTAAAAGTAATTAAAAGAGAAAGCAATTTTTTAAGGCAAAAGTGTATAGAAAGTGTTTTAATCACTAGATCATCCATAGTAAATTTTTATCCAGGTATTTGCATTTCACCTTTCTTGGCAGATCTATTACAATGTGGGACACTTAATAACAAAAGTGATAAAAATATAAATCAAAGAAATTTAATTGGCTAGACTATATAACCAAAAAAATGTTTAAAAATTTCAGCATCCCCTTTCTTTCATGTGTGTGTGTTTGTAATTAATCAATGTAAACATTGTGGCATCTTCCCGCCCTGGTTGCTGTTGGTTTCGATCCAGATAGCTGGTCATAGATTGTCATGGTGTTCTCCCTTGTCCCACGTTGTGTTGATTGATCACAAGGTAGTCACATGAGTTCTCCACTAGCTTTCTCTCTGCCAAGACAAACCAAACTGGGAAGCTTGCACACAATTAAGTAATAAAAGAAAGAAATATAGCACCAAGAAAAATAAGTGAACTGACGTCTGAAGTGTTGTGAAATAATGTCTTTATATACAGAATATACACAATAGTCTCTTGAATAATTCCCAAATCCCTACTTCTATCAAACTGGTAGTGGAACGGAAGTTTCTTAAGTAAATCGAATTATTCTCTCAAGCAATAATAAGAAATCTGGCTGGCCACAGCTTGCTGCTCCAAACTGACTTCTAAGTTCGTTATAAGTCTTGTCAACTTGTTGCTTGTTTTCCAGAATGTTACGAAAATTGCCGAGTACTGGGTTACTCTCTTCATTTAGCAATTTTAAATTTTGTCTGTAAATTCTCTCCTTGTCGATCTCTTAACTTTGGTTGGTTGATTGGCAACAGGCTTCTCTACAGTCGGCACCCAATGACATGGCAATCATCTCTCTGTCTCTTTACTTCTTCGGCTGGGAACTGTCTTTGGTCATTATGTCTCTGGACCAGGAAATCGAACTCTCTGCCACTCGAGCTGCAACTACTGTCAATCTCTGCAATTCTGACTTCAACTTCAAATTCCGACTTCAACTGAAAACTACATTCAGTTGTTGATCTCAAACTTCATTGCGATTGGACTCAAACTTCAACTCAAAAACTTTGTCTGCAAAATCACTTCTTGTCTGTCTTTAACACTGGTTGGCCGGTATCAGGCCTCTGCGGTTGGTGCCCAACAACATGGCACCTATCTTCGTCAGCATTCAGTTGTCAATCTCAAAAACTTTGTCTGCAAAATCACTCCTCTTCTGTCTAACTCAGATTGGCTGGCAGGCTCTGTGGTTGGCACCCAACAACATTGTGCTTATCTTTGTCATTACATTTTTGGGCCAGTAACTGAAACTGAACTTCAACTGCCTTGAACTGCTGCTGGAACTTAACTAGACTGCGCTCCAGAACTTTTTCCACACCAACTGATTTTGGTCCCTTGGGACCCTGTATTTATGCCTATGCCATGGTGTGGGGCCAATGGTCACTGGGTGTCTAACCCCCCATCTTGGCGACCAGTAGAATGCCAAGGTTAGCTGCTACTCATTGCCTCTGTGGGATTAATCTGCTTTCCATGATGTCAATTGTTAGTTGTCTCCCCCTTTCGAGGCTTGTTTACAGGACCAATGGAATTCCTCTCCATTTTTATGATGTCATCTTCCCATATCCCTTTTCTGGGATGGACTTAACCGAATTTTCTCTCTCAAAATTTTTTTCTCATGAAACAATTTCAGGGATTTTTTTTTCGAAACAATAGGTATTAACCTTTTTGAACTGACTTCGCCCAAAACAAGCTGATATGATTCTGTTGACATTGTTACCCAAATAATAATTTTTTTTACCTGTGTTTTTAATATCCATTTTCTGAGTCACCAATGGAAATGCTCTCATTATCTGTCTTACCCTGATGTCAGTAAAAATGTTTTTCTCTAAATTACTTCGGGACCAGTGTTATCTTAATTCTTTTCACAATTTATGCTAGAGACAATCAGATACAAAATGAAATCTCCCTGTCCAATACCCAGAAAAAGACTAACAATTAAATTTATCTTTCCCTTTATGTTTAGAATGACAATTGCCAGTTTTCTTGTGTGGGCCGAAATCAAAATCTATTGCTTCATGGCATTGAAACATATTTAAGTATTTTCTTTTTTTTTTCTTCTTTCTCTGGTCTGGCAAAAAGATAACAATTTAATCTATCTTTCTTTTAGGTTTAGAATGACAACTGTTAGCCTTCATAGGTGGGCTGAAATCAACTTTATGACATTAAACAAATCCATTTCTCTTTTCTTCCTCTGGTTTAAAATAACAGAGAAATACCATGTGTTATCTTTTGTCCCTGCCTTCTTTTCCTTTAAAGATAAGTCTTTTAGTGCGTTCTCCTGACTTATAATAGTAATTAGATTTTCCAGTTATAGTTAATAATTAGTTAATAAAATTAATCACCTCCGTTTTCCTTTGCTCATATTCAGAGGATAAAGAAAATTTCTCTTAGTATGTTCTCTTATGATCTATAATAGCAATTAGAAGATTTTCCAGTTATAGTTAATAAAATTAATCATCTTCAATCCGCTCCAAAATATTGTTATAACATCACATTAATTCAATGAAGCCCTAAAGGAGAAAACATCACATGGAAAACTTTTTCTACTAGTTATTGATTTTCCTAACTGTACTGCTATATAAATTTTTATGCGTTGTGTATGTATATATACATATATATATATATATATATATATATATATATATAAAAACTTCAGTTGCAATGTGTGCAATGTACAGGAAAATAAAATCAAAGCATTGACCAATTACAAAATGGTATTAAGTATCAAGAATTCATGTCATTTCTTAAAATAGTTTGCAAATCAACTGGAAAAAAAAATATGCCATAGGTTTTTGATTTGTCCAATTTAAAGAGACACATCCATTCAAAGCACAACCAGGTTTTACAATTTACTTTTGATGGTCATATTCAACAACAAGGCATCAGCCATTGTCTGTGTATGTATGTGTGTAGCAAAGTCACAAATCATTGTGACTGAGGGTTTGAGCATACTGGCCTTGTTCAGACTGTTAATCCCACCAGATAATGCACTCTCTCCTAGAAACTGTAACTAGATCTACTAAACATAGTTGCAGTATAGACCACAGGTTGATTCTGTGGATATTTAACAAACACAAATGTGCATGAGCAAGCATCTGCAATGGTGATTAGCAAGACACCCTGATAAACAGGCATCCTCAGATACAAGTAGCCAGACATCATGTATGTATGTATGACCTTGTCTGATGGGATTGTTAATGCAATATTCACTCACAAGTCAAGTTTGAAACTGTGATTCCATCATTGATAGCTGCTTACAACTAATGCCATCCTCCCCACCCTCCACCAATTCATTATACAGTTATCAATGACACAGGCTTGGAACTTGATATTTGGAAATAAAAACTGGAGTGAGATCTGTCATTTTAAAATAATGGTTAAAAACCAGCATTATTTTCTAAGTAACCTAATAATAGCAATCAATTCTTATTCTGTCAGTAATGCTTACATTGGTTCCTGACCACAGACAATCTTTACATACAAAAAAATTGCAAATATTGATTTTTTTTCCAGGCTGGAGGTGAGTTTCTGTTCATAATATAAGTACAGTCTCAAATCAATCAGTTTTTTTAAGGAGTCATTTGTACTTTATTTTTATTTACAAATGCCAAATTTGAAACTGATTTCATCATTGATAACTGCTACTACTCATGTATTTTCCCCTCTTAATTCATAATAGTATAAATTATCAAGGATATGAGCACAGTTTCAAACCTGAAACTTGTAAATAAAAACAAAGTATGGATAACTCTTTAAGAAGCAACTGACTGATTTGATACTATTTATTATTATTATTATTATTATTATAATAATAAACAAAAAAATTTGATATTTTTTGTTCTGACAAATGTAGTGGGTAGAAAAATGTCTATTGCATGATAATCTACAAAAATTGCACAAAATGAATTTGCCTATCCCACCTGCTTTTTTGTGAATGGACTGGTTAATTTAATGGACTAGTTAATTTAAATAATGCCAGAAAGTTAAAAGATTAATGGAAATGTAATAATGTGAATAGAAATCAGAAGTTGAAATATCTAGATACGTCTTTTTCTTTTTAACTCGAGGGGGAGTGGTACTGTTTATAATATAAATGTCTCAATTCCCGACTTCTTAAAGAGAAGCAAGAAGAAAAGATGAAATCTCTACATACCACAGATCTAAATGCAATCAGTGCTAAAATACAAATGCAATTTACTTATACAAGGTGCGATGAGTAAACTGTCACCATTTTTCTTTTAATTTTGCGCATGTGTGGTGTTTGTTTTTAATTTTATCAATTTCACAGTTAAGTAGTGTCAGTTGGACACTGTCTGTGAGAAAAAGAGTACAAAGAAGCAATTGCAAAAATTTGGAAATGGCATGCTGAACTGCTTGGCATATTCATGCCAGAAGCTCTATAAACATTACTGAGTGTTTTGCTGCCACTCTGAGGAAAGAGTTGAATAAATTTAGTGGTGATTACAAAGGTACAGCAGCTTAGAAAACTCACTCTGATCCTTCTGATAAGAAAAGAACTCCCAAACCTGTAAATGAGGGTCTCAAACTCAACACAGGCCTACATCAAGTGCCTTGATGAGGTAGTGCTGCCCTAGATTAAGAAGATGGTGACTGGAAGATCTATGTCTGGCAAGAGGACTGCACCATGCCATACAAGCAGGAGAACCCAGTCATAGTTGTCATACAATTTCTGTGATTACATTATCCCTTAAATCTGGTTACCTAACTCTCCACACTGCAAGCTCCTTGATTATTATGTGTAGGGCACATTTTAGCAAGAAACCAACAAAACTCCTTGTAATATCAAAGATGAACTGAAGGCAAGGATTATGGCAGCATTCCCCAACTTAAACAAGATCATCCAGAAGAGGTGTAAGAGATTCTGAAGTCATCTGGACACCACTGTTGAAGCCAATTGCAATTTTATTGAATAAACTAGCAGTATAGCCTGGCGTTGCTCAGCTGTAATGAAAACTTTAAAACTAATCCATGGTCCTGGAGCTCAGACTCTTTGGATGTTGGCACAAAAGATTAAAAAGCAATAGTTGTTTCCAGTTAAAGAGAAACTATAGACTGAAAGAAAAATGAATGGATGTAAGTCAAATTTTGATTTCCTGGTATCGATATCAAATAAGTTTTTTTGTCGTAAACTGAATTTTGAAGGCTAAATAAGTCCTCTGAGTAAATGGCATCATGGCTGAGACTAAGAACTACAATTATACCTACTTAGAGCCAAACCCTAAGCAAAAACTAAAATAAAAGGGCTGAAAAAAAAAAATACAGACATACAGGCAGATAAACAAACACACACACAAACATCTTGCCTTTTATAGATATATATTATCAATTATCTGCAATATTGTAAGAACTGCAACCTTGAAACTTCTGAATATCGTTTCTTATGTCTTTGTCTATGAGTGTATCAAATTTGATTAAAATTAGACCACTCCTTCTATAACCCGATTTTTTCGATTATCAATTTTTATCAGGGGGGTTACCTTGACACAAAACCTAGCTAAGAATACTCGCAGATGCTTATAGTACAACTGTGTAAATTTTCAAGAAAATCAGTTCAGCCGTTTCAGAGTCTATAGGTAACAGACACACACACACACACACAATGTTCCATTTATAAATAAGTTTAGATTAGATTAAATTTACTCTTTAGCATTTCAAGATAATTTTGTATCTTATAGAATGGGATGTTGGTTTTATTTTTGTTTCTGAATAATTTAGACAACAATTTATCCATCGTACCCTATAGGTTCATTTACCCCACTCACTACAATTACAACCAGAAGTTTGTTACTCTATATGTTATCCAGTTAAATGAATTCAATTTTTAACATATTTGTTTAATAAATCCTGCCTTTGATATCACAGTACAAGGTCATATAAACAGCAAGTAACTAATAATAATAACAGTAAATGACCTGAGCATAGGGCATTCTTCAAAATTTACCCACCTGCCCTTTCATAAAAGATTTTTTTTTTTTCAACAGACATTATTGCACTACAAAGCATTTACTGAAATGGCTTGTGGACATAAAATGTATCTTACCATCTTAATATAGCATTACCATATCCACCCACATTACAGTAACACTGTTAATGAGTGAAAACATAAGAATGCATATATGTTTGAGAAAAACCATTTTATCAACATATTTAAAGAATTTAAAGGCAATAATAGTTTATTCTACCAACAAACCAGGCACACATTAACAAATATGGAAAAAAGTCAATTAAGGTCTTACTTGATAGCTGACTCAGTCAAAGATTGTGCCAGTGATATGAATACACTAAGAATGGCAAGAGAAAAATCAAGCCTAAAATAGATGTGTAGTACTTTCAAGAAACTTGCCACATGCTGGTCACCTCAACTGTTGAGGTAACCAACATGTGGCACCTCTAGTCAAACTGTCACAAGATATATTTATTACTCTCTGACATGTGCATAAATTATAGCTCAACTGTAAAGGGTATATAGAGTCAAGGGTAGTTAAGTTTTTTTTCATAAACATATTTGCATTAAAAATTTAAAAAAAAAAAAAAGGAAATGTATACATAGAATACTTCTACAGTGAATCAGCTGGGAATTTTGATTTATGTAACTAAAAAAAAAAAAAAAAAAAAAAAAAAAAAAAAAATCATTGAACTTTTAGTCCACATTTGCAAACAAAGATCCAACTATCTTAAAGAGAATAATAGCCTTGGCACTGAGAATTTGCCTCCAATACTGTGCCTTGACATGACTAAAGACATTTCTTGATATTTGCAATTATTATCATTATTATTATTATTAGTGAGTAATTGCCAAATTCTTGCTAAGTAACTTTTAGTCTAAGATAAAAACTGATTTTTTTTTAAATGGTTTAAAATTGTACAGTAATAAAGTTCAAAATAACTTCTAATATGACGACTGATAATGAATCGCCTGGGGGTATTCATTGCTCAGACTAACTCTGCCAATAATCGTTTTCAGTTTTTAAGTGAAATGATGTTTGTAAAAGTTTTAAGTTCAAAACATATTGTTTTGTTGTTTACACAGATATGACACTTTAAAAATTATTTAATTTTCTTTGTCAGTATATTTTTTAAATCTATTGACCTTTGATATTTATTTGAAATATCATGAGTGATTTTACAATGTTTGATTCTATTTGCACTGACTTGTAGGAGAGAAAATAAAAAATGGAAAATCCCAAAGAGACTCACCCCCACCATGTGACTGACAATGACATTGAATAAGTTAAATGAATAGATTCTAAAAATTCCCTAGTACACAAGGGACATAGGTGAAACTAAAACACAGAACTGAAGACTGTTTTTAAAGTAAATATTCACCGTAATCAGTAAAAAACAAAAGTAATTTCAAATTTTAAAAATAATTCTCACAAAGATAAATAATTCAGATGAAAATGATTTGAAGATGTTTTATCATTATACAACTGAACCATGCAAAACATTGCTCACCTAATAAATAAATAAATAAAATTATGATTATTCTGTCAGGAGGGTTTCAAAGGTCAAAATGCAGTTGCGTATCAGATATCATGAGTCTAGCTCAAGAAAGTTAAATTTTTCCCCACATTACTGTAAAATAATGTTACTGTTAAAAGGAACATAATTATAAACAACATATATTACCAATGAAACTCTTAATGTTTTGTTAAAAAGAAAAAAACAATTAAAGAAGGAGTTAAGATTTTCTTACTTTCACAGCAAAAGTAAAAGAGACTAAATTTCTATCATACATAGGAAAACAGATCTTAAAGGATAAATGGCTACAAGGTCAATTTTTTTATATAATTGGCAAAAAGCAACAATAGCTCTCAATTGACAGAAAACTTATGAGTTAAGAAAAAAATATTCTAAACTAAAAAATAATTTAACATCAAAATAATTTAATAGGGAATAGTTACTTTACTTGATTTAACTTAAATTTTATTTTTAAGTACCTACACTAATTTGCTGAAAAAAAACAAAAATAAACAAAAAAAAACAAACAGCATGGTATTAAGAAAAAAGGCCCCAAACTTAAAGAAGTTTTTCCATCAACATACATGTTATTATTAAGAGAAAAGATCAAAGTATTTTTTTTTATTTTTAATACTTTCTACCATGTTCAAAATTTTTGTAAAAAATCTTGATTTTCATCAGCAGTTAACCAAATCGTTACCAGATACCAATGGATAATGTAATATTATGTAACTCAGTCACCCCACCCCCGGTAAAAAAAACAAAAAAAACATTAATTTGAAAATTCATGTAAAAATCAAATAATTGTCAGATTTTAATTAAACTTTCAGGACTTATTGACAAATGAATGTAATTATTTTTTAAATTATTATTTTTGGAAAATCTTAGTAAATGTATTTTTTTTTACATCAATTACCCCCCACTTCCATGTAAACTAATCAAATTTCAAGAAATTAAATTTTGTAGCAAAAATATTTAATTAGTTAAATGCAGGATTCATTGCGCAATACAAACAAAATTTATTACTTTTTTCAAATAGTTGGCCCTTTTTCTGAATATCTGCTCTGAATAGTAAAATAGAAAATCTAATAAAACTATGACATTAGATAATTAGATAAGCTTTCAATTGCTTTTACAAATTAATTTGTTTGAGGAATAATGAAATTTTAAAAAATTGTTTTAATTTTCTCTTTTTTAATTATAATAATTCATAAAATTTCAAAATTTTTACAATTTTACAAAGCCTTGTGGTGGTTAGATTAAGTGAAGACTATATTTACTAATAAAAAAAAATGAAAAGTTCAATACAAATCATTGAGTCATCAAATTTAAATACAATTTTTAATTTTTTTTTTTTCTAGTGTATTTAAAGTTATTTTTAGTATATTTTCTGTCATACATTAAAGTTATGTGTATGGCAGTTTCTTCACCTTGTGGGGGGGGACACACAATTATGTCAATTCTAGTCAACCATACTTAGCTTATATGACCTTCACCACACATGAATCACTTTCAGTAAAGGTCAGAAAGATCAATGCTCTGTGATTAAGAAAGTTTTATCCTAAATTTTATGCTATAATACTTGTGTAAATCAAAGTAATTTAACTTTAAATTTGCTAATTTTCCAAAAATAACGTGCCAGCAATGCATATTTTATTTTTGCAAGATTTTTAAAATTGAGAATTAACTTTTGTTTACAAATGTGTTGATAGCTCGAAAATGGCCAAAAAATTGAAAATGTTTTTAAAAACTGCAAAATTTTAGATTCCAATCAGTATAATTTCTATTTGAAATTACACCAGAGTAAATTTAATCCTTCCATTTTCAATTAAAGCTTCAAGAAAACTTTTTTTTATTTATCAAAATTAATTTTAAAATTTTGGTATTGCAAATTGTTGTGAAAAGTGAGAGGTACCTAAATAAAGTTAAATTTATAAAAAGGAAAACAACCCTTTGAAGCACGTGACCTTTTAATGAGATGGCACTTAGGGACTATAATAAAATTACAAAAAACACAACCCTCTTCAATTCAAAATTGGCAAATATATATATATATAATTCCTTATTAACTTAATAACCTAATTGGAACGATGATAGGAAGAAATTTTAAAAGATTTTTGAACTTTTATAAATTATTATAACTAAAAATTAAAGCAATTCTTGTAAAAATTCATTATTTTTCAGTTCAGACTATGATATCCTAAATATATATTGTTTATAAATCAAAAGTTTATCCGAATAAAGAATGGCATAGTTTTATTTCATTATTTTTTGTTTTTACTATTCAGAGCAGATTTTCTAAAAAGAAGCAACTGTTAAAAAAGAGGTGATTTACATTCCCCAAGGAGTTCTTCCAATAAAACAAAGTTCCGGAACAGTAGTCTATTTCTAGAAATTTCAGGAAATTAATTGGAGATGAGGGTAACATACGTGGAAATAAATTCTTTTTACCAAGATTTTATAAAAATAATGATTTAAAAAATAAAAATAATTTCAGTAACTTGTTAAAAATCAAGTCACTCACTAACGAAAAATTTTTAAATTAAAATTTCGAATGTGTTAGAAGCTTAAAAAATTCTTTAAATAATTAAAAAATACTTTGATCATTCCTCTTATGATGAACATTTTGACGATATAACTTTTTGTTTGGGGTCTTTTAACATCATGCTATGTTGTTTTTTCAGCAAATGAGTGAAGGTGCCTACATGAAACGTTAATGCTTAAAAATAACAAAATACAAAACAAATACTTTTTTTTTTATTTTTTTGGTCTTAAGAAATAAAATATTCTTGGTGAAAATAATTCGATATTTAAGAAATAAAATTTTCACTGAATATTTTTGGTTTAATTTTTTTCTTTTCTTGTCAGCAGTCGAAATTTTCAGATTTTAATGAAACTTTCCAGAACTTCACAATTAGTGTTTTAGCGAGTTTTTATCTCAGGTGTAAAACACATTAAGAAATGCTTGCAAAAAATCAAATTGTCGGATTTTAACAAAACATTTAGGACTTATTCACAAATGAATTATTTTTACATTTTTTTCTTTTTAGAAAATCTTGGATATATTTTTTTTTACCTGTGGTACAGTAGATATCGGCTTGGGATGAAAAATTAGGGAGCCAAGTTTGAATTCCAGTTGAAATTCTTGCATTTACTTACGCACAAATACCCTTGGGAAAGGTATTTATATGTCTCTTAACTCCAGTTATGTGTTAACAGGACAGTTTGGATTCTATAGCATTGGCTGGCAACCAATCTACCGCAGAAAGTAATGGCAACCTACTGTGGGATAATCTTCTGCCTTATCAGTCATGTCTGCTTTAAGACATGATCGCCCAAGCATATATCACGTATCGCACTTAACTAACCCTCCCCTTCCACCACACACACAATTTCATTAATTGAAAAGCAGGACTCCTTTAAGAATGTAATTTTTTTTTCCAAACTAATCCTCATTTCCCGAAAATCTGCTTCGCATGGTAAAATAAAGTACAAGAAAACTATGACATTAATTTAAAAACTTTTAGATTTCTTTTAAAAGATAATTTTGCATTGACTGCTAACGTAAAAAAAAAAAAAAAAAAAAAAAAATTATATATATAATAAAAATAAAGATTTTTTTAACCATAATTTCGAACATGCTAGAGAAAGGATTCAAAAATTTAATTGATCTTTCCAAACAAACATTTTGCCAATAAAACATAAGTTTGGGGACTTTTCCATTATGCTATGCTGCTTTTGCAGTGATAAAACGGAAGTATCAACCCCAATCTACAACATTTACGTTCTACTGCGTTGTTTTTTTACTAGAAATAATGAAGAAATTTGTATTTGTTCTTTCAGTCTTAGGTACAACATGTTGAGTGCGAGTGATGACAAGTCTGTACATCTGTAATATCCAATTCAATGATTCCAAATTTTAGTCAACTACCCCCAAAAAAGAAATAAAAACGAAATAAAAAATAAATAAAATAAAAATTCGTTAAGAGAATTTTGATGTTAACGACTAGAAAAAAAAAAAATCAGGACTTTTCTCTTTTTTTGTCCCCATTACCAGCTTACATTCGCTGCTGAATGGTTTTAGGCGTAGGAAGAAAACTTTGGTTTATTTACTTCCTTTAATGTAAATTCTTTGCAGAAATTACTACATGATTTTTTTTTTCAGTACTCAATTTCAGCAGAAAGTTGTGTGTATTTGCATGTTCTTTTTCTTTTTGGTAATTAATTTCAGAAGAAAGTCAACTTTCAAATATATGAAAAGTAGTTTTACTTAACCTTAAAGTTAACTTTCTTTAAAACAATCTATATTTTCATATATTTGAAAGTTGACTTTCTTCTGAAATTAAGTACAAAAAAAAAACAAAAAAACACACAAATACATGCAATATATGTGAAGGTTAATTAAACTACACTTTCGTCTGAAAAAATTGAATAAAAAAAACTACAATTATCATCACTTATTTTCATATATTTGAAAGTTAACTTTCTTCTAATAATTACGTACACACAACTTTCTTAAATTAATTAGCAACAAAAAAAAGGTAACAAAAAGAAATACACATAACTTTCTGCTGAAATTGATTACCGAAAAAAAAAAAAAAAAAAAAAAAAAAAAAATCACGTGGTAACTTCTTCAAAGACTTCAGTAAAGGAAGTAAATAGACCGAAATTTGTTTCCTACGCCTAGTCATTCAGCAGTGAATAACTTATCAGTGTGACAGTAGTGGGTGACAAAAAGAGCGAGAAGAAGTTCAATTTTTTCTGGTCGTTAACATAAAAAAAAGGTAGGTTTCTTCAATATCTAATTGTTGATTTGAGTTCAGCATATACATTTGCATGGAAATAAGGCTATTTTGGAAAAATTTGGAGAGATTTTTCGGGACCTAAAATGAAAATTTACCAAGAATTTAATCCTTTTTATCTTTAGAGCTTTGTAAATTTTGGTTGCTTTTTTTTTTTTTCATCAATACGTGATCCTAAATTTAGGCAATTTTTCTTTTTAGAACTTTTTTTTGCATAATTTGTATGTACCTCCATTAATTTGCTGAAAAAACAGCATAGTAGGAAGGTCACAAACTTAATAAAAATGAAGTTTTTTCCCAAAAAACATTTGTTATTAGGAGGAAAGATCAAAGTATTTTTTAGTTTTTTTAAAAATTTTTCATCCTTTCTAACACGTTTGAAATTTTGGTAAAAAAATCTTGTTTTGTTTTTCGCTAGCATGTAACCAAATTGGATAATACGTAACTCAGCTCCCCAACCCTGGCAAGAAATAAAACATTAATTTGGAAATTCATGGAAAAATTTAATGACTTATTAACAAATTAATGCAATTATTTTTTAAATTGTTTTTAGAAAATCTAGATAATTTTTTCCCACATCTTTTACCCCCTCTTCAAGTAAATTAATGAAATTTTAAGAAATTAGATTGTTTTGAAAATTTGTTTAATTAGTCACACGCAAAACTTCTGGGGGAAGGTAAATTTTTTTTTTTTTTCTAACAGCCTTTTCCCCAAAAATCTGCTTGGAAAAGAAAAAAAGCAATAAATCTACATTTAATTAGAAGCTTTTAATTGCTATTAAAATATAAAAGTTAAAAGTAACAGTCTGAATGTAAAAAAAAAATTTGATGAATAATGAATTTTTACAAGAATTGTTTAATAATTATAGTAACTTATAAAATTTAGAAAAAAATTATACAAAGCTATTAAGTGAAGAGTAAGACTATATTTACTAATCAAAAATTGAAAAGTTTAATAAAAATCAATGAGCCAATAGATTTTTAAAATAATTATTTTTTGTATATAAAACTTTCTTTAAAATATGGTATTTATTTTCTATGTCATAAAAGGTCACGTGTCTCACGGTTTCTTCTTACAGGGAAAAAAAACTTTGGACAATTATGTCAATTCTGGTCAATCATACTTTGTAACTTTAGCTGTCATCAATCATTTGCACCTTGTTCAGTTCGCACCTCGGTGATTAAGAAATACTTTTATACTAAATGTCATGCTATATAAACTAGTACTACTTGTGTAAATCAAATTAATTTAACTTTAAATTTATTAATTTTCCAAAACTAATGTGTCACAGATGTATATTTTAGTTCTGCTAGATTTTTAAAATTGAGATATAGCTTTTGTTTACAAATCATGTGTTGATCGCTCAAAGTCAAAAATGACCAAAAAATTTCAAAATTTTAGATTCCAATCAATTAATTTCTGTTTGGAATACACCAGAGTATTTTGCTTATTGAAAATAGTAAAATTAGCTTTCAACAATTAAAGCTAAAATAAAAGTTTCAAGAAAACATTTTATTTTTTAAAATTCAATTTAAAAGTTAGGTATCGAAAATGAGTGGAGGCACCTAACGGTGAATGTTTATTATTTGTTATCAGGAAACGTACACAGAATTTATTTTAAATTCCAATTTTTTTTTTTAAACAGGACCGCTAGTTTCAGAAAATTTTTCCTAAAAATGAATACACTAGAGAGTTCTTGTCAAAATTCATTATTCATCGAAAATTCATTTAAGACAATAGTGTTCAAAATAAAAGCAATTAAAAGCTTTTCTAAATAAAATAATAATAAAAAAAACAACATCGATTTAAGTTTAAGCCAGAGTAAGTCAAAATAAAAATTCAATAAAATACTTTTTGTTCAAAATATTTTCTAAGATTTTTAGATTGGATTGGAGTAATAATTTATTTACAATACATTCCTCAATTTTCAAAACTGTCAACAAATCACTCAGTATCTTGGAAAAACATACCTTCCTCAGTGTTAGAAAAAAATGTTCTTCTGCGATTTAAAGTAATATTTGTTTTAACAACATTTAAAAAGTATTTAATATCTGCGAAAGATTAAAAATTTTCAGTTAAAAATATCTAATAAATAATTAATAGATATTAATAATTTAAAAAATAGAATATTTTCTGTCCTGAAATCTTCAAAAAAGGTAATTTTTTTATAGACTTTTTTTTTATCAATCAACTTTTCATTAGTATTATTATCCTTAAAGACAAAAAAAATATAAAAACCTCAATGACAAAAATGTGATCCGCTTCCAAGCACAATTGAATACCGAAAAGAGTAGTACGCTCGCACGAAAAAAAAAAAAAATCCAAAATGTTTGAGTTTTTAAAATAATCATTTTTCACACAAACAAATGCCAGAAAGTTTTATGAAAATCCAATATTTTTTTTTTATAAGATTTTTAAAAACTACGTGTTTTTAACGACCTCACAGACCCAAGTGTAACATAACTAAAATTTTAAAAATAACATTTTATTTTTTTGTAAACAAAGTAAACTAAAAGTAACATGTTCTTTCTGTCTTCGATTAGCAAAAAAGAAGAAAAAAGTGGTAAATTTTTGTTTTGTTCCCCGAAGGCCTTTTACGCCGTCAAATCTTTCCTAAACTTCCTTAATTACGTGCAAAATGTATAATGCTGAAATGATTGAAATCAAATTGATAATTGTTTATTGACGAAACCTACCATTTTTCCTGTTTTCGACCACAAAAAAGTCGGACTATATGTCACCCCCTTACTACCATTTTCATATCTGGTTCACCCTTGAATGATTTGAGGCGTAGGATACTTATTACGGCCCGTTTACTTCTTTTGATCGATTAGTTCGCGATTTGTTTGGGTTCGGAACTCAATTTCCGCGCATGAATAGCAAAAAGGAAGGCAAATTGGTCGAAAAATCGCCAATCTACGCGTGAACTCATTCGGCAGTGAATAACATGTTTTGAACCGTGGTTATGGGGTGAGATAAACAGCGAAAAGAACGATATTTTTCTGGTTGTAAAATTGAAAAAAGTTAGGGTTCGTCAATAAACAATTATCGATTTGAGTTCAGCATTTACTTTTGCACGGAAATAAGATTTGAAGGGGTAAAAAACTTAAAAGGCCTTCGGGGAACAAAACAAAAATTTACCAAAAAAGTTATATTTAATATTGAACCTTTTTTTTAATCAACTGTCAAATTTAATTGATGTGATCATATTTTCATTGGTTCGGTTTTCCCACATTAAATGTTTATTTTATTATTCATAAAGAGTTTTTACAGCCATTTTGTTTGTTTTGTTTTTTGTTTTTTTTTTATTATCCCGCAGTAGGTTGTCATTGCTTTTTGCGGTAGACTGGTTGCCAGTCAAGGCTATAAAACCCAATCTATTATTTAACTCATAACTGGAGGGAAGAAACGGATTACCTTTCTCAAGGGAATGCAAGGAATTCAACTGGAATTCGAATTGATTGCAAGAAAGAAAAACAAAAATATTAATTAGATTTTTATTTTAAGACTTAGGTAAAATGATGAAATGTTTAAAATGTTTAAAAGTTTGTTTTTTTATTTGAAGAAAACTCGGAGCAAAATTGTGCTTAAAATGACTTAACTGAATTAGTAAATAAATACATAGCAAAAAAAGTAACTTCCAGTGAATGCTAAAATTTCTCCAAAATATCCAATTAAAAAAAAAAAAAAAAAAAAAAAAAAAAAACAAACTAAAACACTAAACAGATATAATGAATATGAATATAATTAATTTTTCTCATTTAAAATTAAAATGTACGAAAGAATGTTTTGTTTTTTTTTTTTGAGAAGGGAGGAATTATTCCAAAAGATTTCAAAAAAAATCTTAATTATGTGTAAAAAAAAAAAAAAAAAAAAAAAAAAAAAAAAAAAATGAAAATATCAACACTAAAAGTAAAACCCTACCAGACCTGATTGATTTAACTAGTTAGTTAATTCAATCGTACAATTTAGTGTTGAAGATGTAATAATTATATATTTAAAAAAAAATTTTTTTTTCAGAGATTTAATGGGGTTTCCTATGAACATTTTGGTTAGAGAAATTTTTTCAATTTCAAGTGCAAATGAAAATTAAATTCATATTCGAAATTTAGAATAGAAAAATGTATTGAAAATTTTCATACAAAAAAAAAAAAGAAATTATACACTCGTCACTACACTCAGTGTGTATATTTGATATTTCGTACATTTTTTAAATTGAAGTGTTTTTACTTCTTTTTTTTTCCCCCCAGTTTTCGTAGTACTATTTTGGGATTGTGTTCTAAGAAGTGGTGTAAATTTTTTTTTTTTATCAGACTTTTTTTTTCCAATTTTAATTAATGATAATAAAATTTTACAAGCTTTCTGTACGGTCAGTTTCTCTTTTATTTAAGATTTTAATTTAAAATAAGAAGTCGTTCACTGTATCTTCGCGATTATAACTGATGATCTCTCTAAAGCTAAAAAAAATGGTATCTGAAGTATTAATTAAAGAAAATCAGAATGTGAATAGAAATTTAAAAAACTTTGTTTTGTTTTCCAACGACGTAGAAAAGCAGCATCATCATAACGCTGTCAAAAATTTAAGAAAAACGTACATTTGCGATGAGAGAGTTTTTCAAGCAACAATTGAACATCCAACAGAGAAAAGAAAGAAAAAATTCATAAATGCTGAATGAAATTAGTTTCTTTTTACCAAAAGTTTCATAGTTTGTAAAAAAACAAAAGATTAATAAAAAAAATCATTTATGTAAACAAGAAAGTTGTAATCCTAAAATAATACTTGTTTTTTCAATCATTGAGTTTTCTTGATTACCAAATGGTGTATTTTATTTTCACAATACAAGAAAAAATATTATTAGACAATATCATTTGTAAGGAAACAAAACATTTTCATTTTTTTACGTCATGTGTACACTTAGTGTACAATACATTGTACAACTAACAAAGCAACAGACTAAAAATTAGAATAACTTGGATGATGATGATGATGGGAGATCTTCACAGAGAACATTCTTTATATAAACAATAAAGAAAAATATTCACATGGAATCAGTTAAGACGCGAAACCATAAAAGAAAATTATGAAAATATTCCCTAAAATAAAAGCAATAATTACTGTACTTACCAAAAATAACTGGGTTTACACTGAATACAAAATCTGCATTTGAAACTAAAATAGAACTTAAAATCAACACCAACATCGCTTCTTTCTCTTATTTTTGTTTGTGTTTGTCCACACTTTAAAGCTAGTAGAATAATTACAATGATGGTTATAAAAAGTAATGTCTAAAAAAAATAAAAGCGTCAATTAAAACTAGGAGAGCTAATAAACTCGTCTCCGCAGTAAAAACGTTAGAAAAAAATCAAAATGCTTTCAATGAAAACGGTGTTTAGTGAATTTATATCCCCTTTTGTAGGCGGAGTTTAATGAAAAATTAAGCTACCTCCTTTCTTCCAGCAGCTGGTAATAAAGTAAACAACAAAAGAAGTAAATAAAGTGATTATGATTATTGTTTCATATGTGTATAAAAAAATATTCGTTATCAGTTTGAGTTATCTGTTTTTTGCATTCTGAGTGAAAACATGATGTTGTTGAGAGATAAGTTCACAAACAAACAACAAAAAACAAAAAAATGCATATGACGTGGGAAGATCCGGATGCAAGGTGTATGTGTAATTATTTTTTTTAATTTATCAAATTGTTTATTTCTTTTCTTTTTTTAACTTTTTCAAAAGTTTGTTTTAATTTAACAGTGTTAACACACAGTAACATTAACTACCAACACTACAGGATTATGCGACTTTTTCACGTGACATGATTTTTTGAATACAATTATTGAGCAATGCTTAGAAGTGGCAACGAATTAAAAAAGTTAAAACAAAACGGCCACATATTCAATTTGGTCGCATGCGTATTCTTCCAAAAATAATAAGCTCATTTTTTCTTTCCTAATACATATTATTTTGAGGAGAAAAAAAAACGACACCATGTGCGTTGTGGTACAGTGGATACTGACGAGAAACCGAGGAGCCGAGTTCGAATTCCAGTTGTTGACTTACGCACAAATACCCTTGGGAAAGGTATTTAATCCGTCGCTTCCCTCCAGTTATGGGTTAAATAGCAGGACAGATTGGGTTCTATAGCCTTGGTCAGCCACCAGTCTACTGCAGAAAGCAATGGCAACCTACTGCGGGATAATCTTCTGCCCAGTCAGTCATGTCTCTTTCGAGACATGATCGCCTAAGTGTGTATCACGTATGGCACTTGACTGAATGACTGTTGACGTTGACAGAGAAGCTAAGCCAATATCGCGTGTCCGCATGTTAGATCAAAGAACTGTCAATAAGATTTAAATTTTAAAAGCAGTCAGAAACCCCAAACCTTCTGTGTCATGAAAGAATATTTTTATTTTTATTTTTCTGATTCATGAATGATTTTTAATTTTGATAGAAATCTCAAAAAATGTGACGGGTCATTTTAGTGATTGACTTGCACTTGCTCTCTAGGCTCTTTTTTTTTTACTCTTAGTCTTGCAAAAATGTTCATATCTTGCATTTTTGACAAATAATCACCTAGCAATAAAAAAAAGTACACAATGCACATTAATGTCTCTTTCTTTTTTATAGCATTTTTCTATTTATCTATCATATCTAAACGTATTTCCCACAAAGGGACAGTTATCTAATTGCCATATCACCCAATACACACACACACACACACACACACACACACACACACACACACACACACACAGATTAAATTCTTAGTTCTCACAACTGCATTATTCTCAGTATATTGGTCTAGACACCTTCACTCATTTCTGATATTTAACTTTTAAATTGAAAATTTTAAAATTAAAAAAGTTTTTTCTTGAAACTTTAATTTTAGCTTAAATTGAAAGCTAAATGGTTAAATTTACTATTTCCAGTAAGCAAAATACACTGGCACTAACTGGTGTTATTTCAAATAGAAATTAATGATTGGAATCTCAACTTTTTGAGAGTTTTCAAAAGTTATCATCATTTCATCCATTTTGACAGCTTAACAAGTTTGTAAACAAAATTTAATTCTCAGTTTTAAAAATCTTGCAGAAATTAAATATACATCTGTGACACGTTATTTTTGAAAAATTAGAAAATTTAAAGTTGAATTAATCTGATTTACACAAGTATTGTTTATAGTATAAAATTTAAGATTAAAGTATTTTTTAATCATGAAACATTGATCTTCAAGGAGGTCATATCTTTCTGACCTGTTAAGTGAGTGGTGACAGCCAAATAAGTTAATAAGCTAATTTTGGTTGACCAGAATTGACATAATTGTCCAAATTTTTTTCTTGTAAGGTGAAGAAACTGTGAAACACAGAATCTTTTAATGTAACATATGAAATATCATACTTAAAAAAATACTTCCTATATACCAAAAGAAAATTTAAAATTATTTTAAAAATCTTTTGGCTCGAAGATTTGTATAAAGTTGTCTATGTTTCTGATAAAAGGTAGTATTTACACTATTTACATTACTTGGACTATTGTCCTCATCTTGGTTGCCATTTGTTTGGCATTTCAGTCGTTGTACACTCTGGCCTTCTTCAGGTGCTAGGAATTTCAAACTGAACCCTTTATTACAATCAATGGGATATATCTTTCTCATTTTTTGGGTGAAACCTCTTCTGGTAGTCATCAGTTATCTCCCTTTAACCTGACTCTAAATTACTTACTTTTCTTTTGTTTTTTGTCTTTTGGGTTTTTTTAAACAGCAAGCCACTTTGCACTTTCTCGGGTATATAATTCTTCTGAAACAATATTGCTGTTGATTTGGGGCTCTCTCACTACAAGAGTGACGATGATAATTTTGCAATCACAGTGATGGAAAAAGAAAGCTGCAATTCTAGATCCATGGTGCTGAATCAACAATGGATGATCAAATGAATGACGAATGCTGTACAACGATGTTGGGCTGGTGAAGAACGTTAAATGTCATATATTCGTTGGTTTTCACTGCAACCACTACGACGATGATACTTTTCCAAACTTCTAGAACTCATACAGACATCTTTAGTGACATACCGGAGGTTGTTTGGTCAGAGTTATCAGCACCCCTCATTTGGGAGAACCCAATTTTACTCAACAGTTGTGTCCAGACTCTCCCAAAATCAAATTAAAATTACCATAAAAAATTCTCCAACTGTCAGCTTGATGTCACTTCCATGCCATTGACAACTATCTTCCAGTATAAACTTGAGTGTGGGACAAAAACCTCTGACTCTGGTAGACAAAATAAAAATTACAATTCAAAAATATTTTCCCTTTTGCACACCTGGCTTTTCAACAAAATACATTTCACTCAAATCTCAAAATATCTGTTACCAAGCACAATTGCACTTCATTGTCAAAAATTTCATGATTCTCAAAAATATCGTCCAACAAATATTTAACAATTTTATTCATGTGTAAATAAGTTTTAAAAGTTGATTAAAATCTAACAATTATTTGATTTTTGCAAGAATTTCCAAATTAATGTGTTTTTCACTAGAAAAAATTTGAGTTTCATAATTTTACATTATTCATTGTAAACTCTGGTAAAAATTTGGTTGCCTGCTGACAAAAAAAAAACACCAAAATTTCAAATGTATTAAAAAGGATTAAAAATTGTTTTAAAATAATTTAAAAATACTTTGATTTTTTTCAATCAAAAGTTAAGTGACAATTTCGAAGTAGATCTCTAGACATATGCATAACAAGATAGAAAGTCAGCCTAAATCAGAATCAGAGAATTTTATCAATTCTCCAGTGATGAGTCATCATAACATACACAGAGCTGAAATACAATGCATGCATGACCTCTCCCAGTTTTGCAAAGACTCATACAATACTTTCTGCCTTCTACTACTGATGACTTAGACATCTACACAGTACTGCATTGACACTAAAACATATATATATTTCTTCTTTCACCCATTTTAAGCAAGGTGACTGATACATTTGAATGCATACATATATATGCATATATATCTATATTCTTCCAGTGTTGTGTTGTTCTATGACACATGATCAGTAGTCAAATTCTTGACTGTCTCTTAGTATAATATACACTTTGTATCTCTTCTACTTAATATATACTAATAGATAAAATCTTATTTACCCATCCACTACAGCTCCATAAACCAAAGAGGTTTAATGCTTTTGGTTGTTCCCAAACTTCTTCTACAACCAATTTCCTCTTCTTCCTCTTTAGGTTTACATCCTATTTTTTTTAAATGGAGACTTTTTTCTCATTTCATCTTCTTCTATGTCTGAGTCATTACCACTATTATCCCTAGGCTTGTCTCCTATTGCATTGTCCTGATCTGAGGAACTCATCCTTTCTTCTCTGTCAAGATCTTCTATCACATCTTCCTCTTCAATTTTGTCTTAATTAGTCAGAATGGACCATTAGTCTTTTTCCTGTCTTTGATATAATAGCCATGATGTGTCCTTTTGCAAGATGGAAATAACTCTCTCAGGACTTGAAACTTTGCTTTCATCCTTCATTTGTTGAAAAAAACATTGTTAATGGAGACCTTATTTGTTTATCCATTAATGCATGTAGAATTGTCTGTATATAGAATTGTTCTTGATAAGTAACCTCCAATAATATCTCTACTTTGGGAAATGCTTTTAATCCCATTTTTACTGTCTGCACTATTCTTTCCACAATCACATTAGATTGCAGATGATATGGTGATGTTTTGTAAGGGAAGCAGCCAATTCACCTCAACCAATTACATAGATCATCATCCCAAAATTCTAGTGTGTTGTCTGATACTAATATTTTAGGGTTTCCATTTCTGGAAAATACGTAGTCATTTTTCTATCTTTAACTTTAATAAGTTCAGGCCACCCTGAAAAGGAATCCACTAAAATTAGAAATAGTCCTGTGCCAATAATGTATGCATTGTCCATGTTAACACGAGGCTATAGTTCTGTTTCTTTAGGCCATGAGTGTATTCTCTTTTGTCAAAAAGTCTTTATTTCTGCACATTTTGGACATTTGTATACAGTAACTATAGCTGTTATCCCACAATGCACCTTATCATGTACACTAAAATATATCTTCTCATTGTTTCTGGTATTATTATCACATGCTCCACCTGTTTCTTCATATAATTTCAGCAATCTTGCTTTATTGGATTTTGTAGAGTTTGTAATACCAGTCTTTGCAGAGATGATATGTCAGTTTCAACCCAATATAATATTTCTTCATCTGGGATTTCCATTTTTACTTTTTGATCCTTACTAAATTGTAATCTGGACAGTGCATTAACATGTGGTATTGTATTTCCTTTTATGTACTCAATGTCAAAATTATAAACCATTAATTTTATTGAAGAAGTCTCCAGTCCACTCTTATATGCGTGTGTGTGTGTCTCTCTCTCTCTCTCTCTCTCTCTCTCTCTCTCTCTCTCTCTCTCTCTCTACTAAACTCAGTTAGCTATCTTTTCTTTCTCTAACGCTCCCCTTCCTCTCCTGACTGTTCTGCACTAGACAATATTTCAGATATCATAGATAAGACCATTTTCTTTCACCTGTTCATTAATATATTTGCAACTTCAATGCCCACCATGCTATATAGTTGAAAAACTCTGTATCTGATCTTGCTGGTGTCCAAACCCTGAACTTTTCAATTACTCAATCTCTCATGCAAGGAGCAACTTTCCCCACATGTTTCCCCTGTAACCCTGAAAGATACGCTTCCCTTCTAGATCTCTTCTTTACTTCTATCCCTGACTCTTGCCATGCCATGCAGCTCTGCTCTCTTGACAATTCTGATCATGTTATGTTTTCTCTTAATGTCTCTTTCAACTCCTCCTCCTTCTTAGAATCTCCTACCAGCAGAATATCTTACTGCTATTAAAGAGCAGACTGGGACTTGTTCCGCAATTTCCTTTGTGATGTCTCTTGGAACAAAGTTTTTAGTCTCCCTGTTAAAAACTGTGTCTCCTTTTGAGTGAAAGTTGGCATAAATGCTTTTATCCCAGTCAGGAAATTTTGACTTAAATCTTGTTCATTTTGTTGCTTCTCTCTTCCTTGCTCGGCTGCTATTGCCCACAGGAATCACTTTTTCCAGCTTTACTGGAGCATCACTTTTGACAATAGACATTTTGGATGGCCTTCTTGCAATAAAATTGCTGACACAGCTCTCTCACTCACATCCATAGTTAATATAACCTCCTTTCTTGAATCAAAGATTTTTACATTTTTCTGCATGTATCACTTTTAAATCTTTGGATGTCAAGCTTTGCCTTTGGCTCCATTTGAACTTCTTATTCTTTTTCAGTTCAGCAAATGATTCTATTAAGTTGCTGTTTTTTGGTAAGAATCTATTATAAAAATTAACCAATGCTAAAAAGGATTTTAATTCTTTGTTATTAGTATGTATAGACATCTCTGAAATTTTCTTCATTAATTTTGAATCTAGGGCAATACCTTCTTTTGAAATTTGGTCCCCGAAATATGATATTATATCACAGTAAAATTTTCATTTGTCTCTGTTAATTGTTATCCTTTCATTTTATAACTTAACACATGTTCTGTTTTTTGTCTAAATTCATCTTTAGTGGTAGCACAAAGGCAAATATCATCTTGATAAATAATTGTATTACTGATTTCATCAGTTAACACATTTTCCATTACTCTCTGAAAAATGGTACTTGCCATTTTCACTCCAAAAGACATTCTCTTCCATTTTGATAATCCTATAGGGTTGTTTATTGTGGTAATTTATTTGAATTTATCATCAATCTGTATTTGATTGTAGGCCAATTTTAAATCGATTTTTGCAAGGCATTTCATGCTCCATAATTTGTGGATAGCGGTTTCAATATTAGGAATAGGAAACAAATCCAGACATATTTTATGATTTATGCCTATTTTAAAATCCATGTTCTTAAATCTCCAACTGCTTTTTACAAGACTGCAATGAGAGCAGATGTGCCTTGTGGTGCAGTGGCTATCAGCTCAGGACAAGAGATCGAAAAGCCAAGTTCAAATTCTAGTTGAATTTATTGCATTCACTTATGCCCAAAAACTCTTTGGGAAAGATATTGATCCATCTCTTATCCCTCCAGCTATGGGTTAAATAGCAGGACAGATTGGGTTCTATAGCCTTGGTTGGCAACCAATCTACCACAGAAACTAATGGCAACCTACTGCATGAAACTCTTCTACCCAGTCAGTCATCTCGTTCATGACATGATCACCCAAGCATGTAATTACATATGGCACTTAACTGACTAACTGACAATGAGAGAGGTCCATTTAATGCCATCTGGAAAAACATGATTCAAAATTTCCTCCTCTATCATTTTCTTTGACTTAGCAACTATCAAATGTAGGAGGTAAATAGGTAATTTTCGAGATTCAAAATAAGCAGTGGTATTATTTTCATTTTATTGCATATTCATTTTTTATCCCTTTAACCCTTCCATTTTTACTTTTTCTGAGTTTACATTACTGATTAATTTTGACATATCCACCTTTAGCATATTAGTTAAATTTTAGTTCATGAATTTTTTTACATCCCACTACTGTCATGAGAATAATTTCAAATTGATCAAAGATTTGAATTTTCCATTGAAGTATCCCAAAATTTTTATAAAATATGCATCAAGTAGTCCTGATTTCAGATGACACTTTCACAATTTCAGTTCATCTCTTTGTTCTTGGGATTAGAGTGACTTGCATTGGAAAAGTCATGCCATTTAATTTCATTTTTTCAAAAAAATTCTTTTCTTTAGGTTTTTGTATTGAGAAAACATCATCAATTTTCTTTTAGGTACAATCCAATTTACAAATCCACTACACTTAGACTTTATATCTCTCTTAATGTACCAGGGCATTTATGAAGCTTGGACTTATCACTCTTTCCTTCTGTATATATACTGTGTCACATAAAATTTATCTTGTATATATTAACGCTCTGTGCATTTTTTTTCAGTCAATACACAGTACTATATAGATTCATGATGGGAACAGATGCTGTTATATGATAATTTCTACATTCCACCATAGCCTTATTCCAGACAAAGCTACAATTTATAAAAACTATAGATTTGTTCTCCTTTAAAATTAAAAAATTCATCATGTATCACTTTAAAACAATCCTATCCTTGTTTGTGCTTTAATTTTGAAAAAAAAAACTATATAATTTTTTAAATAGCTTATCGGGGAGCCGAGTTTGAATTCCAGTTGAATCCATTGTATTCACTTACGCGCAAATACCCTTGGGAAAGGTATTAATCCATCTCTTCCTTCCAGTTATGGGTTAAATAGCAGGACAGATTGGGTTCTATAGCCTTGGTCAGCAACCAGTCTACCGCAGAAAGCAATGGCAACTTACTGCGGGATAATCTTCTGCCCAGTCAGTCATGTCTCTTTCGAGACATGATCACCCATGCGTGTATCATGTATGGCACTTAACTGACTGATATATTATTGTTTGAAAGTATGTTATTTAAACAAGCACAAAGGAATGATTCCTGAAACGAATTTAAACTTTTACCCCAATGAAAGCTGAAAATATTTTACTAAAGTACATTATTTGTCATTAATTATTCCTAATATTTTGTTTTGTTTTTTCATCTTATTTCTGTTGTTTTTTCTTCCAACTTTCAGATCCTCATTTTACAATCATTAAAAAGCCTAACTTTTCAAGAACCAAGGCTGGAAAGCCAGTTGCTTGCCTATTGAAGTTGGTTTTATCACAATATCCTTATATAAAGCCTTAACAAGGATTAAACTGAATAGTATCAGGAAAAGACGAGCAAACCAAAAAATTATAAAAGCAACAGAAAATGCACCAAAATGGTAGGAAAGAAAAGGTGATGGGAAGTTCTTGGACACAAAATAATATTCTTGCATTGAAAATATTTGTTTCATTCTTTTTTTCTTTTCTTTATACCAGTCATATTGTTTTCTTTTGTGCTGATAAAAATAACAGAAATTTAAAATAAAATTTAGATAATTCCTCCTGACAAACAAGTACAAAATATAATTTATCCAAGCCTTCATCATATTTTGCATGGATGTGTAGGTGGTGTAATGGATAGTAGCTCAAGTTCAAATTCCAGTTGGGTTTGTTCATTTATGCACAAATTCTCTTTGGAAAGGCATGAATCCATTTCCTATCCTAGATTGGATAATGGTTAAATATTAGAACTTAGATTTGGAAACTTCAGTGCAATTTTGCAATTTTCACTCACAAAAATAAAGAATTATTCTTATAATTCCAAATATGTTTCAGCTTTAAATAACTCACAAAAGGTTGATAAGCCATAAAAAACAAATTAGTCATCATATTCTTAAAAATGACACTAAATTAAGCAGTCTGTTTAGTTAGAATTAAAGGACTTTGAAATGCCATCTTTTGCATGAACAGACATCTCATTTTTCTTATCTGGAACCAATGCTGATATTTGAATTTTCCTGTGCTGTTATTTACTTTTTTTATATAAGTTGTATTTGTAATATCAACATAAAATTCTCTTTTTCAAGATTAATCTTGTTTGAGGGTCATTCTTTATTTCTCATCCATTTTGCATATTAATGAGTCCTAAATAATGGACTGAGAGTTGTGATAAAAACTGACAAGGTATTTGGTTACTTGCTTTTATTGAACAGCATATCAACCTCCATGGGTTATTTAATGTTGAAATGTAACTATTTTGCACACAATTTTGATATAATTGAGATAATAATGGTTTTAGGGATATATTTCTTATTAATTAACCCATAGATGGGAGAGAATTTATATTTTTCCCAAGGGTATTTGCACAGCAGTGAATATAATGAACCAAAGTGGAATTGTAACTCAGCTTTTCAATTAACAATTTTGAGCCATTATCCATTACACCACCTTCACATCAAAGCTTACAGCACCTGATATTCTCAAGTAGTCACCCATCTAAGTACTGACCAGGATTGATTTTGCTTAACTTTGATGATCATACAGGAACTAGTGTTTCAATGTGAAGTGTTCGTAAGCCTTGACAATGTGGAGTGAGCAGTCACGGTCAAATGCAAAATAAGTAACAGAATTGTTCAACAAACAGAATTTACAAAGTTTGCGATAAGCAATAACAAAAAAAAAATCAAAAGAAAAGAACAGTGCCAAAAGATAATACAAAACAAGCAAACAAGGCAAATTAACAATAATAAGGCAAATTAACAATAATAAGGCAAATTAACAATAATAAGGCAAATTAACAGTAATATACCAAAAAGTTCCCAAACTAAGGAATGAAGTTGACACAAAAGCAAGTTTGGACAAGCAAACATGTCATTCTGACTTGAAGACAGACTGAGACTGAGTCAGATGAAACCAAGAACTGGCCTATTTTATTGGCTAGGAAAAAATCCCAGCATACATTTGTGTGTTTCTGTCTATAAAATGGGGAGGGGGGCTGGTGTTTTGCAGTCATTCCTACACTGATTGAAACCAACAAATCTGATGAGCTTTTGAATTTTTCATTTCAGGAAACAACATTGGCTGCAGTTTCTATGGTGCTATGCAGATTAAGCAAGCCTTTGAATTTGCTCTCCTTTTGTTAAAAGTTTGTGAATTGTTTTGAAGTAGGATTTTTCTTTTCTATAGAAAATGCTATTGAATCATAATGAATAAAATCTATATTCACTGTAATGTAAATCAAGCAAGCAATATATGCAAGGCATATATGTAATATGGAAGAAACTTCACAAACTAAAAATTGTGGTCGACACAAAAGCAAGTTTGGACAAGCAAACGTGTCATTCTGACTTGAAGACAGACCTGGACTGAGTCAGATGAAACCAAGAACTGGCCTATTTTATTGGCTAGGAAAAATCCCAGCATACTTTTGTGTGCTTCTGTCTATAAAATGGAGAGAGAGAGCAAATATTTTGCAGTCTTTCCTAACCAGACTGAAATCAACAAACAGTTTACAAAATATGCTTTCCAATTCATTGTAACTGGTATCATCAGTGTTATTTTAAAACCTGAATTATCATGGATTTGTTACCTCTTTCTCTGGTAAACACAATCAGAGCTGATTAGTGATGTCACCAGCAACCAATGGCCACGTCATCAGTTGGTGATGGCATCACTAAAACATAAAATTTCAGAATAACTAATCAAGCCACCAAAGTGGAATTGGAAGTGGTATCCATGTGAGGGAAAGGGAATCAGGGTCTGATTATATCTGTTTGGGTTAATCAGAGAAGGGAGTCTGATGTTGGAAGACCCAAATCCTATGATGATCCTGGTTATAAAACAAAACTTATGACACCACCAACAGGGCATTCAAAAGTGTATTTTGTAAACTGTTACTTTTTATTACAACTCTCAGTCCATCATTATAATCATTAATGTGCAAGATGGGTTGGAAAATGAAGAACAAGTCTTTAAGAGAATTTAAACTTGGAAAAGAGAGTTTTATTCAACTTATTACAACTTTATGCTAACAAAAGTTAATAACATTCATTTTTGATAATCAATGAAAAATAGATGTCCACTTAAAAAACTTTTTGCAGGAGTCACTGTGAATATATGCATATTCAACTTTATATCAAAATTAGTCTTTTGAAGTATAGGGATTAAATTCTTATTGTAGTTTTCAACTAATAAAATACCATCAGAAGGTTTGTTTGATAAACTATCATTTCAAGGACAAATACCATCAAAAGACTTGGCAGACATAGTTGTAGACCTACCATATGTTATGTTTGAACCATTTAGAAAATAAAAATAACTCCCTTCACCACACCTGCAAATTTGAGAAAAAGATTTTCACAAGCCAGTATGAAATTATTATCTAACTAATGAAAATCTTGTATTTAAAAAATTCACACCTTTGTGTGAAATTATATTTTGAATCTCCCTTATGGATATAAAAATAGAAGCATACTTGTTCTCAAGTCTCAAAACAATTTTGAAAGTAAGTTTGATCTACATGTACATACACACACACCCACACAATATCAGGCAACAGCTAGCAGCTGAGGCCTTATCCACGTACTGACAGAAACACCAAACTGACTCCCATAAAGTAAATCTGTCTACACACTGCACAACAAACACTTAATTACTTCATAAAAAAATTTTCAGTGCAAAGAAAACTGAAGATTTTATTGTTATTGTATATTTCTGAAAAGAATATATAAATGTTATTTCAACTGACGTTATTTTTCTACTTGTCTTTCAGAAAATAACCTTTTATATATTTCATTTAACAGATGTGCTGTTGTTGTTAAATGCTTTGAATTCCGACACTCAGATAGTAACAAAAACTTGAAGAGATAGATCTCAACAGGAATATAAGGTGAGAAATATAATATCTGAATGACTTGATCCTGAATCAATTTCAATAAATTGTCTTTAATGAAATAACAAGAACTGCACATTAATCTACTTGATATTTTTTCAGTATATCACTAACAAGAAAAAAAATGAAGAATGCAGCCCAAAATACAGTAATTGGATGAAGCTGAAGAAAGCAAATTTGTTACTTTAAATTTTTTTTAAGCAAATATTTTTGCTACTTAAGCAATTTTCTTTTATTTTACTAATCACCAAGAACTATTGAAACTATTGAACCTTCTAATCCACTCTACCTCTTTCTGAAAGAAAAGAAATATTCAGAACACAATTTGTTCCTTTCATATTCAAATCCCTGCTCCAAACTGCAACCAATAGTAATTTCATTCAAAGTTGTTTTTATATATTACTCTCACAATGAATTTACATATATTGCCCTCACACATTCATGCTTAATTTCTATTTAGTTTATTTATTTGAACATTATTTTTAATCGATTCTATTTTTAATTAAACAGTATATATATATATATATATATATGCCAGCCTGAATATTTATGAGAAATTTTGTTAGGAAAATGTGTGTCTGTGTATCATTCGGCAGGATTCAAACCTTCAACCTCTAACAACATAGAGGAAACCAATAAGTGATCTGATGCATTTTAGACCACTCAACCATGAATGATTTCACAATCTAAACAAAGTCAAATCAACCCTTATATACACAATTTTTCGATTTCTCATAAATAATCATCTTTGCTTTGAAATGTATCATAATCTAAACAAATGTAAAGAGACAATGTTACTGAAAGTTCCGGAAATTAAAGAAATGGAATTAACAACCAACATATTTAATTTATTTGTTTGAACATTATTTTTAATCAATACTCGTATTTGAGCAGATATTCTGTTTTTAATTAAAGGGTATATATATATATATCTACCAGCCTGAATATCGAGTATCAGTTCAAAATAATGTTCAAACAAATAAATTAAATATGTTGGTTGTTAATTTCATTTTGTTAATCTCTGGAACTTTCCATTATCTTCTATTGTAAAAATATTACTCAAGTTTCTCCTATAACTATCAAGTTACTTAAAGTTACTTACTTGCTAATAAAGTTAATTACCTGCTAATAAAGTTACTTACCTGCTAATAATACCAACAAATTATGATTTTTTACAGAAACAGATACCCTAATTATTTTAACTGCCTTCACTCTTCATCAATGTTAATCATTTTAAAAAGCAATGATTAAATAGTAATAAAACCTAAACATGATAAAATTAATGTATACATTTTTTGTTCATAAGAATTTACAACAAAAATATTGATAACTTTATTTATTAGATTGTTTATTTCCAAGAATAATTTTATATTTACAACATTCTAAAAATTAATACAATTAGAATTAATGCAATGTAATATTTATCATTTACCAATTTATAAAAAAATAAATATGAAAAAAAATTTTTATTCATAAATTTATAAACATTTACTAAATTATTAAAATATGAAAACCAACTATAAGAAAATCTATATTATTTACCAGTTAATAAAATTAAAATCAATTGGCAATTGGCCAATGTTTTGCTAACTATTCCAATAAACAATCTACTAGTGTTTGTTATTTTGTAGTAAATTCTCATGAACAAAGAAAATGTATAAATTCACTTCTACATATTTTAGGTTTTATTAAAATTCTATTCATTGATTTTTTAAAACAATAAACATTGGTAAGGTGTGAAGGTAGTAAAAATAAAAGCAGAGTCAAAGGAAAAACCATCCTTTTGATCATCCATTTTTTTTAAGGTGTGAAGATTTAAGATTGCCAAAGTTTTTTCTTTTAATTAAAATATTATTTGTTAAAAATATGAATTCTTTTTGTAACATTGTGACATCAAGTTTTATTCATTTTAATCACTAATTTGTAACTGTACTGAATAATTAAAAAGATAAAGGGATCATACACACCACAATTCTTTTACAAATGGTGACCCCGACAAACTATCAAAAATGGTGACTCCTACAAGCTATCAAAAAGAACAGGGTATTGATTAAAAGGAATGCGTTACCAAGTTAGCCAAATTCTACAAAATTACATCCATTATCTTTGAGAAGTCTGCTTTTCTTGATTAGCTGTCTTATATATGAGAAGAGAAATCAGACAAAATAAATATTAATCAAAAATTAATAATAATTGAAAATATTTCATCTTAGAAATTCAAACTAGATTATTATTAGTACCCCTGCTGTCAAAAAATGATGCTAAAATATTTGAAAGAATTATTGTATATATCCAAATGTATGTTCAAAATATTAATTTAAAACAGGGCTCAATATAAAAACAGAGCAATAAATATTATTTAACTTTTATATAAGAACATCTAAATAACGACTACAAAATTGCACATTTTGTTTCGACATTGAAAAAACAATGTCTCATCAGGGAGTTAGTAATGATGGTGACATCATAATTAAGTTAAATAATATATATATATATATAACGGTCTTTATTATAATAAAGAGGACATATATATATATTCATCACTACTCAGTGACATAATTATTAGAAAAAATAAAATAAGACACTGTTAAAGAGCAAGCATGCGGCAAGAGCTTTAATAACTGATAGTAAAGAAAATGAACTGAGCTGACACTGCCTCGAAAGGAGGGAAATATATATTATATATGCATACAAATAAATATGCAATGGTCTTTATTACAATAGGGAGGATGCTTCATTATGGTCTAATGGTTAGCAAGCTGGACTTGAGGATCATTAGTAATGGTTTAAATCTCCTCTAAATGTCCATACTTGAGACTTTGGGTTAAAACAAAATTGCACATAGACAATGCTTCCCTTAAGAAATTCAGACAAGGTTATTACTACTTTGAGTAAAAGCAAGCAAAATCAGATAAAAGAAATAGTAGTATAAATGGCTTGTGCCATTTAATGTGCATGCAAGCAAACACACATGCACTACACACACACACACACACACACACACAATATGACACTGGAATTATGCATTCCTCTTCTACTCAGTCAGGACAAACCCTACTCTGTACTGAGCAATGAAATCATAAATTTGGTGACAAGAAAAAAGATCCTTAATTATTAAAACTCTTAAAAATTAGATAATTGTATGATTTTAATCAACTTTTTGAAAATATTTATGTAATAAATAGAATAATTTTTTAAAGCATTTTTAAAATTTTTTATGAATATTTTTAGGTCTTTCCTTGAATTAAAATATACATGTGCACACCCAATTTAAAAGAAATTAAATGAACCTCTGTATCACAAGGTTTACTTTTCTTTATGTCTTGCAACAAACCCTGGGTAACAGAAAAATACTATTTAAAATGTGTGGCCATTTGAAGTCATTTTTATAACTCCTTCTGCATTTAAACTAAATATATTTTCTTATATGTGCTGTGTGGTGCAAGGGATATTGGCTCAGAATGAGAAATCAGAGAACTGAGTTCGAATTCCAGTCAAATTCGTTGCAGTCACTTATGCATAAATATCCTTGGGAAAGGTATAAATCCATCTCTTCTCTCTGCAGCTAGGATTTGAATACCAGGACAAATTGGATTCTAAAGCCTTGGTTGGCAATCAGTCTACCACAGAGGAAAATCTTCTACCTAGTAAGCCATGTCTCCTAAGAGATACATGATCGCCCAACCATGTATCATGTATGGCACTTAACTGACTGACATTTTCTAATAAATATTGTATTTTAAAAGGGACAAATAATTGAGATTTGAAATTTGATCATTTTGCTGTCGGCAAAATGACAGGCTTGAAGCTAGTAATCGATAGTGTTAGTATAAAATGTTTATTCCTAAGAAGGAAACAGATTTACTTCTGTTAAGATGACTGGTTCCTGGGAAGTATAGCCAGTTGACAACTGAAAATTAGCATGAAAGCATAAAAAAAGTTTTAGAATTAGAATATAACATATATAAGCCCAGTTTTTGAATTTTAATTCTGACAACAATTTACTTTCATCTTAAATTTTTATCTGCTTTATGGCATAATTATTTGGTTGTTAGTTCTACAATTAACAGCAATCATAGATAATAAAGGAAAAGCACTTTGTGTTTTTCTACTTTTATATACAAAAACATAGCTTACATTGATAACTTTGAAGTAATGAAATGATTGGTTAAAATTTGTAAACTGATTTTTGGTTATATAGCAATAAATCTTATGACAGGAATAATTAATCATGATATCAGGCAAATGTAGGAATGATACATACAATATAATAATACAGTATAGTAACTGTTATAATCACTAAAAGATTTACATATACTAGTAGGTGTATATACTTACCTGATTCCAGGTAAGAATTATCCATGTGCAAATAGTTTGCTGACAGACAATTGACAGACAGGACAACTGATCAATGCTTTAGGTCTTTCCAAGTTCAAGCTCTCATCCATCTTTTTTTTAAAAACTGTCAGTAAATTGTTCAGGTGTTCTGAAGGCATTCTGCTAATTGCATCATCAATTGTTGTCAGTCTTGCATTGCACAGGTGTCATTGTTCGAACCTTCATTAACTTTTAGATTCTCTAGTTTTGTCAACAATTTAGGTGTATCCCTCAAATAAAAGCTTTTTGGCTACTTGTTCTGTCTTGGCAAACTTTATGATAATGTCTGAAAGGCATAGAAAGAATGTTCTAAATAAAAAACATCTGGATGAGAGTTTGAACTTGTAAAGATTGTCCTGTCTGTGAATTGTCTGTCAGCAAACAGTCGGTCAGTGAATTGTCTTTTGATATATTGTCCGGCTACTCGGTTGTATCTCTGTCTTTGAGCAGAGTGCAGTTCATCTGTGTATCTGTCTTCAGGTAGAGTGTGGTTCAGTTATGTCTATGTCTTTGGGTAGAGTACAGTTCATTTGTGTCTCTGGCTTACTTTATAATTTTCTTGGTTGTACATTGTGTCATTGATTTTGCTAGAACATAAACAGTGAGAGAAATTGAGGACTAGAATAGACATGAAGTTGTTTAAAGATAATGGCACCAAATGGTGAGGCAACTTTCATATCATGATCTTGCCAGACTATCATGTAACACATTTCTTACCTTTTGACCTGTGCATAAATTATAGCTGATTCAAAAGCAGATAAGTTTTGTAATGCCTTTTTTTCCAGTGAGTCTTTGGTTCAATATCTGAAGTATTGTACTGCTTTTGATTAACATCATGACCATAAACCCTTTGAATTTGTTCAGGTATACTCTTTATTCTCAGTCCTTCAACAGGTTAGTATCAGTTTGTAACATATATGTATTATATATATATATAATATAAATGTGAACAAGTCTAATGATTGGGCTTAGTATGAAACAGACTGTCACTTCAAGGTGTTGACATGAATGTTCACTTTTGGATTTACATATGTTCTATTGCTGATATTGAGTGCTTTAATTCATAAATATAGCATACCTATATATATATATATATATATATATATATATATATATATATATATATTGAATAGGAAAGAAAGCATATTTTTTCTTAACCTTTAGGATCCTTTCAGCCAACACTTCTTCAGGAGGTACCATTGGCAAAATTGATTGGCGTAACAAAGAAGACTAATCATAAAGACATTAGATGAGGATTGCAAAGTTGGAACACTATTAAAAAATAATTTATTGTCAAAGAAGTTTACAGATAAGAGATAAAGGCTTCAACAGAGTATAAAAGGAGGAAAAATAAGTACTCACAGCCAACCAAATAGAAGAAGAGAATGCATAAAATTCACTTTTTGTTTACAGAGGCCTGATTTGTATAATTTGATGCAAATCACCTCAAGCACATATAGGTGGTTTTCAGACTTAGCCTAGTGCAAAACTATAAACCACAATCTTCACCACAATCTGGACTGTCCAGCAAATGCTGGCCTATTGCAAAACTTGGACACAGACTGCACTGTCCTTGGTATTTATCAGCCTTCCTACTCAGGCTGAATGTGGTGGAAAGCCATTTTTTATTGTACAAAACCTGAGCCCTTAAGCTCAGGAAAAAAATTTCCTGCATACCTGTACAAGGTAGGGCCAGGCTGCTGTCTTTTTATCCCAGATGAGACTCCACCATTAAGTGGAACCTCATCTGACTTCCTCCTGCCTGAAAGCAGAGAGTCTGACAGTAGTTTCAACAGCAGTCTGAGACTGAGACTCAAAGGGAGACTTGGGTTGTTGGATCTTATTTGGGCAGAAACATATTTGCAGTTTTTGACTGGTTTGTCCCACATATTCAGTGTCACACTGACATTTAAATTTGGATACTACAGAACTATTTTACAAGCGGGAAAGGTCATCTTTACCAGAAAAAAGAAACACCGACCTGGTACCAAACTGAAAACAAAACATTAGTTTTGAAAAGTGGGAAAAGAAAGGAAAGTAATATTTAATTTTATTTTTACTCTGCTGCATTTTTATAATTATGAATTTTAGCTTTTTGTAATTAATGAAAAACTCTGATAGAGACAAAGAGTCTTTTATTTATACATTGTTGATTAAGAATTGGAAAGCAAAACGAAAAGAAACTGAAAATATTGACCTGAAACATGTTATTAACTCAAATGTGATTAAAGTTTTAGGATCTTTTACTGATCCTGGGTGCAGCTTCAACAAAACAACAACAGGATATCCCATTCAGGAATGATTCATTGATGCATACATCTGGGATGGTTGCTAAAACATAGCAAAAAGGATTAAAAATTCCAAAATATAGCATTTTTTTCACTTTCTTTATACCTATGGGAGAATATATGTAAACGGATATATGAGATGAGGATTGAATGACAAAATGGAAAAAACCTTTTACACATTTGAAACAATAATAATATTTTTATTTTAGCTGAATGAAGTCAGCTATGTGGTGCATGTAGACATGTCGGAAACCAACAATTTCAAATTTGAATCCAAAATTAAGCTTTGCTGCATCTTTAAATTTTACTTTCATAATTATCATCAGTCAGATAAGTGCCATACATGATACATACTTTGGACAATCATGTCTCAAAAGAGACATGACTGACTGGGTACTAGATTGCCATTGCTTTCTGTGGTACACTGCTTGCCAGCCAAGGTAACCAATCTGTCCTATTATTTAACCCATAACTGGAGGGAAGAGATAGATTAATACCTCTCCCAAGGGTTTTTGTATTTGAGTGAATACAAGGAATTCAACTGGATTTCAAATTCAGCTCCCTGATTTGTAGTTCCGAGTCAATATCCACTGCACCACCTATTTTCTTCCCCTCCTCTGCAATAAAAACATCATTTAGTCTGAAAAAGTCCTTTTGAAGGACAAAATTTGGAACATAGGATTTTTTCAGTTTGTCATTTAATTATCCATATATATATATATATATATTTAGTATATCAAGGCAGCAAGTAATTTTCTAAACATATGCTATTAAATATAAGAGACAATAAATGTCTATTATGTTTAATCATGAGCGTTCTAAACGTCGTATTTTTGCTTTAATTTCAGTTGAAAATAAAGACAAAAATTCTCCAACATTTGGATAATTATTTATTGGTTTTCTTCTAAGCTTTCAGCTCACATGAGCCATCTTCAGAGAGGTTGTTTAAACTGAAATATTATAAAATCCACCATCATCGACAATTTTATATTGTGTTGACATAAAACTCCGCTTGGCAACAGCAATAGTTACCAAAAATAATAAACGCAGTTCTTAAGTTTGCGATGTGGTTTTATGACGTCACACCACGGGATAGCACGAAATGACAACAAAACCATGTAGTCAAATGCAATGTAATATGTTATTTCCTGTTTTAAAGTTGATTTTATTGAGTGTTGGTTGTTTCAATTTGATGTACATGGCCTCCAATATCTGCAGGTTCCTCTTACTGTGTGTATGAGTAAGGATCACTGTATTGTTGACCAAAATCTGTCTGATATTACCTACATGTTTATGTTTTTCAGAGAAATGTTGCTTAATAGTACTCTGATCCTGCAGTGTGACATCATAAGACGCATCACAAACTTAAGAACTGCGTTTATTATTTTTGGTAACTATTGCCGTTGCCAAGCGGAGTTTTATGTCAACACAAAATAAAATTGTTGGTGATGGTGGATTTTATAATATTTCAGTTTAAACAACCTCTCTGAAGATGGCTCATGTGAGCCGAAAGCTTAGAAGAAAACCAATAAATAATTATCCAAATGTTGGAGAATTTTTGTCTTTATTTTCAACTGAAATTAAAGAAAAATACGACGTTTAGAACGGCTCATGGTTAAACATAATAGACATTCATTGTCTCTTATATTTAACAGCATATATTTATATATATATATATATGTATATGTATATATATATTATGTATTTGAACAGAAATCTCTCTTTTATGCAAGTTTCATTAAAAATTTAAAAATGACAAAGTATGATATTAAGTTTAATACTCTACACTTTCTTTAAACTTAATAATTCAAAAATGAAGGATTTGCAGACATGTGTATATGGACTTCTGTCCTTGTTTCTATATGAGAAACATATATATATATATATATATGCAGTTTCCAATAAAAATGACAGATAACATATTATGATTAAGATTATTATATAATTTTTCATTCGATCTTATAATTTTTCACTTTTCAGAATATAAATTATATCAAAATTGTCTAAATGTTTTGTTTTTACATGCACTTTCAGCTATACTTTTAGCCATTATCAAGAATTAATATTATTATATATATAACTGAATATGCATAGTGTTTATCTATGTGTGTAGAATCATGCGTATGATTTATACTTTGAACACGGCAAGTACATTGTTATCTTGTTCATAGTTGATATTATTAAGGGTTGGATTTTTCTTTTTTATTAATGAAATATCTAAAAGTATAGCTGAAAGTGCTTGGAATAATAAAACATTTCTACAATTTTTATATAAATTATATTCTGAAAAGAGAAAAAGTGTATAAAAAACTTAACCATATTACCTTATCTGTCATTTTTAATGAAACCTGCATAAATATATATATATATATATCAGAAATAGTTTTACAAACATTAGGGAGCAGGTTCTTCACACCATAACAAGGACAAAAGTCCTTATGATTATATAAAAATTTCAATTATAGTACGTTATCTGTCATTTTTAATTGAACCTGCATATATATATATATATATATATATATATATATATACGATGTATCAAAAATACTTTTTACAAACACTGGGGTGCAGGTTGCTCACACCAAAACAAGGACAAAAGTTTATATAAATATATTTCTGCAAATCCTTTGATTTTGAGTTGAGTTTAAAGGAAGTTCATAGTAGATCATGCTGTGTTGTCATTTAAACTAGGTTACATTTGTCATTTGTGTAATTAGTTTTCAACATTTGTGTGTAGTAGTGTAGTTAACTGAGAAGTGTTCCATTTAACAATGGCAGGTTATTCATATCATAAGCAGGCAGATATGACTTTTACATATGGCTGTGCAAATATGAGGCTGCACGGATGTATCAGGTTGAATTTCCATACCAAAGACAACCGAGTCATCTAACTTTTGCTGCTGTTTATTGTCACATTGCTAAGATAAGATCCATGACACCACAAATTATGTATTGAGGAAGATGAGAGTTTCTCATATTACTGACCACTAAGAAGACACTCCTGTACCCATATCATTTGCAACATGTATAAGGCACTTTCACCCTCTGATCACTCACCACAGGAAAACTTTTGCCGATGGATTATTGCACAAACTATCGAACTGTTGTTTGTCTCTTCAGTTTTATTTATGGATGAAGCAACATTTGGAAGTGATGAAATTACAAATGTGCACAACTAATATTTGTGGTTGAATTGGAATCCCCATGGTACAATACAGGATAGTCACCAGCATCAATTTAGGATTAATGTGTGCTGTGGAATTGTAGGTGATTGTTTAGTAAGCCCATATGTTTTCCCGGCATGTCTTACAGGAGATGTCTACAGGGACACTTCCAGACCTGCTAGAGGATGTACCTCTGCTAATATGAGGACACATGTAGTAACATCTTTTAAAGAGCATATATCTTGCTCTTTGTTTAGGACTGGGTTTCCAGTTCCTTCTAAATTCTACTTCAACTATATCCTTCAAATTTATCTGGAATTTTATTCACTAATTCTTTGTATATTTTTTCTCCACCATAGAAGTAGATAGGTTTGCCTATTTTCTGGTTCACACTTGTTATATCCATTTCCTTTGCTGCATGCTTCTGACACTAGTTTATAAGGGGTGCTTATGGTGGTGATGACAAGAAAGATCATAATGATGGTGATGACAACAACCTGCCATTGTGTTTTTCTTTTTTAAGTTTCAACAGTGATAAATTTCCAGAATGCATATATAATCATGTGAAAAGGTGACAAAATTGTTAATATGTTGTTCTTTAGGTGCCAATGTTAAGAAAAGTGATTGTAAGGGTTTTGTTGGTAAAGTCATGTGTGCGTATCAGGTCAGTTGACCGAGGTGAGAAAATCCTGGAATGAATTAATGAAGCTGTGAAACTATAGAAGCACAGGTGGTGTCATGTTAGCACAGTTGATTCATAGTAAGGTGTGTTAGGAGGTCTGTTACCTTAGGTCAGAGTGGAGATGGCAGGAGTGTGGATAGTAAAGCTCGATTGAGCAGAATGTCTCTGTTGGATACTGGTTGAATGGGTGATCAAACAGAAAGGAGGTCACAATAGTGATCAACAGGAGTAGATAGGTTGGCCTGTTATCCAGATCACATTCTTCTCTGATCTTTTGAACAGTTGCATTATTTGTTTTATATTTGGTTTTTTGCTGATCCTTAAGTGTTGTAGGATTTGTTGGGGATTAATTGCTTTATATTGTCTATTATCCTATAAAACTTAAGAAACAGCAAAAGATAATCAATACAAAGATAATACAACATTCACCAAGCAAAAGAAAATCACATACACACAAAGATATCAAATTACAGCAAACTTCTTATGAATACAAAATAATTGGAAAATTGCAAGAGAGAATAACCAAATATCCCTGAAGAGTAAAGACATTACAACAATAATGTCTTCACAGAACTTCATTTTTTTTCCTCACCATATAACTGAGTTACATGCACAATGTAATCTTCAGGTGTTGTATTGAGGCATTGAACTGTATTTTTTAACACAGCAATGTGTGATATTATATATATATATATATATATATATATTCTTCATTTGTAAATGAGTTATCACGTGACCTAGGTTTCTCCTATGTGGTGTCTTCAGGTAGATTGCAATAATTGATTTTACTGTTTACCATTTTTTTTTTTTAAGAAGGCTCACATAACGGTGATTTGTTTTGAATGCTCACATAGCAGGGAATTTTTGAACGCGCAATTTTTAAAATTACAAGAAATTATGACATTTTCATCCATGGTTGTATGAACCTAATAGTTATTTTTTGGTATGGTTACACTTAGTCATAATTTCTGTTCTTTCATTTAATAATTCATTTTTGTTTGGGAATAGCATAATCGCTAACTTTTCTTCCTGGCACAGTCTACATATTTTGCCACCATTGTAAGGCTTGGCTGTTTTCACTATACTCCACATTATGTCTGGGTCTTTTCCATATTTTAATTTCAATCTCTACACGTAGCTACCCAATTTTATACAATTTTTTAAGTTTTCTATTTTAAGTGTGGACTTGTGATTTAACCACCTGGTCTTAAAGGTGTCTTTGGTTGATCCCAAATATATTTTGTTTTGACCATTAAGTCATGTATTTTTGCTTTGTAAATGACTTCTTTTGTGTTACAAAGTCCTTGAAGTGGGCATTTATTTTTGTCCCTGCAGTTGCATTCTTTATTAGTCATCTTGTTTTGTACAATGTTATTTAAATTTCTAGCATTTTGTTTTTTTATGAAACCTTCTAAATTACTAGTACAGCTATAATATTATATATATATATATATATATATATATATATATATGAAGCCAAGGTAAGTGCAACAACAACACAATGTACTACATTGGTGCCACTGAGGAACCATTTAAGAAAAGAAAAAACAACCACAATCTTTCATTCTCCAACAGAAAATACTTGAACAGCACTACACTAGCCACATATGTATGGCGTCTAAAAGACAAAAATATTTCACCAATAAGCTGGAAAATACTTTGCCTACATGAAAAAGTAGCAATTATATCTCATACCTCACAAAAGAACTTACTAAACATAAGATCAGAACTAATTTCCAAATGCAGACAATAAATAGATACCTAGAAAGAACCACTGATACCATAATCCTATCAATTATTCTCTAGTTCAAACTACCATCATAATAATTGCATTTATTGTTATTATAATTACACCACCATTACTAATCACTACTACCGCTTTACAATAACTATTTGCTACCACAACTGTTATTATCATCAAATATTACTATCACTGTATTAGTCCGCAATCATCATTAATGTAATTTACCCCTCTCTGCCGTAGTAAAATTAATACCACCACACATAAAAACTAACAAGCAGTACAAATTAGAATTTCTAACATTTGAATATGCGCAACTACAAAAAAAGCAAGCTAATAACCGACTTTAAAATAAAAAATAACAATACAGCCTTAAATAAAATAATAGCAATTTTTATCTATCATAGTTTCACACAGACCCCATCATACGCACATATGTACGTACGAGAAATCGACAACTGTCCATGCGTTGACATCGCTACACTATTCAAAGACACCAACTGAACGTGTATGTATGTGCACAATGGCACACATATACATATATATGCAGAGCCCCGTACAATTCACATATAAGTTTGTGTGAGCCCTGGTGGGCAGACACGCACATGTGTGTGTCTTTGTGCACGTCAGTGGGTGTACAAATGTGTATATATGTCTACGTCTACGTCTGTCACGACGACAAATTTTTCTCCCACTTCCACAAAAAAACACCAATATACGCAGCCTTACATATAGCCAATTTTTTTAAAAAATTAATCAGTTTGTCTGACGATCGCAAGAGCGTGAAACCCAGGGTTACAAATTCACACCTATCTATATGAATATGTCAGCTCTATCACTGATATTGAGCGCTTTCAAATAAGTACCACGCATATATAATATATAAATAATATATATAACAAATTGCATATATATATATTGATATTTATGATTATATACATACACTTTTCACACACACACACACATATGTGTGTGTGTGTGTGTGTGTGTGTGTGTGTGTGCATTATAAATTATACTTTAGAACATGAACAAATGTTCACCTTAGAATAGAAAGGTTCTTTTTAAAAAAATAAAAATAAAAATGTTTATTTGCTTACATATATCTAATAATTTGTTTTATATTATGAAAGAATAATAATTAAATGGATAGTAAATTAATTAAATTGTTATTTAAATTTTAAATAACTAAATAGATATTTATAAAAAAAATTGTAATATGATATTAAGAATTGTATTAGAATATAATAATAAAAATAATAAAATAAACTTTAGAATTTTTAATAAATAGAGATTATAAAATGCTATTTGCAAATTAAAAGTTTTAGAAAAATTAGAATTGTGGGATTCCAGAACAACCCAGATTAAAATGCGGTTTTAATCTGGGCTATCCCGGTCCACAAAACACAACACAAATTTCGAGAAAAGACAACGCAATAAGAAATGTATAAAAATATGAAAATTTTGTATTTGACAATATATATATATATATATATATAGATATACAATATAAACAATGTGTACAATTCAGTGTATCTTTTTATTTGATAGAAAAGTGTCTTTTATATTTGCATGAATGTTGGTTGAATACAAAAGTGTCTGTTGTATTTGAATGAATGTCATTGAATATAAAAGTGTCTGTTGTATTTAAACGAAAGTTGGTTGAGTATGAAAGTGTTGGTTTTGAGTCTGTAATTACACAGAGTATGTATAAAATGATGAATCAGTCTATGTAACTTAGTAAGTCTGTGTTACTTCTCCATTCTGGTTGTTGAGGTTTGTTGAGAGATGTGAAAAGTTTAATGGCTGTTGCAGGTGTTTTCTCTCTTCTTTCTGTTCGTAATGGTTGAGTGGGCGAAGGATTAGTTTGGTCTGTTTGATGTAGGCACCTATGGACTGTATGTCTCTTTCACTGCTCTTCTCTCGGGATTGACTGGCTTGGCTGACTGACAGATTGACTGATGGCTTGAGTGATGGATGCTGACTGCTGACACTCTTGACTGACTGCTGTGACCTGTCAGGGAACATCCTTAAATATTGAATTCTGGTCATGTGGGAGGATCACAGAATAATTTTATCTTTAACTGTGAAAAAAACCTTTTCGCTGACGTATTTTGAATTTCTCGATTTGTTAACCAATCAGGATCCAGAGTATCGCTTTTCACACTGACTTGTGAGAAAGAAAAGCTTTTAGCTGTTTGAATCATCTTATGCAAGTGTACAATTTTACTTTGGGTTTTTCCCAAATGTTGTAGTCATTTGAATTTGATTTTGCGGGTGTGCAATTTATTCTGTGTTTTTTAGCTGGTTGATGTGTGATATAGGATTTGTATCCTATAGAATAAAATGCATTCTGAATCAAAATAAAAATAGTATAACTACACTCAAAGGGTCTTTTTAAGTTAGCTCAAAAATGTAAAAACGTTTTCTTTCTTTATTTTCTTTTTTCTTTTTTGTTTTAGAAAATGTTGTGATACAGAGAAAACTAAAAGAAAAAAATGTTCTATCAATAATGGATACATCAACAGAAATGGTGTCTAGACAGGGTTTTTTTGATTGACTGACACTTTTGCTGTTAAGATTAAAAGAAGAAATCATATATTCCTCAAAAAATATAAACTTTTTTTCAAATTTAAAGTGAATCTCTAAATAAATATTAAACACACACATAAAATTTTCTGTTTTCCCACATCCATAAATAACAAACGTATTGTTTCTTATATTCAAATGAAAATCATTTTCATAACAACTAGCTAACATTGCCTGATGAGTACGGAATAAAAATATAGAAACAGAGAAATTTCGGAGTTGCAATGTATTGTAATGTATTAATTTTAAATAAAAAAAACATTTAATTAATTTTATAATGCAAAGAAAAAACATTTTCCCAAATTTTTGATCACAAAATATTCTTATCTGTTAAAATACTTTTTCAATACAAACTAATAAAAGATGATGATCAAAAATCTTCCATTTGATTTACTTAAGATTAAGATTAAAAACCATGACACAATGTGACAATTGTTTTTGTTAAAATTGCGATCTCAATTGCGTTGCCTAATTGTGTAAGGGAGATAACTCTGAAAAACTCCTGTTTTTTTATCTTACTTGAATTGGGTTTTTTTTTTCCCATTAATATCTGAAATTGAAAAAAATTAGAATTCAGGCGCAAAATTATCCTATCCTAAAAGGTACAACAATTTCTTATTCTAAATTGTAATTTTACGACGTTAATATAATGAGATTTAATATTATAACTAAAGTCTACTGTTTGCCTGATTTTCTCCAGTTTTGCATTCTATGGTTTCAGTAATAATTTTAAAGCTCAAGACTCAAGAGTAATGATGTTGGCAATTGAAATACGCCAAAGAGAAGCTATAAAGTGATTCCTTTCAGTGCAAAGGTTAATGTTCATGACTTAAGATGAAAAGTAAAAAATCGTATGTTGTATGTTGCTAGGCCATATAGTAAGAGTCTGTGACATAACTTTTACTGCAGTATAATATACTGACTATATTGTTATAAGTGTTTTATTTTATTATTAGTTATTGTTATTCTCTTATTGTACCTAATAAGATCTGTGGTGAGAACAAATCTTCTATCTACCATATCTTTTATCATATATAAAATATTGTTATAACTGCTTTATTTTCTTATTGGTTATTGCTAATCTCTTATTGTGCTTATTAAAATCTACAGTAAGAATGAATCTTCTTTTTTTATCATTTCACCACCAAGCAAGGTGATAAAGCTACTAAGATGCATGTGGTTACTGAGAGTGAAAACAACTGAGAAAATATTATTAAATAGCAATGACAATAAAAAACAGGATTCAAAAAGACAGAAGATGACAACTCATATTGAATTTAAATTTTCTGAAGTTCAGAGTTGACAGAAAAGCAAGAGGCAAGAAGGGAATCTCACAGAGAAGAAGTGCAAGAGAAGAAACTATCAGAATAGAACTTACGGTTATATCTACTAATTTTGACAGTAAAATAATGAGACCTAATTGCCCATCTAGTACTATGCTTAAATGTAAGAAGTTAAGGGACTAAAGAGAAAAGCTCTGAATAATTGCCATGAAAATATTTAATATAAATGGCACAGGGATGCTATGCTGGTGATTGAAGCCCAGATAACAGATCAGGGCTAATAATATTGCAGATTCTTAATTGGATTTTATCAAAACTCTATAGATATATAGCAGAAGTACCAGACCAGATGTGGCAAGAATATTCAATGCACAGACAAATGTTAAACTTATAAAAGTGCAAAATAGATTCTGACAAGAAAAATGGTCAAGTCTGACACAGTGAACAAATCACTTTATGACTTACATTCATCACATAACTTTTAAGACTGAATTTCTGGGATGCAACATTAGCATTATTTATACTATTTATATTTAGAGTATTGTCCTCATTTTTGTTGTTGTTGTCACAGTGTTTCAATCATTGACCCCCTCCGGCCTTTATCAGATGTATATCAATCCAGGTAACCTATAGGAAATTCTGAATTGAAAACTTTATTCAATTTACTGGGGTAGATTTTCTCATTTCACTGACTATGTATAAGGTATCTCCTCTAGTTCTTATAGTTAGTACAGCTCAGTTATTGTTTCCCCTGTTATTATTGAGTCCAAGTACACACTGCCTGGCCCAGGGATTGAACTCACATTACTATATCACTAAATTTATAAACATGCTTTAATCCACTCAGCTATTTTCCCATAATGTCCTGATCATCAAAAGTTCTTCTGATCTTAGCAAACCACTTACAAACAGTATATTTAGCTATGAAACCATCTCTATATCCACAAAATGTTTTACAAGAAAGATTTAATGCTAGGTTATATTATAGATGGGAGAAAATAAGGTATGAATAGAGAAGATAGAAGAGAAAGTAAGAGAAGACAAGGTAAGAGAAGAAAGGAGAAGAAAATGTATGATAAGAGAAGATATCAAAAGAAAAGGTTGGAGAAGTGAAGGTAAAAGAAGAGAAGAGAGGAGAAAAGAATGTAGGAGAAGAGAATGTAGTATAAAAGAAGATGGGAGAATATAAGGTAGGAGAAGAGGAGAGAAGATAGTAGAAGAGAAGTAAGAGAAGAAGAGAGAAAATAGGAGAAAGAAGGAAGAGAAGAGAAAATAGAAAAAAAGTAGGTACAAGAAGAAAATGTTAGGAGAAGAGAATAGAGGAGAGGAGAAGTGAAGGTAGAAGCGAAAGATAGGAGAAGAAAAGGTCAGAGAAGAGAAAAGGTAGGAGACGTGAAGTTAGGAAAAGGGAATGGAGAGAAGAAAAAGTAGGTGACAAGAAGATAAGAAAAAAAATGGTCAGAGAGGAGAAAAGAATGTAGGATAAGAGAAGGTAGGAAAAGAAAAGATGACAGAAAAAAGTTTGGAGAAGAGAAGATACAATAAGAGATGTTATGAAAAGAGAAGATAGAAGAAAAGAAGGTAGGAGAAGAGAATATAGGAGAAATGAAGATGGGAGAAGAGAAGATAAAAAGAGAGAAGATAGGAGAAGAAAAGATAAAAGGTGAGGAAATAGGAGAAAGAATGAAAGAGAAGAAAAGATAGGAGAAGAGAAAGTAGGAGAACAGAAGATAAGAGAAGAAAAGGAGGGAGAAGAGAATGTTGGAGAAGGGAAGGTGGAAGAAGAGAAGAGAAAAGAAAGTTGGGGAAGAGAATGTAGGAGGAGAGAAGAGAGGAGAAGGGATGATAAGAGAAGAAAAGTTCGTAGAAGAGACGGTAGGAGAAGAAAATGTAGGATAAGAGAAAGTATTAGAAGAGAAGATACAAGATGAGTAGGTAAAAGAAGAAAAGAATCAAGAAGATAAGGTAAAAGAAAAGAATGTAGTATAAAAAGGGTGGGAGAAGAGAATGTAGGAGAATTGAAGATAGGAGAAAGAAGGTAGGAGAAGAGAAGGTTGGATGAGAGAAGGTGGGAGGAGAGAAGATAGGAAAAGGGAAGGTAGGAGAAGAAAACATAAGAGAAGGGAAAATAGGAGATGAGAATGTAGAATTAGAGAAGGCGAAAGAGAAGAGAGGAGAAAAGAAGAGAATAGAGCAGATGAAATGGCAGGAGAAGAGACAGTAAGAGAAGAGAATGCAGGATAAGAGAAAGCAGTAGGAAACAATTTAGGATAAGAAAATGAGGGAGAAGAGACATTAAGAAAAGGGAAGGTAGGAGAAGAAAAGACAGAAGAGAAAGTAGGAGAAGAGAAGTTATGAAAAGAGAAGGTAGGAGAATAAAATAGAGGAGAAAAGAAGTTAGAAGAAGAGAAGGTAGGAGAGAAGAAGATAGAAGGAGAGAATGTATGAGAAGCGAAGATAGAAGAAAAGAATGTTGAAGAAGAGAAGAGAAGGTAAAAGAAAAGAAGACAGGAGAGAAGATAGGAGAAGAGAAGGTAGAAGAGGGGATAGGAGAAGTTAAGATAAGAGAAGATAGGAGAAGAGTAGTTAGAAGAGAAGGTGGGAGAATAGAAGCTGGGGAAGAGAATGTAGGAAAAGGAATGGCAGGAGAAAAGTTAGTAGAAGAAGATGTAGAGGAAAATGTTGGAGAAAAGAATGTAGGAGAAGAGAAAGTGGGAGAAGAGGTGAGAAGATAGGAAAACAATGAAGTCATTCATAAGAGAAGAATAGATAATAGGAAAGAAAATAGGAGAAAGAAGAGAAGACAAAAGAAAATAGAAGAAGAGAATGTTAGAAAAGAGAAGTTACGAGAAGAGAAGATAGGAGAAGACAAGATAGGAGGAGGCAAGGTAGGTGAGGGGAAATTAGGAGAAGAAAAGGTAGGAAAATTGAAAATAGATTATTTGAATTCAATTACTGTAAGCAATTTTTTAAAAGTCTGCTCATAAGACCTTTCATCTGTTTTCTTGGACATTTGCTGTAGCATCATTCCGGCAAAGTCACTCAATAAAATTTTTGGTCCTCTCTTGAACCTGGAAAGAAACAATGCAGATAATAATGAGGTGAGTTGGAAATAATGCATACAAGACTTCAAAACTGTAGCATCATTTTATTATAGACACCCTGTGAAATTCTCAGCTCTTACTCAAACCAGGAAACAAATAATGCAGTCATTAATAAAAATAGTTGAAATTAATGCATACAAGATTTCACAGCTGCAGCATCATTTCAGCGTAGTCACCCTACCAAATTCGAACATGGAAAGAAACAATGCATGCATTAATAATATGTATTGAAATTAATGCATGCTAGATTTAATTTCCATAATGTCACCCTATAAATTTCTCAGCCCTCACTCGAACCTGGAAAGAAACCATGTTTACAATAATAAGATGAGTTGAAATAAAAACATACAAGATTTTACAGCTGTAACATTATAGGGAGCTTGGCCATGCTTATTAAATTGACCTTGTGACAAATATAACCAAACTTGCCACAAATTAGGATTATCATCATAAGATTGAAAGAATATCAGTGTTTTGTTTAAAAATGAATGAAATTTTATTAACAGAACAGAATAACATTAATTTGTAGGAAGTGAAATTATTAACTGTTCAAAGAGAAAATGTAGTACGGAGTTAAGTGAATCTAGTGTTCATAGTTGCAACAAAGTGTGTGTATGCAGAAAATATTAACAGAGTGGTAATAAAGAAAGTCTGCGTTCCTTTCTTTGTTTTAGTGGGCGTCACAAAAGTGAAAAAGAAGGAAAGGCAATAAAAGTTAACTGATTGACATTAATTTTTAGAAGTCAGTTGAAGTGCCTGTTGTTGTTGTCTTCTTCTTTGTTGATGGCAAGAATGATGAGGATGAAGAAGAAGAGATAAAGGAAAATAACATGCAAGAAAGAAAAGGAGAAAAATGAATGTTGTCAAGGCATGTCCAGTTCAGCAGATTGAAATATCTTTTGTTACATCGTAGCAGATTTTATTTCTGCTCCCATCTGACTGATTCCACTTTCTTTCTCTCCATATATATATCAAATGACTTTTTTAAATTGCTTTCTTTCATTGGTTAGAAAATAATTAACACTGGATCGCGAAATTTGGCTTCATCTTTTTCCTTCAGTACAGGGTCAATCCTTTTCCTATTGGTCAAAATTAGGTTTCACTCTGAATTGCAAAATTTGTAAACAGTGAAGAGAATAGTTACTTTTAATTCCGTATTCACGACGGCATCATTCCGTCATACTCACAGTATGGAATTCTCAGCTCTCCCTTGAAAGTGGAAAAAAACAATGAAGTCATTCATAAGACGAGTTGAAATTAAGGCATACAACATTTCACAGCTGTAGCATAGTCACCCTATGATATTCTCAGCACAAAATCAAACCTGGACAGAAATAATGCAGACAATATGATGAGTTGAAATTAATGGATACAATATTCCACAACAGTAGCATCATTCCGTCCCACTCACCCTATGAAATTCTCAACACATTCTTGAACATGGAAAAGAAACAATGCGATCATTAATAAGACGAGTTGAAATTAATGCATGCAAGATTTCACAGCTCTGGCAACACTTCTTCATAATCAGCCTATGAACTTTTCACCCATCCTCACATAATCTTTTCTTACTTTTATGTTTTTTGGCATTAAAGGTTGTTAAATAGCAAACCATTTTCTCTGTCAAACTAAAATAAACTTCATCCTCTAAAGCTACCTTTTCTAATCATGTTGTAATTTTGAATAAATATGATAATTCAATTAAAACTGAATAAATTCTACAAGCCTTTCTTTTTAACCGGATCCAATAAGTGTAAGTTGAACAAAATAAAATTCTATTATACTTAATATTTTTGTGTTATAAGGATTATATTTTGAATGTGATGTTTCTATGAGGCTTTTTAACTCTCTCTCTTTCTCTAAGTAAAACTGAAAACACATTAAAACAGGCAAACATTTCAAACAAGAAAATATAAGAGTTACCTTCCTTTATAGGGTAAAAATCTTATATCATTTCAACATATAACTGAAACACGAAAAGTAGAATTGCATACCCACAAAATCGGATCAGAATGACAGAAAACATTTAAAAAAAAACCAAGGCAAATTTCACAAGCTGGTGTGAAAATTAAGATTCTGGATTCCGATTGGACAAGAAATAACAAATGAAACTATGACCTCTGTCAATTTCTTAACACCTAAAAAATGGGTTTGCAATCAGAGCCGACCACATGACTAGACTTCACTACTTATCCATGTTTCTTGACCGGGCCAAGGCAATCTGATGGGAGCAGAGATCTGATAAGGACATTGCCACAATGTAAGAGAGAAATTTCACAACGCCAAACCTGATATGCCTCGTCGATATACATTTGTTCTTCCTCTCCTTCCAATTTCCTTCCTATATCTCCATTCGCTCACTGTCACCGAAACAACTAGACATTTTCAACTGACTCTTAAAAACTAACGTCTGATAAGTACAATTTTCCTTTATTGCTTTACCTTTCTTTTCACTTTCTCACCAGCCATAGAAAGAAAGAAAGAAAGAAAGAAAGAAAGAAAGACAGACTTTAGCACTACACTGTTAATCTTTTCAACATAAACACATTCACTACCTACAACTAGAACTCTGGATTCACTTAACTATGTACTACATTTTCTTTTTGAACATTTAACTCCTACAAATTGATGTTATTCTGTTCTATTAATAAAATTCCACTTAATTTACAAATGAAACACTTTTATTCTTTCAACCATCTGATATATTTAAATTTGGGGAGTGCCAGCTATGTTTTGAAGTGGCCTTGTACCAGGTTACACCTTATATCAATTATTTTGTAAGATAAGCTCAAGCCACAAATGTCAGGCTCTGTCCTAAAGTAGCAGAAAAGTACTTTATGAGACAATTATTTTAGGACGATCTTGGCTCTTCACAGCTTCTTGTCTTTTGTTTATCTTTGTAACTTTTGACATATTACCATCTCTCTTTTTCCTTTTGCTCAAATTTAAATAGGTTACTCACTTTCCCTCTGATTCTTTTGTCTTCAGTATGTCCTGTGAGTATTAAATTTTCCAAGCTTTCTTTTCTCATTAAATGTGTGAAAAATTTCAGCTGCCTCTTTCTGATTTCTTGTAGCAGATATTAGTAAAGTTAACTTCAATTAGTATCTAGTATTAAGGTGAATAAGTTATTAGTAATTTCTAGTAATTATTATTAATATTAACGTCATCATTTTTCTCAAGTGTAATCTAAATGATACAAGACATTGCTATTTCTACATCTCTTTACATCAACAAAATCTTTCTCAGAATTTTGGCTGCTCCAAGCTGTTTTCTGAGTTTGTTTTTCTCAGTCTAAACCATTGTCACAATTTTAACCATCATTTTTGTATTTTTCTGTCACTGTTCTATCACTGTTTGCAACAACAAATTCTACTTTCTTAAACCACCACAAATATGCTATCTCATGTTTTGAATCTTGTGATCTTTCCTCCTTCTTTGCTTTCTTTTGCAAATCTTCATTGCAAATTTGTTGTGGCAAATCTTAATGCAAATCTTCAATGCTTTTTGTTGTGGCAAATCTTAATGCAAATCTTCATTGCCTTTTTTTGTGGCAAATCTTAATGCAAATCTTCATAGCCAATTTGTTGTGGCAAATCTTAATGCAAATCTTCATTGCCAATTTGTTGTGGCAAATCTTAATGCAAATCTTTGTCAACAATTTGTTGTGGTGTTGTTGTGGCAAAACTTCACTGCAAAGTTGTAGTGTCTGGTTTGGCCAGAAGTAAGACACGGAACACAGGAGGTAGGTTCAAAACAGTGTATTAGTACAACAAGGACATATGTACAAAGAAAGTTTTAGAAATAAGTAACTAAAAATAAGTAAGTCTGACTGGTACAGTTATGCTGCTTATTGCCTAATTAGTAGCTAGCTTTAACTGCGTGTTGGCTGTTGTACTTAACTGTGTACTTAACTGCTGTCAAATTAACTGCATTTCCAACTGCTTTCCAGAAGTTATACAGGTAATTATATATAATAAGAGGAAGAGTCCATTACTCATAGGAGGGTACCATAACACTTTCTTAGCTACTATTAGGTTACTCAGTATCGCTATGTACATAATACAACATTGTCTTCCTTCTGAAGAGTAATGATATCTGGTCATCTTGTTTCAATTACATTGTCACATTACACAGTGAAGCCCCAGTGCAACGTTATACCCTTTTTCCACTACTGCAGTTGTTTTGTACTGTTACCACTTTTTTGTTCTCTCCAGCTGATACTGGCCTAACCTGTCATGCTGACTTTTATATCTGGTAGATGCTAATACCATGCAACTTGATACCATATAGTCAATTTTTTCTGGATATTCATTACAGAATCTGCCTCTGGTGTTAACACAATCTTTCAATATGTTTCGTTAGTAATTTCTAGTTATCAAGAAAACATATTATTATTAATCCATTATGCTATCTGTGTAGAGTGTCAAAGTCACGAGTGTAAACTGCTTCAAGAACTCACTGATTACTGCTTTTATTGGCTTGATTATACAACTGAATGTGGGTTGTGGTGCAGTGGATATCGGCTCTAAATGAGAAATTGGATTTGACAAGTTTAAATTCCAGTTGAATTCACTGCAATCAGGAAAGGTATTAATCTGTCACTTCTCCCTCCAGCTATGGGCTAAATAGCAAGACAAATTGGGTTCTATAGCCTTGGTTAGCAACCAGTCTACCACAGAAAGTAATGGCACCCTACTACAGGAAAATCTTCTGCTCAGTCATGTCTCTTTTGAGGCATGATCGCCCAAGCCTGTGTCATGTATAGCACTAATACTGCTAGAGCCTCACATGTTGATGGGTTAGTTCCATATTGTTGGAAGTCTACCATTGTTGTGTCCAAGGATGTTTCTCCATATAATACATTTGATGTACTACTCTACCATCTGAAGCAGATCTTGTGCCATAATCTAATGATTAGATGTGGGTTATAACAAATGACCCTAACTTCTGCCATTTTCTCCTACACCAAAAGATTTTGGCTGTCGCAAGCAGCACTGTTTTCTGAAGCATTTCAGTTTGCATCACTGTCACATTTTACACCTAGCCATTTATGGAATTTGTTTGCCACTGTTCCATGACCATCCAAAACAACAAGAATAAATTCTACTTTGGTAAACACCCACAAGCATGATACCTCACATTTCAAGTTTTTTTTTACATTTCCTTCTTTCTTTTCTTTCTGTTCCCTAGCACTGCCACATCAATGATACAACACTGTTTGTCTACTTTTTGGACAGTAATTATATATACTTTTTGTATACTTTTTCTTCTTTTAATCATTTCACCCCAAGCAAGGCAAGATTGTGTGAAAGGGGTTACAGCGAAAGAAAGGACTGGGTAGAAGGGGTATTGAAGAAAAGATAAAAGATGTATAGGATTCAAGAAGATAGAAAATGGCAACTGACGTTCCATTTAAATTTTTAGAGATTGTCGCTATCAGGGAAACAAGTAAACTGAAAAGGGTGTCCACAGGCAAGAAGTGCGAGAAAAGAAGCCATTGGAGTAGAAGTGGAGGTTACATTTAACTATTTCAATGGTAAAAGAGTGGGACCTAGATGCCAATCTAGTAGCACACTTAAGTTCAAGTGGATGGTGCTCTAGAAAAAAAAGGTTGTCAAAGCAGTTACCAGGAAAATATTTGTAGCAAAGACAGAGGGAATCCACGTTACATCAGTGAAAAAGTGACTGAAGTCAAGATGTCAAGTCAGGATTCATTACATTGCCAATCTTTCTTTGGATTCTGTTGAGAACCTCAAGGTGAATAACAGGATCACCCTAACAAATATGGCAACAGGATTCAATGCAAGGACCAATGGTAGATTTATAAATGTACAAGATGAATTCTGACTAATTATTATTAGTAGTAGTAATAGTAGTGTTTATTATTACTTATCTACAAACTGCTAATAATTACCTATAATTATTAATAATTACCTATAATTTTTATCATAACTTTGTCAATTGTTAATTTACAAATGCCAAAATTATTTTTAAGAAACAGACATTTATTCTGAAATCTGACGTTAACATTTTGTCTTTTTAAAATACATTAAAGTAACAAGTTTCACTAACATGAAATCTATTGTCGTCAATATTGTGTGCCCTTCCATATATTAATCCAATTTTAATGTCTCTCCATGAAATGAGTTGAACTCCTTTTTAACTTGAGCTGCTGTTTGTGGTAAGCGGGTCAGTCTAGTAAGTTAACATGAAAGAATTTTATCTTTTGTATATTTTATAAAATATAATATCTTGATCCAGCTTAATCCAAACTCAGCTAACATTTACTTTCTCTCTCTTTATGTGTCATTTCCCTACAGATCATGAGGGAACATAATTCTCCACAGCTTTCTTTCTTTTGTTGCTTTTATTAATGCTCAAATTTGTTGTTTATTAACTCAAACCTGTCAAATAGAGTTATAGCATTTGCTATGTTTCACACCTACATACATACATGCTTTTCTACATGTCATTTTACTCAACTGTGATTGGCTAATAAATCACTACTAATTTACTATAGGACACTTTAACAATCGCAGTTGTCTTTGAAAACCTTCCACTTTTAACAAACCTGCCTAGTCTGTTTAATACGTGTGTTGCAATTGGTTAATTTTTAACCAATCAGATATTTTTAATGTAAGATTGAGTTACCCATGGTGCTCTTGGGAGCCTACTTTTTTCTTTATATACAGCTACTTTCAACAGCTTGTTAGTAAGATTTCAGCTGCCGTCTGAATCTACATCAGTTTGATCCCCAATCTTGCTCAACACTTAAATGCACACACCAACACAATAAATCTTAGTACAAACTTACACTCTTTCACTTTGGACACTTTGCTAAGCACATCATTTAAGCATTGTTGAATTAAAACTTATTCCCACACAGTACTACACAGTAGTTATATCACTGTGTTAATCACTCTTCTCAAACAAACTGTGTTTTGAACATTCATTCAAAGAACATTTATCTCACTAGAAAACTTTATTCAACCAGTTGACTTTCGACCAAAACTACAGTCAAAGAGAGAAAACTTTTCCTTCTTCATTCACATTTTGTACGCAGTCTAATTGCATGCTTTGTTTTCACTGTGTGTATCTTTACCAATACATGTTTATTGTTGGTTACCAATTGGCGTTGTTATTTATTTCATGAAGAATCTTTAATGTAAATAAGTGGAGGTATAAGAGCTCCACAATTTGGTGACCCCGATATGATTCTTCTTTTAAAAACACCTAATTTTGTGTCAATAACATCGTAAAAAGTGTGGTAAAACATCTTCAAAATCAACATTCAACATTCCAGCTTGGCGCGGAAATATTTTTTTCGTCTTGGTCCACCACGTGCGTTTAATCATCACTCAAGATAGCAACGAAGCCATTGTGCTAATCTGCCAGTTTTCAATGCACTCAATATTCATGTCTGGTTTTCCCAGCTAAGTGCCATTTTTCAAGCAAAACGGATTCATTCACAAACAGCACTCTTCGCATACGCAGTTGAGAAGTTACCACCAGAAGTTGCTTCAGAAGTCTCAGATCTTCTGGACAACATTCCGTCGGATAAACCTTTCGACACCTTGAGGGAAGCTATTATATATAGAATTGGTAAAACGGAAGAACCTCGTATCAACGATTTATTCAACAACCTTCAGTTAGGCGATAACAATCCTACACAACTTTTTCGTAAAATGAAGAATCTTTTGGGCCGAAACAATATTGGAAACACTACTCCGCAAACTTTGGATGAACAAACTATCCACCCATACTGTCCAAATCTTAACGACCCTTCCCGAGGACTTAGAAAAATGGCTAAAACAGTCGACAAGATCATGGAAGCTAAGTTTCTCAATAGCATACACATTCCCGAACCACACGGCACCCTCGTCAACGACATAATTAATAAGCCGCAGCAACAGGTCAACAAACTGTCTATTCAGCTAGAACGCATTCATCTACAGTTCACGGCGTATACAAGTCCCATCGGCGTTCTAGATCAAAATCATGAGACAAGCCGAATACTACAAATTCGGGCAATCAGCTAAACGCTGTACCAAGCCGTGTCAATTTAATACTCAGCCGACACCCACATCTAAAAAACAAGCGGGAAAAGCCAGCCGCAACAGCGCATGAAGACAGCGTCTGCTGTTGGGGGAGACAGAGTTAACCGTCTTTTCTACGTTCGGGACAGTAACTCAGGAGAGTTATTCCTAGTCGATACTAGCGCCCAAGTCAGTGTAATTCCACCCAGATCGTGTTATTCTGTGAATGAATCTTCATATACTTTACGTGCACACAAATTGAGACATACGGCCAAATTTCATTAACCTTGAACATTGGGTTGAAGAAATCATTTCAATGGATGTTCATCATGGCGGAGGTGATTTCCAATTCTTGGCGCTGATTTTCTAGCCCATTACAAGCTAGCGGTGAACATGTTTTTACTCTAATTGATCAAACAACGCATCTTACTCACTTAAGCATAATCTCCACGCATACATCAACCAAAATATGTGTCGCTCTACCCGAAAATAATCCACTTCAACACGTATGGGAAAAGTTCCCTGCACTCACTAAGCCCTTTACATTCACCGAAACGATTAACACTGTACACAAAATCCAAACTTCCGGAACACCCGTTTTCTCACCGCCAGGCAGACTGAAACCAGAAAAGTATAAACTCGCCCGAGCTAAATTTCAGCACATGCTGGATCTGGGCATAATTCGCCCCTCATCAAGTCCGTATGCATCTCCACTTCACATGGTCCCCAAGGCACAAGAGGGGGCTTGGAGACTTTGCGGAGATTTCAGATGTTTGAATGCACAGACTGTCCCCGACAAATACCCTGCGCCCAACTTAGCAGATTTCGTTGTGTCACTACAGGGAGCTAAAATTTTCACAAAGATTCATTTAAGAAAAGCTTTCTACCAAATCCCAGTGGCCGCAGAAGACATCTACAAAAACTGTGATTACAACTTCTTTAGAAGGACGAAACTTCACAGTGATTACCGACCCTCTTAGTTTTTATGCCCTGCATGCAAAATCAGACAAATATAATTTCTGTGACTATAGGCAACTCGACTTTATCTCACAATTTATAACAGACATACAATACATAAAAGGCACAGTAACACCGTCGCCGACACACGATCAAGAACATCTTTAATTACTGCGAGTAAACACTCGACCTCGGCAATTTTGTGTTGAACACTTTATTTAAACCATGGGGTAGATTATTTCTATCCTACAGTCCATTCCTAGGGATATCTGGTCTTATTCTTTTCCGTACTGCTCAATTATTACTGACCTTGTTTCTACCGTGTCCAAGTCTGTGCTAACTCAACCAGAAATTGAACTCATAATTACTGTACTACCAATTCCTGAAAAGAACACTTAAATGCAGCAGGCTAGTGTCCCATGAATAACTAGACTAAATAAAAAGTTCCATTTAAAATTCTCTGAAGGCGACCCAAATCAATAAATATTTGAAGATGTTTAGAGAGAACAATGACTGGAACACTATCATAATAATAACAAAACATGAGGACATTATTCTGAATATAATTAATATAAATTATGAGGATTAGTCATCCCAGAAATTCGGACAGAAATTAGGCTAGCTCATGTTTTTCTCAGTCAGTTAAGTCCCACACGTGATACACGCTTTTGCGACAATGTCTCGAAATAGACATGACTGACTGGGTAGATCATCCTGCAGTAGGTTGCCATTACTTTCTGCGGTAGACTGGTTGCCAGCCAAGGCTATAGAACCTAATCCGTCTTGTTATTTAACCCATAGCTGGAGGAAAGAGACGGATTAATACCTTTCCTAAGGGTATTTGCGCGTAAGTGAATGTAAATTTTGAAAGTAAAGAACCTCTCTGTTGATATTATAAGATATGGGGGGGCAAGAAACACACAATAAGAGCCTAAGAACAACATTGAAACACTTCCAAAATATCGAGAAAAACTGAATGGAAGATAAGTGCTAATTCTTAGACAGAGAGCACACTTTCTTTGGACATAGCTTTAATGAAAAGAGAGTCACACATGGTCCCAACAATATCCAGGCAATTGTAACTTTTTAATTTTTTTTTTTATAATCGTTTCACCCCAAGTAATGCAGTATTGCCACTGGTGCCAAGGGGGTTACATAAGAGGAGAGCAAAAAAAAACAAACAAAAAAAAAGAACAAAGTACAGGGGGTGTTGGAGAAAGAGATGGGAATGAAGAAGACGAAAGATGCCAGTTAATGTTGCACTTTAACTCTTGGAAATTGTAGCTATCAGGGAAGCAAGTATACGGAAGGGAGTTTCACAGGTGGGATGTGAGAGAAAAAATGGCAATTACATTTGACTGTTTTAACTGTAAAAGGATGAGATTTAATTTCTAGTCTAGTAGCTCAAGAAAATTCTTATAGACGAGGCACCAGAAGCTCGTCAGAGCAGAAACCATGGAAATATTTGTAGCAAAGACAGAGAGAAAGCCACATCCCGCCGGTGAGAAAGTGACTGAAGTCGGCCTGTTGAATCAGGAAGTTTATTGTGCGGAATATTATCAACTCTCTCACAGGATCTGCTAATAGCATTGGCTATTTAGATTTATAGTCAGTTGCCTGTCATTCATTACTATGTGGTGTACACAATCAATGTTTTCCTCGTTTATGTCCAGACCTTTTATCACATGTAAGACTCTACCTTCTCCTCTTAAATTAATCTACCCACATTTGCACTATTGATAAAGCTGGGGCGTCACCCTCTCATAAAACAAGTATGTCAGTATACATTTTCTTGAGAGTTAAAACATTTTTCTGCAGGTACTTGAATGCCAAATTTTGTTCATTTTCAAGAGAAGTCACTCCTAGTTATTTTTTAAGTTTTCTTTGAATAGTCAGATTTCAGTTTACTTGAAGAAAAAAAAAACAATGCAGTTACTAATAAGAAGAGTTGAAATGAATGTATGCAAGAATTCACAGCTCTAGCATCACTCGTTAGTCAGCTTATGAACTTTTCGGCCAACACTCAATTGAAACAATGTTATTCGTTGCAAACAAACTGTTCTGTTTGCGGCTATAATATATTATATAAAATAAACAATTATTAGTTCACTTAACTGAAGTCCTTGTGTAGTTGAGTGTTTTACGTACTAATTAGTAGTACGGTCCTTAACGGCGTAACTGTAAGTATTTGAAGTAGCAACGAAATTCAACGTCTTATCCCTTTGAGATACCGGTTAAAAGAGTATCCTAATGAACATGTTCTCTAGGGAGTGGAGTTGACTAGGGGCAGATAACACCTACCTTAGGTACACATTTTATTGTTAATCGTGAATACTTATTAAGTTATTAGAAATTTTACACTCTTCAAGTCACACACATTCAAATTGTGGTGATACCGACCGAGCAAAAGCGAGGGACCGGATGTTTGCTCTATACCGATCAAAAGACAAATGACCAAAAATCGTCGTTGCGCATCCGTGTCCGCGCAGATGTTCCGGTTGAAAAAATAAAAAATTAATCAAATATCAAATTTCCATTTCGCGAGCCTACGCGAATTTTATTTACCAGCCAATGGTAAGCCCAGAATCAAATACAAGTATGAAATCCCAAACGAGCTGCTTTTGATCCAAAAGCAGATATAAAAAGCGGATACAGAAAAGACCCCGGCAGACGGGCAAACGAAAGGAGAAGAGTGTAATCAATATCCCCTTGACCTAAGTCAAGCGGATACGCTGGCCTCTTTCCTTCTCCCTGTCTCAAAAGTACTTACTGACCTAAGGAGCGACTACTTCAAAGACATTCCTCACATACCTCCGTTCCTCACATTCCTAACACTAATTATCTCTTTCAGCATTATATTTGCCATGAACAGTTTAACCTCCGTTGGACCTTTATTCAAGTATTATTTAAATTGTAAAACATTAATTGACATGTGTATATATATAAATGTTATTTTCAACTCAAATTGCTTTTTTTATTTTATAATCATTTTATGATTTATAGTGGGCTATCTACCACAAAGCCAAATTCCGTTAACCTGCAACGGTATACAAGAACGGACTCCCACTACAACTAGAAAAATAATAGATAAGCCACCCACTATAAAATAAAGCCCATCATTTTTTCTAATTATTCGCACACATTTTGTGTTTACTATTATGACCGCACAGCAGGTATAAATAAAGGACAGATAGACAATTCAAGTTCGAGTCCGCATGATAATGTGGGTAGTAGACGGATGTAACTGCCCGAGTCTGTATAGTATGAGGAGTCAGTAAGAAATCTTCCTCTGCTTCGTCTATTTCCTTCTGTACGAAAACTATCTTCATAAGAAGCAACTGGACTAGAAAAAGAAAAGAAGCTAAAAAGTAAAAAGAAATATAAAGATTTTGGATTTACAAGATTTACATTATCTGCTTCATACCTATTTTACAAGGTCGAATCTTCACCTATTCAAATTTACACAAGTCTATAGGTAAGCATTGGTCGTATTTAAAAACATGGAATGTTGCATGTATATATTTGTGTGTCATCTTTGCACACGGTCCAATCTAGTTATCTCTATCGTTTCTATGTTAAGATATGCACTGCCGAAGCTAGCACTGTTTGAAGAAACTATTATTGCAAATGTAAACAGTGAGAAAATGTACATAATATTAAGAAAAATGATGAAAACAAAGTATCACTTTTAACTAAACATCACACTGACAAATTCTTAAAGTGGTTAAGGAAACAAGAAGAAAGTACTATCAAAAGACAGAATGTATGATTGTAAACAACAAAAGAGACACCGTAACTATGGGGATTTTCCCATATACAAAAGAAAATCAACAACTCTTCAAGTGCGCAATAAAAATGAACTCTTACTATTGTGAAAGTCTATATCAAAACGTGTATTTATGGATAGAAAGAGCAAATAAAATATTTTTTCCATCATTAAGTTAAGTAGCTGAACTCTGTTTCTCTCTCCTTAATAAAAATAAAAATAAAGGCTCTTGTAAAAGTTTTTAAAAATGATTTATGTATATGTACTTGACAGTGGCAGCTATATTCATCATGATGTGGTCAAACGACGGAACGAAAGTTTCGACCAATTTCTCTAAGTAGTACTTTGCGAAGCGTTTTTCTTCCTATTATTATTTCAAACTTTGGTTGGCAATTTCACTTCACCTCCGGTCGGAGTTTTAAGTTTGTGGCGACTCGAACTGACTTCGTTTCACTCCTTACTGAAACTTCACGGAAACTGCAGAAGAGCTGTCTTTGGGTACGGTGGGTGGCTGGCAGCGGCGGTAATTTGAATTGACTTCGTCTCCATGTGGTGCTGGAGCTGTTTGACTTTAACTCTATGGTAGGCGGGGGCTTCTCTACGGGTGGCACCCAACTGCGTAGTAATTATCTCTGAAGTTAAACCTAACCTTTTTGACCTCTTTATCTTCTACAGGTGTGTTTTTGCTTGCATTTCGCTGGGAATAAGGAAAATAGAATTTTCCGTTCCTTTGTTTTATGATTCTAACACCTGATTACAAATATCTCGTCTGAGATTTTAAAAAAAAGTTTTCTTCTTTCCATTGTTCTTTCTGTCACAGAGAGCGTCCTGTGGACATCTCTCAACACTGTCAATTGACCTTTGATCCTCGTTCGTGTCAGCCGAAACTTTCAGCTGGAAATTATAAGTTTAAAAAATACAAAATTCCTTAACTGTTTTTGTAGCTGAGAATTGTTTTAGTTATATCTTTCGCTATTATCATCAAGGGGAGTTTTGACATGTGACCTCCAAGCGGTCTCTCTGGATAACAACAATCATGATATGTATAAATTTTTTTTCTTCTTTCCATTTTCTTTCTTGTTTTAACGAATAAGAATTTATACATTCGATCTTTTTCTTGTCCGGAGTTGCTTAAGATGAAATGGGCTAATTTACGCTATTTTCCTCAAATGCGTTTTCCCTTCCTCCATCGTTTATCAGCGCTCAGCAAATATGACTTGCTCTGTCGAGATTCAACCAGCAACTGACTCAAACTTTGCTTTGGGTTTCGCTTCACACGTGGTTTATTTTTGGCGCGAATTTAACTCCTGCTGCTTCCACGATCTGCAACTGACTTCCATGTCTGGTTTATTTTCTGTCTAGACACTTTTTACTAAGGATATCTGGGTCAACTATCCTTGACCTGCTATTCCAAAGCTGACACTGGTCTTTCATGTGACCAACAAAGACCACTCTCATATGCGTAGGTGTGTGTATGTATGCTGCTATCTATATCCGTAACAGGCAAAAATCATTCTTGCAATTTCTTTCTCACATTTATTTTTAGTCAATTTGCAATCTTTGGGAAAGCGAATTTTCTCTTTTTTTCAACAAAAAAAACAACATCTTTTTATTTTCCTCTGTTCATATCGGAACAAAATAAATGTTTCTTAGTTAAATCTTTTTTATCTGTAATAATAATAATAATAATAATTCTTCCGTGCCATGTTAAAATATTGTTATATTCCTAAACTTACATATTAGTAAAAAAAATAATAGTTTTTTTTTCATCGAATGGTTATGGAGGTCTACTAGAAGCAAAATTAAGAGTAAAAGTGAACTATGGGTAAAAAATGGTTGAGTACAACTGCCTTGGAGTAACAGAGATGAGTGTTTATTTAAAGATGAGTGTTTATTTCACAAACGCTATTTTCTTTAAAAATTAAGGGAAAACTCTGTGATTTGGCAAAGAACATTAACCTGTAGTAATAGCAACAAATAAATAACTAAATAACTCCAAACCCTTACGACTAGACTATGTAGTGATCTGGAGCCAAAATAATTAATGATTAATAATAATGATTAACAATAAAAGAAAAGAATAAAAATTAAATTAAGCAATTGAAATAATTTGAATTACTGATAAGAATGGTAATTAACAATAAAGAAAAAAATAGAAAATAAAAAAGATAAATAACAAGATAAAGAATGTTCCCATGATGCGTAAGAACAGTGTTTTACCGCCAATTGAAACCAAAATCTAATTTTCTCTCTCTTCATTTTCGACGGCCAAAGGAGGCAGACAATTCTTTGAAAAAACACAAAGTTACCAACAGATAAGCACGCACTTTATCTTTGTATATGTATATGCTCTTTAAAACATACAGCCATTTCTCTGACATACGTACTGAAACATTTTATCGTTTATTTCTATGCTTATTGTGCATGCTAATTCTATTATATCTTGTATATGATTTGTTTGTAATTTTTAATAATTCCGTTGTGGGCTGACGATGTCTTTTTAACCCTCAAACGAAATAATATATATATGAAATGATTTGTTTGAACATTATTTTTGATCGATACTCATATTTAAGTAGATAGAATGTTTTTAATTAAACAGTATTATATATTTATATCTACTGGCCTGATTATTTACGATAAATCTTTAATACGAAAATGTGTGTCATTCGACAGGATTCAAACCTGTAACCCCTATCCACATAGGGGAAGCTACCATTTAATCTGGCAACGTTTTAGACCTCTCGACCACGAATGACCATTAGTCTAAAACGAAGTTTTAATCAAGCGTATATAACACAATTTTGGATTCATCGCAACAACCATATCTGCTCTGAAATGTATCGTAATGTCAACAAATGTAAACATGTTACGGAAATTAACGAAATTGTCGGTTGTTTATAACCAAGTTTCGTTAATCTTCGTTAATTTCCGTGACACGTCCTCCGTAACAAATCATTCTTTGATTTTGGTTTCTTAGAGACAACATACATCAATGTTGTAACTATCGACGCCTTGAGACAATAATGTTTGCTTTTCTTTTTTTTTCCACAAGTCCATTAAATGTTTCCATGCTAAAACTTTTTACATGCAATTGGAGGAATTTAAAAAGTTTTAAATATGAGGTTTCCAATTTTTAACAGTTTACAACCAAACAAGTCATTACATTCTATGTATCGTCATCATCATCATCATGAGAGATGTTTCGGCTTGAAGGCACACTGAAAATCAGTGTAATTTCTCATCTTCAGCAACTTTGTAAAATAAGTCTCACCAGTATTCTCCATACTTGTCTAACTCATGAAAGGGCAGCACGTCTTACAAATTCTTTAAAGCTTTTACGAGAAATTATAAAATTTTATTGAAAGTTCTTTTATTGTCTTAGTTCAGTGTGTATACAATGGTTGTTCGCGGTCTTCTGCGGAAGTCTGCTGTATTTCTCTTCTCGAAACTTTATAAGAAGAAGATTATACATGTAATCGCAGCATTGATACTAGTATATAACATTTTTTTTAATTTGTCGGATGATTCGCGCAATATTCCAGTGAATAAATTAAGGCTTTGAAAATGAATTTAATTTTTATAACTGTTTCACCCCAAGCAAGGCGGTACCACCACTGGTGCACAGGGGGATACATAAGAGATGAGTGAAAGTTTATGCAGAAGGAAAACGAAGAGAAATACGAACCAGTTACAGGGGGTGTCGGAGAAAGGGTAAGAAAAGGATGGGAATATCAGTGTGAAGACAGTTGAGAAAGTATAGTGAGAAAGGAAAAGAACAATATATACGAGGTGATGGGGAAAGTAGAAAGAAGTACTGGAGTCAAGTGGTCAAGAGATGAGAATTGACCGTGCGTTTAAATTCTTGGAGATTGTAGCCGTCAGCGAAGCAAGTATTCGGAAGGGAGTTCCACGGCGGCAAGTGCGAGAAAGGAAGCTGCTGGAGTAGAAGTGGTGGCTGCATTTAGTTGATTTAACTGTAACTTGTTGCCAGTCTGGTTGCCTGAGTAAATTCTTGTGGAGGCGGTACCGGTGATCTAAGTTCGTCAGAGCAGAAACTATGAAAATATTTATAGAATAGACAGAGGGAAGCAACATCCCGCCGATGAGAAACTGGCTGGAGTCGAGCTGCCAGGTCGGAACCGATCGCGTTACAGATTCTCGTTTGGAGCCTGTCGAGAACCCTGAGATGAATGACAGGGACGTCCGACCAGATATGACAACAGTATTCACTGCACGGTCAGAAATTAATGTGCCCTGTTTCCGCCAACAATAATAATAATAACAATAATACAACATGCTTCGTGATCTCTTTGAGGTTGTGTAAGCAATGTTTCTAGACCAGACAATGTAAACGCGAAGTAAATATTGGTTTTTGTTGTATTTGTAAAACGGGATTCATGCTTGGTCAATTTTGCCAATAAACGGGAATGATGTATGTACAATTGGAAGAACGGGGGCAGGCGTTACGGGAGCCTGTAATGTGATGTGATGACGTTATGCCGCAGAAGAAGTGGATGCATTGTCCCTGTAACGTCGGGGGGGGGGGGGCACCTTGTAGAAAACGTAAAATTGTTATGTAGATACCTCCACTCCATTTTCTAAGTTTTAAATTTAATTTTTAAAAATAAAAACTTTTTCTTGAAACTTAATTTTAGCTTAATTGAAAGCTAAATGATTAAATTTACTATTTCCACGAAGCATAATACTCGGGTGTATTTCAAACAGAAATTATATTCATTAGAATCTAAAAGGTTGAGGTGTTTTTGATTTTTTTATATTTTTAATTTTCGTTCATTTTTTTGAGCGATCGACACATTTGTAAAAAAAGTTAATTCTCGCGTTTAAAAATCTTGCCAAAACAAATATACAACTCTCATTCGTTATTTTTGGAAAATTATCAAATTTAAAGTTAAATTAATCTGATTTGAAACAAATATTACTTGTCTATGGCATGGAATTTAGAATAAAAGTATTTCTTAATTTAATTAGGTACCTCTAGTAAGCCGAGTTCGAATACCAGTTGAATTCCTTGCATTCACTTACGCGCAAATATCCTTGAAAAAGGTATTAATCCGTCTCTCCTCTCCAGTTATGGATTAAATAACAAGACAGATTGGGTTCTATAGCATTGCCTGGCAACCAGCCTACCGCAGAAAGTAATGGCAGCCTACTGCGTGACAATCTAGTGCCCAGTCACTCATGTCTATTTCGAGACATGATCGCCCAAGCGTGTATCACGTATGGCACTTAACTGACTGACTGGCTGACCTCCACTAAATCGCTAAAAAAAGCATAGTATGAATAAAAAATGAATCACAAATGTCTGAATCGTTGACCTATCAAGTAGGCGATGATAGCACCCATCAATCAAACTGGAAGTATGGTAATTTGACATAACCAAGTTTAACATTTAGTCAGGGGAACAACTCTTAAAATATGTGACCTTTTAATAATAAGTCTCTTATAAGTTTCTATATTTACTATAATTTTCCAAAAATAACAGAATAGTTGCTAACAGATAAAGGGATACAAAGTACAATTGGTTTTACTAGGGTGCGTAGCTTAGTACAATAAATTTTCATTCATTTTTTGGGAAAAAATTAAAAGTATTATTATGTAACATACAAAATACTCCCATTAACTTTAAAACAATTAAATGATTATAATAACTAATACTTTTTTTTATAATCGTGTCGCCCTAAGCAAGGCATTTTACTGCTACTGTTGTGCAGGGAGTCATATAGGAGGGATGTTATGAGAAGGAGTGAGAGGTTGCAGGGGGTGTCAGGAAGAGAGTTGGAGAAGGAAGAAAATACTGATGAGAGTGGAGTGGACGAAGAAAGCAGCATGGGAGTGAGGATGCAGGTTAGTGAGATAGAAGATGACTATTGACTTTACATTTAAATTATTGGAGATTATAGCTGTCTGGAAATCAAGTAAATGGAAGAGAATTCCACAGGCGGGAAGTTCAAGAAAAGAAGCTCCTGGAGTAGAATTTGCGTTTAAAATTTATTCGTTTCACAGTAAAAGGGTGGGACCTAGTTGCTAATCTTGTGGCTCGAGGAAATTCATATATAGCGGGTACCAGTGAGCTAAGTTCATCGGAGCAGAAGCCGTGAAAGTATTTGTAGAAGAGACACAGGGAAGCCACACTGCGTCGGTGAGAAAGCGACTGTATCCTAGCTGCCAAGTCAGGATCGATCACATTACAGATTCTCCGTTGGATTTGGTCAAGGACACCTAAGTGGATAGCAGGCGCACTCGACCAGATATGGCAGCAATATTCAATGCATGGACGGATACTAGATTTGTATATGTGCAGGATTGTTTCGGACAGGAAAAACTTCCTGGCCCTACACAGAGAACCGACTTTCTTACCAGCGAATTTAGCTATGGATTCTATATAGTTATTCCACTTGAGATCTGGTGTGAGAGTTAATCCGAGGAGACGCAGTGTTTTACTTTCAGGGAGATAAGCCTGATCCATGTTAATGGGCGGGAGGAATGATTGTCTGTCGTGGTTATTAGATAGCATCTTTATTTTGGAAGCATTACATTTAACGAGCCATTTCTTACCCCAGTCCACCACGGATTGGAGGTCCTTTTCAAGCTCGGCAGCGAAGTTTGCTTTGTCAGCCTCGGTAGATTTTTGATCGAGACTAGAGTAAACCGTAGTGTCGTCAGCATATATACCCACTTGGGATCTTATTACTTCAGGGAGATAGTTAATATAGATAAGGAAAAGCGTAGAACGTAGAATAAAGCCTTGAGGGACACCCGCATTCATGTGATGGTATTGGAAGGCGTGTCCGTTCAATACTACCCTCATTGCACGATTTGAAAGAAAGGACTAGATTAGGTCAAACAATTGTCCAGTTATACCATAGCCCTGCAGCTTGCATAGAAGGCCAGCATGCCGGACTCTGCCAAACGCTTTGGAGATGTCAAGGGCAACAGTTCGGGCTTCACCGTTTTTGTCTAGGGCCTGGTGTATATACTCAGTGATGATCGTGAGCATATCAGCAGTAGACCCGGTGAAGCGGAAGCCATATTGTTTGTTTGAGAAGAGTCTGTGGGATGTGAGGTGTTGTACCACCTCGGCGTTGATGATGGCTTCTAACACTTTGCCAAAGATCGGTAGGAGGCTGATAGGGCGATAATTAGCGGAGTCAGGGGGTTCTCAAATGTTTTTATATATAGAAACCACGGAGGAGGATTTCCAGCAGGCAGGAAAGCAAGAAGCAGTTATAGAGTTTAGAGAGAACAGAGGCGAGTTCAGGAGCACATTTCTTTAGGACAATGATGGGTATTCCGTCGCCTCCGCTCGCCTTATGGGGGTCAAGCTTAGAAATTATTTTGGAGACCACCGAGGGAGTAATTAGTATTATATTTTGCAATATTATTTTTTGTATATTCCTTTAAGATTTTATATTGCATCGATTTGTTTTCAAAAATGAACAAAACGTAGAGTTTGTAAATCTCGACAAAAATGTTAGCGATAACTTCAAAATAGTATTTTCTACACGGAAAATGGAAAAAATCAATTAGTTAAAAGGAACATTTTGGAACTAATTTAATTTCCTAAACTTTAATAAATAATAATCATGCATATTTCTTTTTACAGAAGGGCCTTGAATTTCGTTTATCTTAGGGTGAAAGTTTGATTTTGCTTCAAGTGAAAGTCATACAAATCCTATACCATCAAACAATTAACTCAAACGATAAAAGTAAAATTGCACACCCGCAAAAATGGATCAAAACGACTAAAAACATTTTGGAAAAACCCAGATCAAGGCAAATTTCACAAGTCAGTGTGAAAGTTCTAGATTCTGATTGAATTGAAACTGATCTATGACCCCGCTCATTTTTTCTTAACACCTAAAAATGGGTATGTGGTTTCGATCCAGTCACGTGATAAATTTCACTACTTAAACCACGTCTCTTGACCGGTCAAGTCAGTCCGACATGGAAGTGAATCTGAAGAACCCCAACACAATGTAAGGAATAAATTTCAAGAACCTGACCCGGACGTAAGGGCGCGTCACATATTCGTTTTTCCTCTCCTTCCAATTTTCCTTACTTCGTCCTCACCAACACACCGTCAAAGAAAACAAAAACAAGATACTTCAACTGACTTCGATAAGTACAATCTCCTTTATTGCTTGATTTTCCTTTTCACCGTTTTAATCTTTTTACATACACACATTCTGCTACTATCAACTATGAACTCTGAACTTCTGTAGGACATTTAGATACTTACATTTTTCTTTGAACAATTAACTACATGCATTTTCTCTATGAACATTTTATTTTTCTTCGTACAATTTTGTTTTTCTGTTAAGAAAATATTTTACTTTAATGTACAAAAAATACTTATCTGTACATATTTGATAAAACCTTCAACCTTCTGATATTTTAAATTTTGGGAACTTCGGTTGTGTTTGGCACAAGGCCAATTTGACAAGCATCACCGAGGCCCCTACACATCCGATCCATCGCTAAAGATACTGAAAAGATACTGAACAAATGGTCGGTTCCCTATACCGCTCCAGCATCTTGCGATCCTGTATATTTACAAGAACCAGATCATGCCGAAAATGGAATACTGCTGGCATATGTAGGCAGGATCTGCCCAGTTGTCACTTTTCTCTTTCAAAAGCGTCTTCATGGTCTTGTGGGGGGGTAATTATTGTTCACTCCACAACCCCCTTCTTTGACGAAACGTCGCAAACCTTTCACTGGTATATTACTACTTTCTTGAAAAATTTTCAGACGAATTACATATCTTAGTTCCACCAGTTTTAATCTTCATGGCTAAGATCCACCTTGTTACGCACATTATAGCGAATCACCTTCATTCAATTCATATGCCATTAGTGAGATGTAAGTTCTACTCTATCAGTTTCTTCCCCATAAACCGCTGATTTATGGAACCAACTTCCAAAGGGATGCTTCCTCGATCAATACATTCTCAATCTGTTCAAGTTTAGGGTTAACCGTTATCTTTCTGATATAATCCGATAAACTGTGTCTCTTACTTTGTAACACTCTACATCGAATGTCTCTTGGGCCTTGTACAGGATGAGCATCAGTGTAAAAGAAAAAGACAGGGTTTAGTATGTTACATATTCAACAAGCAAAATAATAATAAAATAAAAGATGATAAAATATTACATTGAAGGATGGCATAGCTATGCGTTAGATATTATTTATAAGCGTGGTAAGATTACGTTGCTCCGGACACTCTATATTGATCTTCTGTTGGATGATGTATCAAAATCATCAAATGATTGCAGACCTTTAGTCAGTCATTTAATTCCCATATGCGATACACGCTTGAATACTTATGTCTCTTTCTGAGGGAGAAGAGATGAATTAATACCTTTTCCAAGGGTATTTGTACGTAAGTGAATGAAACGAATTCGAATGAAACTGGTATTCGAACTCTGCTCTCCTCCCATTCCGAACCTATATCCATTACACCACATCCGACCTTCACAACGTTCATTCGACCTTCACAAAGCTGTATGTCACCATTATGTGACACGTTTTTACCATTTGGGGAAATCAGGGTTCTCGACAGGCTCCAAAGAAGAATCTGTAATGTGATATGTTCCGACCTGACAGCTCGACTCCAACCACTTTCTCACCGGCGGGATGTGTCTATCCTCTGTCTATTCTACAAATATTTCATGGCTTCTATTCCAACGAGCTTAGCTCACTGATGCCCCCTCTGCAAGAATTTACTCGAGCAACCAGACTGGCAACAAGGTTCTACCCTTTTGCAATTAAATCAACTAAATGCAGCCGCCACTTGTACTCCATCAGCTTCCTTTCTCGCACTTCCCGCCTATGGGACTCCCTTCCGAATACTTGCTTCCCTGACGGCTACAATCTCCAAGAATTTAAATACAAACTTCAATTCCCACCTTTTGTCCACTTAACTCCAGTCCTCCTCTCGTCCTTTCCCCATCACCTCGTGTAGTTTGTTCTTTTCCTTTCTCACTTTACCCTCGCAACTGTCTTAACACTGGTCTTCCCATCCTTTTCTTGCCCTTTTTCCGACACCCCCTGTAACCGATTCGTCTTTCTCTTCACTCTCCTTCTGCTTAAACTTTCAGTCTTCTCTTATGTAGCCCCCTGTGCACCAGTGGCGGTACCGCCTTGCTTGGAGTGAAACGATTTTAAAAAAATCTAAAGCCGTTGTTGCGAATCTGCTCCTGGTTGGACTGAAAGGAGTGGCAAATAAAATTTACACATGTAAATGAGGGCTCGTCATTGTTAATATTAGAGATGAAAGAAAATGGAATAAATTTCAGCAAGGTAAAATTGTATGTTTTATATAGGGCTAATAGATTTTTTAAAAGAAAAAAGTTTAATTACTTAATTAATTTTCCTGATTATCGCATATGAATATCTTAGGTCCCCCTTTGTCTTTTCATGAAATATGACTGCTACGAGAGTGTCAACATATATATAAAAATATTTTTTACTCCTTTTAAAATGTTATCCTTGAATAAATGTTTAATCGTCTAGGGTGTTTCTTTTTTCTTTTTTTAATACAGTTTCTTTTGAGAAAAGTGTATTTTTATAAAGGCCAAGAAGTTTGTGTAAATAATTGTTACACTTGTATATCTTTTTCGACTCAGCAGTTAAAACCCGCCAAAATTGTGAAGGATCCATTTCTAGTTTATGGAAAATTATCTCTTTCATATATATTAACCGATGAGTGACGTGGTTTCGAGCTCTAGTAATAACCCGAATGGTGATTTTGTGAACCCAAATTTCTGAATAAATAGAACACAGGTCAGTGGACGTAGGGAGAAGATATTTTGACAGCAAGGGGTCAAGGTAAATCAACATCAAGAAGCAGAAGACATTTGACCTCAAGAAGAGAGCATCAAGAAGGCAACAGTTACCAGCTGCAAAGAGCCAAGCAGTTCACCAGTGGAAAATTCTCCCCGTGTTTGAACAAAAAAGAACGAAAAGTATTAAAATAAATTTTCCGAAGTTTGAACTGAAAATGAAATAAAAAGGACTTTTCTTAAATCATAATGTGTCCCAGAAGACGCTCGTGAGACAAGTAAATGAAGGTGTCTCTATCTTTTCTGATAGGTGGTTGCACCTTTGTTCTTAACTGCTTTCCTGAATTGTTTTCTCTTTTGTCATTGGATCCTTAACTTTTCCTAAACTGTAATCTTCTACATTTTTCGATCATAATGTTTTTTTTTTATCAGAAATTCGTTATCATGTCTTAATAGCTGCACAAAAGTAATTTCATTTTTGCGAATTTTGTATTTCTACATATTTTGCCTTTACTTGTATATTAAATGTTCTTCCTTTAAAATTTTACGCAGTGGTCGAATCTTATTTTGTGATTTGCACCTATTAATTGCTATGTCTACTAAGTTTTTGTGTTTAGCACAATAACTTAGTTTTAGTGGGGAAGATTTTTTATATATACTATCACAGTATCTCATTCACTAATAAAGAAGTTCAAGATTATTTAATAGGAAATCATTATGAGTTATAGACCACAAGGTACTGGCCAGGTTGAAATATATATTGTGAATTATGAGAGAGGGGCAATAATTACGAAACTGAAAATATGTTTCCTACCCATTCAAGAATGTGTTACTGAATGTGCTCGATTCAGTAAGGTCATTGCTAAGTTTTGCGGCTAACACTACTCTTCACAGGAGATTCTTCTTTAGGTTCCTCAGTATCTTCTTGTTTATATAACCAGAACCAGGTCCTATATGTGACATTTACGTACAAAGTAGTCTGATCCTGAAGTAGATGAAGTTGAATATTTGTTTCTTAAATGGAAATGAAATTACAGTGTCAATAAAACATCTGCCCTCTGTAGAAAGTCTTGAGCAAGAGAATCAGTTGATTCAATCATTTTTTAATTTACCTGTTGCACCTACATCTGTTTCAGGGCACCTATTTATAAAGAACTCTTCGGCCTCATACAGAAAACAAGTGACCCAACTAAGGTTAATCTTTTTGAACTGAGAAGATCTAGAAGTACTGTTCATCCATCTGTTGTGGATTTTATCCTTTTTGACGCGCTTGCTATCAAATATAGCTTGGATTTTTCACGGTGATTTCTGGAACAACGTTGAAACTCGATGTTGCGTTGCAACTCAGGTCAAACCCAGCTTCTTTGACAGGGTGTAGTTTCTTTCAGTCAAACGCTTCGGGCAGATCGTTACCCACGTCTGAAGAACAAAATAATTTCTAGCAGTAAACCAGATTTTATGCTTGGGTTGTAACCTACTGCTATGAATGAGGGAAGTAGAGATGAGGCGCAAGTGACATGGGTACATAATTCGGTGGCCGTCTTCTATGTCCTTTCGGAGGGGGGGGGCTACTTTGTTCCTTCTGTGGATTTTTTCGCGGGATGATCAGTTTCATAGTTAACAATAGATTGTCAGTTATTTTCACATAAAAAGGAATTAATTGTTCTTCCATGACTTTCTCTCAGTCTGAGTCCCTTGTTCTGTACTTTCAAGTTTACTCCACTTACTATTAACAATCGATCGAAAGTAAACGTTCCGTATTGACTTTTGCGACAGACCCCGCTGTTTTTCAATTTAGCAAAACAGCTGACTGTACTGTTCATTTATCTATTGTGGAATTTATCCTTTTTGGCGTGTTTGTTGTCAAATACATTTGGGTTTTTCCAGAACAACGTTGAAAATCGATCGAGTTTTCATTCTGAGAGAAAATCATGACTTAACATTACTGTACTCCTCTTGTGGTGATACCACCAACCGAGCAAAAGCGAGCAAACCGGATGTTGGCTCTATGCCGACCAGAAAGCTAATGAATAAAAAGTCGTCGTGCGCAAGTGGCTCCGCGCAGATGTTCCATTTGAAAAATTAAAATGAATCAAATATCAAATGACCATTTTTATTTATCAGCCAATGAGAAACCCGGAACCAAATACAAGGATGAAATTCGAAACGACCAGCGTTTTGATTCAGAAGAAAAATATAAAAGCCGTGACAAAAGGCACCCAGACAGACAGGCACAGACCAGAGAAGAGTATAATTAGTTTCTCCCTTGACCTATGTCGAGTGGCTACTATGTTGCCTCTTTCTTCCTCCCCTGTTCTCAAAGTACTAACTGACCTCTTCTAAGACATTCCACAAACCAACTTGCTGACCTGCTGACCTACTGACCTTAGACTAGGGATGTGTTTTGGTAATTCAGGTCATCAATTATATCGAATGTGAACTACAAAAGAAACGCATTGTTGTCGCTTATGTTGCGCAAAAGGACAAAGCTAACTTCGTAACAGCGAATTTATTGATTTTCGTTATTTGCGTCTTTCTTTTAATTTCTATAATAAAATCGTTCGAATCGATTATTCATTACAAGCTTTACTTTGCCAACGTAGAAAAACAATAAACATTGAAAACAAGACCATTAGCATAAATCAACAAGAGTGAAATTCAGTTTTAAATATTTTATTATAGGAATATAGTTAAATAACATTTTATTCCAAAATAAACGCCAAAGTTGACTATAACAAAAAATGCCATTATTTTTGTACCAGTCTAATATTGACATATATGTGAAACGATTATTTACTGAGTACAAAATGTCCGGTTACAAGCTAATTTTAATATTACTTTTTCTTCTTTCAATATGAGTCCAACAAACAGAAGACTACACTTTAAAATAAAATATTCATAATTTCAAATGAATAGGTGTGTACAATTTAGCGGAATTTTAAATGTATGCAAAACTAGATGTGATGTTAGGAGTACCTCACAACTAACGATAATAGCTCTTTTGACATACTTCCCATTCTGCTACTATCTTAAAGTGAGAGTATAGCGGGTATCTCTTATTTTATTTTGTTTGTAGTAAGAGGTAGCAGTATGCCGTATCATGTTAACGGAATTTGGCCTTGTGGGAAGATAGCCCACTATAATTCATAAAATGATTATAAATTCAAGAAAGGCAACTTTGAGTGTAAAATAACATTTATACATATATACATTTCAATTAATGTTTTACAAAATAAGTAATGCTTAGCTTGAAATAAAAGAATGTTCAAGGAAGATATAACGCTGAAAGGTAAAAGCTTGGTAGTATGATTAATGTTCATTATCAAGTTTGTAGACCTTTGCTTGTTGGCAGGCTGTGCATGATGCACAAATGTCTTTGATTGATTTATCCATGTTTGGCCAGTAATATCTAGCTTTAATCATCTTAATGGCTGATTTAATGCCAGGGTGATTTATGGAATGGATACTATAGAATATGGACTCACGCAATTTAGATGGAACAAAAGGTCTGGGGTAAGACGTTGATAAGTCACACCATATAAATTGGTTATCTCCAGGTATGGTGAATTTTTTTAAGTCCTGAAAAGATTGAATTTCTGTATCAGATGCCTGTACTTCTGCAAGTGCAGGTAAATCACACGCATCTATTTGTACAGCAAGAGTTGGTCGGGATAGACAATCAGCAACTATATTCTGACGACCTTTTACATGTTCAATATCTGAAATAAATTATGTCAGGATAGCTAATTGTCGTTGTTGTCTGTCTGATTTAGCGGGGTTTAAACTATAAAATGCACCACACAATGGCTTATGGTCAGTTAAAAGTAGCGCTTGGCGACCTTCTATGAGGTGACTGAAGTGCAGCACTGACAAATAAGCTGCTAAAAGTTCGTGATCGAATGTAGAATATCTCATTTGTGTTTGTGTTAATTTTTTAGAGAAAAATCCGATCGGTATTGGATTTCTTTCCACCATTTGGTGCAATGCCGCATCGACAGCATAATTACTACTGTCAGTGACTAATTTATAATTTGTACTGTTAGGTTCAGGGTGAGCTAATGAGGATGTATCATTAAGTTCCTTAATTACAGAATTGAAAGATTGTCGTTCAAATTCATCTAATATGAACGAGCCTTTAGGGGATAACCTCATTCTCTCAGACAGAGGTAAGACTATCTCTGAAATTTTTTGTATTAATTTTCTATAAAATCCTATCATTCCAAGAAATCTGCGTAGCCCTTTTGCGTCCTTAGAGTAAGGAAAAGATTTTAATTCTATTTTACTAGTTGTAGGTTTAATGCCATCTACGCTAATATGAAAGCCTAAGAAATCTAGGGAAGTCACATTGAAAACAGATTTTGTGGCTGAAATTTTTAAATTGTGTTCATTTAAAATATTAAAAACAGTTTCAATGTCTTTTTCATGAGAAATTTCATCATTGCTGAAAATTAAAATGTCATCAATATATATAAAAACACAATCAATGTTTTCAAAAATTTTGTCCATATACCGTTGAAATGTAGCTGACGCATTTTTTAAATCCAAACGGCATATAATTATATTCATAAAGACCAAATGGGGTGGTGAGAGCAGTTTTTGCTACATCGTCCTGATGCATTTTAATTTGGTGGTAGGCTGAAATCAAATCGATTTTGGAGAATCGTCGTTTGTTCGCAAGTTTTACTGAAAAGGAGTTTATATTTGGTATAGGGTACCTGTCAGTCTTGGTTATGCTATTGAGAGAACGATAGTCTCCACAACATCTAAATCCTCCGCTTTGTTTAGATACTATATGTAGTGGGCTAGACCACTCGCTTTTGGAAAGGGAGATCACTCCGTCTTTTTGTAGGGTTTTAAATTCGCTACGCGTGGCTTCCAGTTTTTCTGCATGGGTTTTGCAAATACTGGTGTATGGCTTCCTGTGTCAATTCTCTGGTAGACGCCGCAGTGTTTTTTGTTACTGTTCTCATGTGGTGTGATTAGGTTCGGATATCTTTCTTTAATCATGTTCCGTATGAATGACGGGAGCTCCGTTTCATTTACGACTAGATTCACCGCTGATGCAGATATTTTTAAACTTTTTCTCTGGGTTGTTGTAGGATCGTAAATGGTTTTGTTACTGCAGTCTACTATTAGACCAAACTTGTTGAGGAAATCCAGTCCAAGGAGTGGGTTGGTGATATCAGCGATCACGAATGTCCAAGTAAAAGATCTCCTTAAACTGGGTATTCCAATTTCCAAACTCGCTTGTCCGTAGCATTTTATTTTCTCCCCATTTGCAGTGGATAGTGATATGGGAGTCGGTTTTAATGTAATACCATTTACTGCAGAAGTTGGTAATATTGAGATACTTGCGCCAGTATCGACAACAAATTTTAATTTGGTATCCCCTAATTTTGCGGTAATTTCTAATAGCGGCGAACCTCGTGGGACTGAACTTGTTCGCCCTATTAGTTTTCCGAATCACTTCCCCTAGGTGTTGCTGGTCGGGAACTAGGCAACATTTGTAGATTGTTCTTTTTTGGGCCATTTACACCAAGGTTTACATGTTCTTGCTTCATTGGCGAAATAAATATGTACTCTGGAAATTTTTGTCCGTTGGTTATTCCGATACGGCCTGACATTTAGTGGCACTGAAGTGTCTTGGCTGTATTTTCCTTTATAATTTGTTTGTGAGTTATTCTTAGTAGATAAGGGTCGCTGAACAACAAATGCCTTATCGTTATTCAATAATGGCATCAGTTCATCTGCTAACCTGTCAAGTTGGGTATGGTTTAAATCTTTTTGCGAGGCTATTAGTGGAGCTATTGTTGACGGTAATGCTTGCATGAATTTGTGTCTCACAACGTCGTCGCTAATACCTATTCGTTTAGCTCCGGATAGCATTTCGTGCAAATATGTCGACGGTCGTCCTGAAATAGTCGTAGCCGACATTAATTTTTCTAAAAGCTCCGGTTTTGTTCGTGAGCTTCTATCAGAGTCCGTTTTAATTCCTCGTAGTCTTGTGATGCGAGGGTAGCATTTGGTAGTTTACCCACTTCTTCAGCTGGTAACGACGATATTACTGTATAAAACTTTGTTTTCGACGCTGTCACATTTCGCAAGTGAAACTGGGCTTCTAATATCGTAAACCATCCATTTACAGAAGTTTCCATGATTTCCGGTGCTTTGATATTGACTTGATGAGTCGTTTCCTCTCCTGTCTGCTCCATTTATCCTTTTATATATATATATATATATTGTATATGAGGTTGCTTTCTGTTCGTATGTCGGGGTCACCACTGTTGTGTTGCTTGGTTTTGGTATAATTAGAAGATAACACAAACTTGAATTAATGATGTTTATTTTTGGTATAAAACTTTAGGTTTTTACATCAAGTTACAACCTTTAAATTTTGTGTGGATACAGGAGCAGACTAGCTAAATTCTCTTCACTGTGGGATGCTAGTAGTAAACGAGCCTATCCCTTCAGGACTCCAGTGGTTAACTGACTAGCGTCTTCCTCTTTTCAAATCTCCTACACAAAACTACTGTACTTAACTCCTACTTTTTACTCCTATTCTTACTCTTACTTCTACCAAAAGAAACGGTTCCTTATTTTGCCGCCCAGTTTTGAATTCTTGGCGTCAGTGTGTCTATCTTTTTTTTATTTTTAGAACACTCGCCATTTTATAAACCATAACAAGATCTAAAATTATTTTTTAATGAAAATTCTTTCATGAAGCTTTTATTTAAGTTTTAATTTCAATGTAATAGATTAAATTTCCAATAAACAAAATACTTTACTGTATTTCAAGACTAATTTCAATTGACTGGAAGGTGTTTTCGCTTTGAAATTGCTAAGCAACGCTGATTTTAGCGCCATTTTTAGACCTCTTTCATCACAGTGTAATTCACTTTATTAAAAAATCATTTAGAATAAAATATACTTTTCTGAAATGTTATTTGAGGAACATTAGCTGATGTAAAGTTTAATTAATCTGCTTTGATACGATTATTATTTACTTTAAGTTTAATATATTGTAAAGATACATTTTTAACATCACGGTTGCTGTTTATTTTAAGTGTTGACAGGTTGATAGCCTGAATGACAGACGGAAGTTTATCTCGTGTTTTCTATGACAATGTGACAATGGTAGAATTAACGGGTTAATATAAAATATGACCAAGAAATATAGAAGGGGATGAAGAGAGATGGAGATCTTTTCTTTCTTTCTTTCTTTCTTTCTTTTTTCTTTTTTCCTGTCGAGGATCTAGCATACAGGAAAATAGATTTTGAAAATGATTATCTCTTTTGGGAATCGAAAGCAGAATTGAGAAAGTTGAATTATGCCCCTAACAAAAGTAGACGTTTCGGTTGGCAGGTCAAAGGGCCATCTAGAGTACAATTGTGGAAATGTAAACAAGTCAAGAAATAGGACTATCTGTCGCTGGGACAACTGAAATGAAAAATGTACCTGCAAGGTTCGTCTGAACGGTAAACATTTCTGATGACAGGTCGAGAAAATGACTGGTTGATGTGAACAAACAAGACCATAGACTGAGAAATTGTATTCGTTATTGAAAAATTAGATAGTTAGAAATTAATGATCAAAATAATGTCTGCCCTTTCGTTCACACAATTTAAACATTATATTCATCATAAAAACAGCTGAGCCGCTCTGTGAGGAAAGGCTAAGATTAGAGAGGAAGAGGAAGAAAGAAACATTACTCCAGTCCATTTGGAAGTAAAGGTGCGAGGCGTAAATAAAGTGTGTATGAATTCAAGAGAAGGAGCGATTCATGTGACTGTAAGGTGAATAGCTCCCAAAATTTGGAAGATTGATTAATAATGTGATACTTGAGGAATTACCGAACATCCCAAAACCCGCCGACCCCGTACCAATTTTTGGCCGGAATCCATATAAGCAGAACTTACGAGACGAGAAACAAGCGGCGAATCACAGACGAAGTGTTACCAAAACCCACGTGACCTTTTGCCGAGAGATATTCCAACTTTGAACGCCGTTCCAAAATTTAGAAGCAAAGTGTCTCTATAGAAATTTAGGCGGGAGGTGTTGATTTTATTACCAAGAACTATATAAACCAATTTAAGAATTAACCCAAAGAATCTTCTGTTTTTATTTCTATCTACAAAATCTTTTTTTTTTTTTCATAATAAAGCTTCGCAGTGGATCAAGCTGACACTTCGAGTGCTGGCGATATACGTTCTTCGCTGCTCTGAGATAAAAAAAAAAAAAACACAACGTGGGTAGAGTAAGGTGTGAATCGGAGCGGTCAACGACCAGATTATCTAGCGTCAGCATTGACCAGCGCAGAATTGGCTCTGTACTTAACTTGTCGTCCTAAGGCCTGGAGGACCAGACCGCAAGAGTGATTACATTATGAGTATCGGCGGCATGTAGCAGGAGCATATTATTTGGTTAAAGCTGACTAGGTTTTGACCCAGGATCAATAGCGACAGGTTATATTTCTACGGTGGAAATATTTGTAAAATTTACTTGAAGAATATAACGTGAGCGCCTTTTTCATATAATTTTTAACTACCCAGTAATCTTAAAATTTGAAGAAGATATTCTCCATAATCTAAAGTTTAATTGAATTTTATGTCCTTTAAATTTATTACGGCTATCGCTCTTATTTTCTGATAATGCTGTGTATGATCATCCTTATTTAGAAAAAAAATCGATACGTTTAAACACACGAAAAAATTTAAAAATTCTTTTTTAAATGTTGGGAGTCGATGAATTGTACTAAGTTTTTTCGTTTGTAATTGGTAAATATTTTTTTTTAATTACCAACCTCTACAAAGTAAGACAATTTTAAATAATTAAAACTTTATAAATCGTTATAATTAAAATTTTTAAAAACTGAAAACATTTCTTGTAAAAATTCATTATTCATTTAAAAAAAAATGGCTAAGATTGAATACTGAGAGAGGAGAAGAGAGAAAAATCAATGTGGGCGGAGTAAAGTGTGGATCGGGCGGTCAACGACCAGATTAACAACCAGATTCCTAAGACAATAATATCCATAATATATCTTATTCATAAAAGCAATTTAAAGCTTTTATAATTGAATAATATCTTAGTTATATGGCATTTATTTATTTTACGATTCAGATAAGATTTTCAGTAAGTGGGGGGTCCTGATTTAAAAAGAAAATTGACGATCTTAATTCTCCAAATTCTTTTAACTAATTTGAACATTAATAATTTTAATATCTGGAAATTTCATATAATTAAGTCGAGGTGGGGTGGAGTAACAGAGGAAAAAATTGCAAGAATTTCCAAATCAATGTATTTTTCAGCGCAAAAATAGACGATAACATTTCCTATATAAATCTTTGGCCATCATGTTGACGCAAAAAAACAAAAAACAAAAAAAAACAAAGATTTTTAAGCAAAATTTAGGTATTTATTGAAATATTTATATAATATATATATTCTAACTTTTAGCGAATTATTTATGGTGCTTATATTTAATGCATATCTGTTGTATCTGTATCGTTCATTCTCTCTGCACTTGAATTCTTTAAATTATTTAAGATTAAAAATCGTTTAGAAATGCATTTGCATTTATAGGAGTTCTTATTGATAAACCGCTTGATGGTATTATGCCATTTTTCCTTTTAGCACCATCCCGAATGTAAATTAGGAGGCGTTTTTAATAACTTTTCACTGTATCCCATGCTTGCTAAACATCTTGACTAAACCGAAGCGAATAGTGGAATTGTTTTGTTTACATATTTCTTATTTGTATGTGTGTATGTTTAGCAGGAGAAGTACTGATGTTTTTAATCCTGAACATCATAACTTCTCCCACTAAACAAACACAATTACGAATAAACATGATCATCTGATGCCCGCAGAGACAGATTAAAACTTATACAATCTTATATATATATATATATATATATATATATATATATATATATACGGTTTAATGCACATGATACATGACGGAACAATGAAAATCAAACCACACAAAATTGAAAATACCAGAATTTCACTCTTTTGTCACTACTACTTTCTCAATCCCTGACAAAATTTTAATAAAAGTGAAACATGTTAGATTTATAAACGTTTTCTATTTGTTCCTCATCTCATTATATGTGAGTGTGTCCTTTAAATGTTTAATTCATTTATTTTAAAAGCATACAACCGCAGCCATTACAACTGGTTAACTTTTCACTGCAATTGTTAGATGTGATTTGTACACGTAGCCGTCACAGCAAAACAGATTTTGCGGAATGATAAATCTCTGGCGTCAGAGATAAACACCTAACATAGTATGCTGGTTTGTAGACCGACTCCCAAGACGATGCTTCCCGATCGCTACAATCTTATCCTCTTCAAATCTAGGCTTCTTTTCTCCACATATCCCAATAAACTGTGTTTCTTACACTGTAACTCTCTACCTCAAGTCTCACTTGGGCCTTGTACAGAGTGAATATTATTGTAAAAATACCTTTCTTTAAGTACTGTATATGATTCCTAATCAACATTTTTCGTCTGGTTTTCAGATGAAATTATATAATTTGCATTTTCTTGAGCATATGGTTAAGGTTTTTTGAAAATCATTTTGGCTTTTTGAATAATAATATCGTTATGGCATCTTTCCTCTTTGTCCTTGCTTATTTGTTGGTTTTCTTTCACTTTGCTTTTGTGCTACAAATTTCTGCTTTGTATTGCACTGAAAAAGATAGAGTGTAACGATACTATACCGAATAAATATGTAGAACCTGATTTCTACATTTTATAGATCACACCTAATTTCCATAATGATGTTATTTAACAACGTCCTGATTGTATAACAAATATTAAAATAGTACTTTATATATTTTTCACGTGAAAGTTTGAAATTTGAACAAACGAAGCACTTTTAAACTTCAAGCTAAAAATACAACAGAACTTTTCTGATTGGTTAATAAATATCAAAGTCATGTTTACGCCTACGCACAAGTGTTCAAACCAGAGAACCACCAAAATTAAGGAAATGTGTTCTCGAGCCAATCACATTATCAACAAATAGATAAATAGGTTGCACTAGCACATTTTCACCAGTGAGAATCACGTTACCAAACGAATCTAAGAAGCTCAATTATCTGAAGTTTTAAGTGACTGTGTTAACATAAATAAACTTTCAGAATTCACTTACTCAAATCACACTGGATTTCATTTTCCAGACAGGTGTTCTCAACCACAGAACATTATTATTACATAGCAAAAGTTCTCAATTACAGAATACCATTTCATCCAGAATTTGTCTAAACATTTATTATTACTCTTTGACAATATGACAGTTTTGTGGGATATGATAATGGACTCGACTGAGTGTACATATAATCCTGCCATAAAGAGAACAGTGAATCTCAGAATCTCAGTTATAGTTGCAGTTCACACTGGAGAGTAATCGTAGAGATCCGTTGCAGTTATCGAAGAGTTCCGACAGATACCGAAGTGTTACTCGGACATATCTTTTTCAACGATTTCACTTCAAGACTTGTATATATTTATTTCTACTAATAGTATTCCTGAATTGACTAACCCGCGTTCCAGTTTGTATATTGCGTTCAATATAACCTACTTTTCTATCTCCATACCTGTTTTTGTTGTTCATTATTTTGGCAGTTCCTCATCTGGAATCCACAACAAATTGGCGACGAAGACTCGAACTTGCGTACATGTATACCCCGAATCGCCACAACAAGTTGCTACGAAGATTTCGTACACAAGTCGTCACAATAACTGGGCGACGGAAGATTCAAACTTACGTATACCACACAACAACAGAACTCATACAGAACAACATAAAAACTATAGTGCTACACAGATCGACAACAAATAACTTAGCGACACTATCACAGATAATCTGCTGGCATTACAACTTTTGAACAAAAAGCGATAGGATGAAAAAACTGTAAAAAGGGAATTGAAAGTCAATATTTTTGTCTCCTTCAACAGAAAAATTTTCCACAAAATTTTCTACGAGATTAATTGCCAGAAAGCAATAGTTAAAAAATCAAACCCCTCACGGAATCAAAGCCGCAAATCATGGATGACTTTCAGAAAGGAATACTAGAAATCATAAAAAGAAGTGAAGAAAGACAATATAAATTAGAAGTAAGACAAATGGAAATACAAAAGGTAAATGAAGGAAGACAATTACAACTACAAAAACTATTTCTAGAATTAACAAAAAACACACTAGATAAGAACACTAAAAAAGAGAAGACATTTTCGCAAGATGCTGCGTGGAACGCGATAGAAACCTTTAAGTACTCGACTGATTAAGACAAAAATTTTGGAGAATATTACAGGCAATATGAAGATATTTTTAATATCGACTGTCAGAACTGGACAGAAAAGAAAAAGTTAAGGCTTCTGCTCAAAATGTTAGGTACAGAGGAATACAATAAATTTGTAGATTATATTCTACCAAAGAAGACGAACGACTTAACGTTCGAAAAGGCAGTGACAGGCCTCACTGAGCTATTTAGCCCAAAAATTTCTTTGTTTCACAAAAGGTGGAAATGCCTTAATCTCGGGAAAGACGAAAACGAGGACTATTCAACATTCCCAGCCATCGTCAACAAACATTGTGACGACTTTAATTTGGCGGAGCTAACTCCAGACAACTTTAAATGCCTCATATTTGTCCAAGGACTAGTTGCTTCTAAAGACAGCGAAATGCGGAAACGAATGCTGACCAAACTCCAAAATGAACCAGGTTTAACGCTGCAAAAACTATCAGAGGACTGCCCAAAATGCCTAAGTATTAAAAAAGACAGTAAATATATTGACGAATCAGGAGTCGCGCATATTCGTAAGTTTAAAAAAATTACGTTTTTCATTCTCCCAAAAAGTAAAACAAGATTTTAACGACACAGAAAAAAGATACAAAGCAACTAGTGACATAAATCAAATACCCCCTGCATGTTACAGATGTGGTGGATTGCATTGGGTTAGAGATTGTAGGTTCAAATACAAAAATTGCCTAGCGTGTGGAAAGATGGGTCACAAGGCAGCTGTACGCAGAAACAAAAACCAGCCTAGTAGAGTAAAAACTACTAGAGTGAAATATGAAAGCAAAGAAAACACGGGGAAATATGTAGAACTTGAAATATTGAACAAGAAGATCAAATTACAACTGGATTCAGGTTCGGACTTAGCAATAATCAACCTACAGACATGGCGGAAACTGAATCGGCCGACCATGTTACACACAAAAAAAATTGCTAAATCGGTAACAGGAAAACGGATCATTTTCGAAGGTGAAATAATCGTAAATGTGAAATTTCAGGGAAAAACCAAAAAGTTAAAAATATATGTTATGAAGAACACTATAATCTGGTATGAACGGACTGAATGCAGAAATTTAATATATGGAATTTCCCCTTTAGCTCTTGTTGTAAAAAAAAAAAAAAAAAATAAAGAGGGTGCCGACTGAAACTACGAAATTGAAAAAAGAATTACACAAACAAATTCCAGAGGTATTCTCAAGCAGTATAGGACGACGTAACAAATTCGCAACAAAACTCGAGCAAAAGAAGAATGTGCAACCAGTATTTATTACACCCATAGTTACGAAAAAAACATTCCAACCAGGTGAACAAGTTTATTTCAGACTATTAAAAAATTATATGGCACATTGGGAACCTGGAATAATAATAAATAGACTATTAAATGTTATCTCCGCAATACAGGGAGAAAAATCTATCTATAAGAGACACACAAACCAAATACAGAAAAGAAGTGAGGAGCCAAGCTCGTCACTCTCAAAAAACGATGTCGCGATGGAAGAAATTTTTGAAGCCGTTGAGAATAATAAAAAAACATACGGAAAAAAATATTTGCTCCTCACAAAATAAAAAAGAAGCTAGGAAGGAGGTGTTGTGGGATCTCCCCCTTTTTGTATATGATAATGGACTCGACTGAGTGTATAATCCTGCCATAAAGAGAACAGTGAATCTCAGAATCTCAGTTATAGTTGCAGTTCACACTGGAGAGGAATCGTAGTTACAGTTATCGAAGAGTTCCGACAGATACTGAAGTGTTACCCGGGCATATCTTTTTCAACGATTTCACTTCAAGACTTGTATATATTTATTTCTACTAATAGTATTCCTGAATTGACTAACCCGCGTTCCAGTTTGTATATTACGTTCAATATAACCTACTTTTCTATCTCCATACCTGTTTTTGTTGTTCATTATTTTGGCGGTTCCTCCTTTGGAATCCACAACAGACAGTCAAAGAAAGACAACTGTAGCACAACTAAGTTATCCTAATTCACACCGGAAAATTACCTCATGAATAGAATTATTTTTTCACTAACAGTAACACTGTAAAACTTATATCATCACAACTACAACAAATATTTCTTCAAGTAAACTCATACGCCACATCTCCAAACACGAAAATAAGGGTTTGTGGGGATAGAATATCCTATCCACCCTCTAATTACATTCCAGTCTTATGGAATCTTCCAATTCTGTCTATTTAGCCAACCAGGGCTCGAGATTGTTACCCAAGCAATTTCATTGGCTAAGGCCTGGTTTGGCACGTAAAAAGGGACGCTCAAATTCTGTGTCAACCGGCCCTTTCTAACAACTATATAAAGAGCATATTTTACCCTTTTTCTTCAGTGATTTTTTCTGCCACCAGAATCCACGTCACACAAGCCCTTGATTCTTTCAAGCCGCACCATTACTTCCGCGCGCTTTCTCTTACCCACTTTTCACTATAAAACTCTATCAGGCTTTTGGATTCTGGAATCACTCATTCACTTACTTCACACACAATTTCACTTGTTGCATACACTCTAACCCATACCTTTCCAAATAACTCACACAGTTTTCTTTCAGCGAGAGACTCAATTTCCTAAACCTATGAACATTTTATTGGACACAACTTTGTTCTATTTTTCCTAACACAAAAGTTACGAGACATTGTTGTTTTCACGTACAAAGATCCACTGTTCGGACTTTTCATACAAACACAAGTTTTTATTCCAAACGGATTACATGAATCCCGAACAATGTCTATGTATATTAATGTGAATATTCCACTTCATGTTTCTATCTTCGTATAACTAAAGTTTACTAAAGGTATGCATGTTTTGTTCTTTGCACACAACTGTTTAATTTGCAAATACTGAACTTTAAATTTGATGCAACACACATTGATTTAACAACGTATCTTTAACACAATTCTGATACAGTTATCTCTTTTGAACTTTTCTGTTTTGTGAAGTATTTTACTTAATAGCTTTTAACTACATGTTTGATCACATATCAAACACTGTCACCTCCTAACTTCTGATCGTCGAGTTAATACTTTCCATAATTCTAATATTTGCTATCACCTCAGTTTGCTGACTTGTCGAGCTCTCTACGATACCCTCGTATCACCTATATTTATAAAAAGTTCGAGAAGGAAAATTGTAAAATAAATCAAACCATCTTCTTTTTGTAACCAAACTTTTCATTGGTTCGTTCTGCATCAGCAGCAGCATTTTGCCTCTCTTTCGAAAAAGCGGGAATCTTCCCGCTCTTGAAGCTTCAGTTGGAAAGTTTCCTTTGAAGACACAAGACCTATTGTTTCCAGCTCACTTATCTTTTAAGGCATATATATTTTCGCCTACTCGTTAAAAAGAAAACCACTTTTCTTTTAAGGCATATATATTTTCGCCTACTTGTAAAAAAGAAAATAAGCCGGATTCATTTTTTTTTACCTGCCTGAGAAACTAAATTAAATATTCAAACTGTGCAATAACAACCTTTTGCATCCAATATTTTTCTCCTGGTAAATAATTATATTACTTCAACTTATCGACTTAAACGCAAGTATTTTTTAACATTCTTTCACACATACCTTGCTTGCTGTTTATTCTTCCAACTCATCATTTTGAACTATTTCAATTATTTGGACATACAGTCTATTCTTCCAACTCATCATTTTGAGCTATTTCAATTATTTGGACATACAGTCTATTCTTCCAACTCATCATTTTGAGATATTTCAATTATTTGGACATACAGACTATTTTCCAACTCATCACTTGAAACTGGAACAAATTACAAACTATTTTACCAACTCATCATCTTTGAACTGTTTAAATTATTTTCTTAAACACATACAAAAAAGTGTTTCATACATCTCCAGTTAATTATTAAAAGGGTATAAATAAGTTCTCTCGCTTTAACCGATTATTGTTATAATTAAAATATTGTCTACCTATGTCTTGTTTGTTCACTTTTTGGTACACATTGAATTGAGAAGCTAACATTATTACATAACAAATAAAAAAAAGTAGTTAGGCCGCTACAGACTACTGAAAATACTTGTTATTGAATTGTTGATTTATTAAATCTGTTATTTATCAACTCAACAAGTCTTACATATTTATGTTCATTTTTGTGTCTGAAAATTAATCTAAAATTTTATGATTGTGGAAGATTGCTTTGAAGAAACACGCACAGCCGTAATTACTTTTTATATTTAACGAAATCCAAATTGCACACATAATCATCCACAACAGGTCTACACACATAATTAAACTGACAAACATTACAAAGATTTCACTCACAAATCTTTATTCATTTCAGCATAATGCATTGTCTTTCATGCTATATAAATTTAAATATTGTTTGTTGTTCAACACTTTTTTATTGTATTATTTCTCAATGATGTTTATTGTTTGCATTTCGTTGAAGAACAACATTTTTAAGTGAAGGGGATAGTTAATTTAAACACGCAGCCTAATTCAATCGACACTATCAACATATCGCTTTCAAATAAGTGAGTCCCACTTCAAATACATATACATGAAAACAGAACTCTCTCTTTTTTTAATAACTGCCTAATGAACCAGTATTATAGAAACTCATTAGCAAATATTTGTGGTTGTACTGACTAAACAAACAACCCAATCTGCCGAAGAGATAGCCATAGAACATATGTAACATCAAAACATTAACTTTTTGACAGTTTTTCTAAGCTAATATCCTTGAACTGTGGAATGTTGATAGTGTTTCTATGTATATCAACAGGTATCGTCCAATTATTATTTTTTCTTTTTCTTTTCTTTTTCCCCCTTCTCATAATAATAACGATTTGACAAAATTATTTGGCGAAATTTTATTGATATTAAAAAGAATATTTTAACGAAGAAGTCATTTTGGGTAAATCGGTAGTGAAGTTGAATGTGTAGTAATATGCAGATTTTTTTTATGTCACTCGAGAGGAAACCACCAAAAATGAAAAAATGGCATGGACGTAGTTCAGATGTCACATAATATAAAAATATTTTAACAATTCACAGTTGATTAAATTTAAAAAAGAATACGATCCTACTAAGGGCTATAAAGCGGCTATAATAATATATATATTTTTTTTTTTTTTTTATTGAGTCCGTAATGTTTGTCTATAGATGTCTTTTAGACGTGTGATTTCGTTTAACAAATGACTGACATTTGTAACATATACGTACATTCCGGCTGTTTAAACGGATCTTTCGTTATGATTCTTATGTAGACTGTCAATTTTAAATGTTTTTAACATCAAAGTTGAAAATGGAAGAAAAAGATATGCATTTTTGTTTTGATGTTCTTTCATTATTTATACTGTTTGGACTGTTGTCCTCATCTTTTACGACTTTCGGCCGTTGTCCGCTCCGGCCTTCTATAGATACTAGGAAATTTAAACCGAACCCTTTATTTCGATCACCAGGTGATATAATTTTTATTCCATATGCGATGCCACTTCTGGATTAAGGAACCCATGGCCCAATAGATATAGGCGTTGATTAATTCCAGTGACTCAACCTAAAGGGCTGTTAGTTAAAGGGAGATAACTACATAGACTCAAGGAGAAATTAATAGAAACAGAAATTGGGATGGACGTAATATACATGTCACGTAATATGAATTATATTTTAACCAATCACAGTTGATTCGAAGTAGTTATTAAAAAGATTTACGAAACTCCTAAGTGCTAAATGACATTTTTTCAATAAACACTGAAATGCCAATAATGAACCAATATATTTGGTGTCATGAGACACTGGCTGTGTCTGACTGGGATATTCGTAAAGATACAGCGAAAATAGATTTTCATTTAGCCATGACAACACTGTTAGGTATTTACGTCTAACAAATGATTAAGAGACGTAATACTATATTTGATAAAACGATACGTATAAGACATTTAGTCCCATGTGACTGTCGCATAGTTTTGGTAGAACATGATGTTTTTTGTTGTATGTGCGTTGTGGTGTAATGGATATGGGCTAGGAATGAGAAATCAGAGAGCCGAATTCGAATTCCAGTCGTAATTCGTTGCATTCACTTACGCACAAATACCCTTAGGACAGGTATTAATCCATCTCTTATCTCTTCTACTATGAGCTGAATTGTGTTCTGTAGCCTTGATTGGCAACCGGTCTAGCGAAGAAAGTAATCGCAACCTACTGCGGGAAAATATTCTGCCTAGTTAGTCATGTCTCAAAAGAGACATGATCGCCCAAGTTTGTATCACGTATGGCAATTAACTGACTGATAATGTATATTTGATAAAAATGTACATTAGGTTGATGTAAAAATTCTAAATGAAACAAATGCTTATTGAAGCTTTTGAAAATTGACAGTTTATCTTCCTCAACCCTATGATTGAGTGTCTGTACTTTAAGAATAGTTTGCTTAGCTTTTTGAATGCACCTTTGGCTATTCCAATATGACACTAAAATCCGAAGGCGCATTATGATAGCCAGAGATGCATTCCAATAGCTGAGCAGAGTATTAAGAAGCAGAAGAATTTCGTTAGAAAAAAAAAAAAAAAAAAAAAAAAAACAGAGTGCAGAACTATTATGTGGAGGTGAATACTGGACAGTCTTCTCAGAGATAAGACGATGCTACAGAAAGATGCTGAGGATACCATTGACCAAACATGTGAATAACGACGAAGTTTTAGAGAAAATGGAGACAAAAAGTAAACATATACTTAACATCAGGAAATGACAGTTGAAATTTTTATGGCACATAATGAAGAAAGCGAGCTTGGTAAATCTGATACTCACAAGGCAGATTGTAGGCAAGAAAGATAGAGTATAACCTATTTAGTGAGATTGAGTAAATGTTTAGGAGAAATCACAAAAAGACAAAATGTATTAAGAATTACGAAGGACAGGAAATTATGAAGAGCTATGATCGCCTACGTACAGCACATAGAGAGACGAATCCAAATCGAATTCGAACTCGGTTCTCTGCTTTCAAATGATGAATACATAAATGTGAAGATGCGTATGCTAATTATAATTTACATGTATTTATGTGCGTTTTTCTGTGGAAGATGGGTGCATAGCTGAGTGATTCAAACGTTAGCGTTCCGTTCGCAAAACATGAATAACACCATAGTCAATCTTTCAAGGATGTGGAAAATAATTGATAATATCAATGTGGAAAGATCATATCAGCGTGAGGCGAAGTGCATGAAAACAATGCCATTGGTTGACCAACATCTTGTGAGTAAAATTCGGTGGATGGAATTGTTTGGAAGTAAAAAATAGTTACAAATTATCAGTACCAAGGGTTTGAGTCTACTAACCTTCTTCAAACTGTTGATCACACCAGATTATGCGCTGTTATCCAGAAATTGTAATTAATGTCAGCAGAGTTGTAGTATAGCATATAGGTCAGCTCTGTAGGTGTTGAAAAAACACACGTGTTTGAACAGATGTCTGCAAAACGAATTAGCTTGTCATTCTAGCAGACGGACATCAGCTCTTACTATTATTATTGCTGTTGATATTATTATTATTATTATTATTATTATTATTATTTGTGTCAGCGTGTTTGAAAAATCAGGCGTGACCTTTAGGGAAGATAACAGTATGATGATGCCCATGAAAGCTGTTTACGGAGAAAGTTACTAAAACATCTAATATTATGATTTCACAAAGGTAATGGTTTCATGTTTCAGACCTTTGTGGTCAATCTCCCCGGTAGATTGAGTAGATTGTTTAGTTAATAAAATCACAAGTATTAGCAAATGAGCTTCTAAAATCTTAGTTCATTGGACAGTTAAAACTTTTAAACAAATAGCCTGTTTGAGGACAGACATGTTTTCATGCCTTTTTTGGTGTCGTATCGTTGCATTTTATCTTTTCCAATGCAATACCTAAACAGAAATCTGGAACACAAAAGTAAAGTGAAATAAAATGAAGGAATGAACAAGAACACGGAAAAAGATGCGATGATGAGATTTACATTAAAAAATCAATGAATAAAATTCAGTCAGTTAAGTGCCATACGTGAAACACGCTTGGGCGATCATGTCTCGAAAGAGACATAACTGACTGGGCAGAAGATTATCCAGCAGTAGGTTGCCATTGCTTTCTGCAGTAGACTGGTTGCTAGCCAAAGCTATAGAACCCAATCTGTCCTGTTATTTAACCCATAACTAGAAGGAAGAGACGGGTATTTGCGCGTAAGTGAATGCAATGAATTCAACTGGAATTCGAACTCGGCTCCCCGATTTCTCGTTCCGAGCCGATATCCACTGCACCACAACGCACATCCTTATAAAATTACTGACAAAAAATTGAATGATCTGCCCAAGAATAAAATAAAAATAAAATGATTTCATTGATTCAACACGATATGTTTTCAATAAAACGATTCAGAACGAAAGCAAAATGCAATAGGGGCTATAATTTTACAAAACATTTATTCCGTGAGAATAAAATAAAGTTTTTGACTGCGTAAAGGCACGGCTTTCATTCACCAGAGAGTTCACGTGTCTATAATTGTAACTAGAACAGTGTTAGACACAACCGGCTGTAGTAAGTTTTCAATGAGAAGGCTCGTTTCGTCTTTTTGCCTTGATGGGGCCCATCACAGGACGGGGCGCATGGGTGATTTGAAATACGGTTTTCCTCTTGTCTTTATTTTATTTAACCATATATATATATATATATATATATATATATATATATGTTTGTGTGTGTGTGTGTGTGTGTGTGTGTGTGTGTGTGTGTGTGTGTGTGCTAGGACTTAGAAATTCTCAGGCTGATGTCTGAGGGTGTGATAAAATCACCGAGAAAGATGTCCTCCTTAGCTTTTGTCAAGGCAAACATCTAGGAGAAGGTAAACTTTGATAAAGCACCTGCGGCTTTGATGGTATCCAATAATGTAAACTTGTTCTTCTTTTGTGTAAATATCATCTTTTACTCAGAGAGTGGAACTGGCTCTGTGCACTGATTTTGCTCACTATAAAAATGCACAGGTAATGCTTTCTATCTGGAGATCTTTTTGCATTTATTATTTTAATGTAGAACTATGGCTGGCTGTAGCCTAAAATGGCGACTTGCATTACAATGAAGGTATTTAACACAAAATTCCACGTCTATTGAACAGGTGAAGAGGCTCATCCCTTGTTCCCTGTTTAGGATGTGGTTTCCGGCTTTCTCTTTTCCAATCTTTTCACTTCTTTTTCTTTTCTTTTCAATTGGAGCAGATATACTAAACTATTGCCCGGTTCATACTCCACCCATGTCTATTGAACAGGTGAAGAGGCTCATCCCTTGTTCCCTGTTTAGGATGTGGTTTCCGGTTTTCTCTTTTCATATTTGTTCACTTTTACGTAGCCCCCTGCACATCAGTGATGTTACCACCTTGCTCGGGGTGATATGATTTTAAAAAAAAAAAAAAAAGGAAAAGAAAGAAGTTTCTACTGACCGGTCAGCTGCTTTTGCTACTTAAACCACTGAACATGACTTGAAATAAGTAAATATTGTACGCGACTGAAATTTTTTTTGATCAAGTAATTTTAAAGTCTTTTTTATAAGAGGTCATTTGGAGTTCAGTGTCGGTCGACATGTCGCCGTCTTTCAAATGTGAAAGTTTTCATTTGTAGATCGTATATTTTTCTCGATGTTGACCAGGCATTGGCTAGGAGTGTCGAAGTTTGAATCAGGTAACACATGTGTAGGATTAGCGAATTAGTTTTCTTGAATTTTCGAGGAGACGCTTTGATTAGTTTAGGATACAAAAATCCTCCAACAATTAACCGAAACGCAAAAGTAAAATTGCACACCTGCAAAAATGGATCAGAATGACTGAAAACATTTTGGTAAAACCCAGACCAAAGCAAAAAGTCACAATCAAGTTTTAAAATTTAATTTTGACAAATAGGAAAAAGATTGACCCCATACTAAAAGAAAAAGACGAAGCCAAATTTAGCGATCTAATGTCGAATTTGTTTTCTGACCAATAAATGGGAACAATTTGCAAAACTGAGAAAAGTAGCCATCTAGTGCGAAAAACCAAAATGGCTATAAAATAGGTACCTCCACTCATTTTCGATAACTAACATATAAATTGAATTTTTAAAAATAAAAAGTTTTCTTGAAACTTTCCTTTTAATTTTAATTGAAAGCTAAATGATTAAATTTACTATTTCCAGTAAGCATAATACTCTGGTTTATTTCAAACAGAAATTATATTGATTGAAATATAAAAGTTTTTAGATTTTTTTTGCAATTTTTGAATTTGTCGCCATTTTTGAGCGATCGACACGTTTTTGTAAACAAAAGTTAATTCTCGGTTTAAAAATCTTGCAAAAATAAAATATACATCTGTGACATATTATTTTTGGAAAATTAGCAAATTTTATGTTAAATTAATTTGATTTACACAAATATTACTTATAGCGTGAAATTTTTAATTACAACTATTTCTTAATCACAAATTGGAACTTTTTGACCTGTACGCATCGTAAATCAAGATTTTGCTGACAGCTTCTTGATTAGAGATAAAAATGTATGACGTTCATCAGGAACAAAAGTGTACTCATTTTCTTTCAGGTAAGGGAGGAAACTCTGAGAAATTACCATGCAAAAAAAAAAAATCAAATGCACAAAACAGTTTAAATTATTTTAAAAGTATGCGTATAAAACGATTTTTATTAAACTTTTAATAATATAATCATCGATTCTTAACTAAAAAAAAAAAAAGCACAACAGTTCTTAAAGATTTTTAAAATATTTTTAAAACTTTATAAATTATCATAATAAAAAATGAAAACAATTCTCTTAAAATTTTATTAGTAATTGAAACTTTTTTCTTCAGACTATAATGTTCTTCATTTTATTATTTATTCCTGGGTTTTAAAGCTTATCAAATTAAATTATATCAGAGTTTTATTGCATTTTTTTTTATTTTACTCTTTGGAGCAGATTTTCGGATAGTGTTGTAAAATTTAAAATAAAAATAAATAAATGATTTATATTCCCCAATGAGTCCTGCGTTTAACAAATAAAAAATAGTTTATAACTAATTAAAATTTATGAAAATTTCATGGATTTACATGGAAGGGGGTAACAGAGGTAAAAATAATATTTTTACCAAGATCTTTAAAAAGTAATATTTTTAAAATTAATTTCATTCATTTGTGAATAAATACTGAAAGTTTCATTAAAATCCGACAGTTATTTGATTTTTGCCAGAATTTCCAAATTAATGTGTTTGTCACCGAAAAAAGTGGGTGATGTAATCATTATGTTTTCCATTGTAAACAGTCGTAACGTTTTGTTTAACCGCTAACTCAAATCAAAACAAAATTTTCTGACAAAATATCGAAAATGTTAAAAGGGATTAAAAATGTTTTTAAAATAATTAAAAATTACTTTGATCTTTCCTCTTAATAATAATATAAACATTTTGATGGAAAAGTGTGTTTTATTGTTTGGGATCTTTTTTATTCAGACTATGCTGTTTTTTTTAGCGATTTAGTGGAGTTACCTACTATAAAAACACAGAGAAAGTCGAAGCAGTGGGTCAGATGGGAGCACAGAGACGACACGTTAAAATGTAACAAAGGAAACTTCAAGTCTGATCAGGACGTAAGGTCGCGTCACAAATCCGTTCTCCTTCTTCACTCATGCTAATTTTTTACCTCTTTTTCTCCATTCTCAACATTCTTGCAGCTAACAAAGAAGACGACAACAACAACAACAACAACAACAACAAAAAGATACATCAACTGACTCCTAAATATTAACTTCGATAAGTACAATTTCCTTTGTTGTTTCACCTTCCTTTTCACTTTCTCGCCTATCATAAAAAAGAAATAGAACACAGACCTTATTAGTAACCTGTTAATCTTTCTACATACAAAAATTCTGCTGCTATCAACTAGAACTCTGGATTCATTTAACTCCTTACTACTATTTCTCTGGAACATTTAACTACGTGCATTTTTCTCTTTGAACATTTTTACTTCTTACAAATTTGTTATTCTGTTCAGTTAATAAAATTTTACTTTAACATAAAAAACGAAATATTTTTCCACATTCTAACATCCAACCTTCAACCTTCCATTTAGATGACCTGGCTAGGATAAAAACTCGTCAAGATATATCAGGGAAATCGCTGATAGAAACCGAGATATACCAAGTGTGCGTTCTCTCTCTCTCTCTCTCTCTCTCTCTCTCTCTATATATATATATATATATATATATATATATATATATATATATATATAATGGCAAACTTGTAACTATACTTGTGTCGAAAAACCCTCCGCGGATTTACGTGGAAGGAAAAAATGGTTATAAAAAAAGGAAGAGCTGAGTATATGAACACCAGTCAAGAGGGTTCGGACCAAGTCAGCACTTAGCCCAAAGAAAAAAACCCGAGACGAGTAATCAACTAACAATAAAGTGCTCAATACTTAGGTAAAGCAGAATAAATAAAGTATACCTAGTGAGCCAACAAACCTACCAAGGTTTCACCTAAGCGGATCGTCAGGGAAAGCTGGCTTTCTTTATATATATATATATATATATATATATATATATATATATATATATATATATATATATATAAACTTATTTATAAATAGAACTTTGTATGTGTGTGTGTGTCCGTCCATTACCTATAGACTCCGAAACGGCTGAACCGATTTTCTTGAAAATTTACACAGTTGTACTATAAGCGTCTGCGAGTGTTCTTAGCTCGGTTTTGTGTCGAGGTACCCCCGATAAATATCGAAAATCGATAATCGAAAAAATCGGGTTATAGAAGGAGTGGCCCGATTTTAATCAAATTTGATACACTCATAGACAAAGACATAAGAAACGATATTCAGATGTTTCAAAGTTGCAGTTCTTACAATAGTGCAGAAAATCGATAATATATATATATATATATATATATATATATATATATATATATATAAAGGCAAGATGTTTGTGTGTGTGTCTGTTTATCTGCCTGTATGTCTGTATTTTTTTCAGCCCTTTTATTTTAGTTTTTGCTTCGGGTTTGGCTCTAAGTAGGTATAATTGTAGTTCTTAATCTCAGCCATTATACCATTTACTCAAAGGACTTATTTAGCCTTCAAAATTCAGTTTACGACGAAAAACATTTATTTGATATCGATACCAGGAAATCAACATTTGACTTACATCCATTCATTTTTCTTTCAATCTATGGTTTCGCTTTAACTGGAAACAACTATTGCTTTTTAGTCTTTTGTGCCAACGTCTAAAGAGTCTGAGCTCCAAGACCATGGATTAGCTTTAAAGCTTTCATTACACACGAGCAACGCCGGGTCTAATGCTAGTATACACACACACACACACACACACACACACACACACACACATATATATATATATATTCCATTTGTAAACGAGTTATTACGTGACCTAGGCTTCTACCATGAGTGGTGTCTTTAGGCGATTTGCAATAACTAAGTAATTAAAGTTAATTAAGTAAAGACCAGAGACTAAATAATTAAACAATATATATATATATATATATATATATATATATATATATATATAAACTAAATCTAAAAGTGAGCCAAAAGTCGACCGCGGTTTCACTCGCCGGATCGTCAGGACTTGGCTGACGATCCGGCGAGTGAAACTGCGGCCGACTTTTGGCTCACTTTTAGATTTAGTTTGTATTTTTGCTCTACTTTCGTACTTTCGCATTGAGCTCTTTCTTGTTAAGGTTTTCGCCTTGGATTTTTTTTTCTTTCGAACACGGCTTATGCTTTGTTTGTTTCTTTTTTTTTATTCCCCTTTACTCCTTTGGTAGTACCTTTTGGGTTTGACGACTTACTTTACCGATTTGTTAGCAGTAGGTTTTTCAGATTTCGGTCGTGATTAGTGCTACTGTTTTGTTGGTACGTTTTACAATATATATATATATATATATACCATAGTCATCCGCAGACAGATCTGTTTCGCTGTATCACAACTCATCAGTACGGTTAGACTCCGATTACTTTTTAACTCAGGATTGAAACCCGACCGAATTGGTGTCAGTCGACGATTCTACCTCTGGGCTACGAGCGTTCGGTGGAAGAAGGCAGACTTTTTAGCGCGTATATCACTATACACGCCCAATAGCCATAGTGCTCTAATTCATTATTGAATGAGCAATATATATATATATATATATATATATATATATATATATAGAGAGAGAGAGAGAGAGAGAGAGAGAGAGAATGAGAGAGAGAGAGAAGGGTGACGTCAGCTCAGAGATCCACTTTTGTATTTCTTGGAATTATAGCTGATATCAGACCTGTGTGCAAGATGTAAACTCATAAATGTTTGGGGAAGATTACTTAAAACAAATAATATGCGAACGAATGCATCAAGGACACACAGGACGAATTTTATATTAGAAATTTAATACACACGACAGCAGAGGACATGAAACAAAGAATTCATTATAATAAATTAATGTGACATATTCTGCATAAACAATTTGTACCAAAAGATGTTAACGTATTAATTTCTTTTTGTTTCTGACAGAGACTTTATGAATGCTCAAAAGTTAAAAATATTCAGTAAGAATTGATAAAAAACTTGATTTAGCAGATGAACAGACGATATTAATCATACGTTTTTTTAATGTATAAATTGCGCATTTAAGAGAATTTTTTTTAAGGTGTGAGAAAATATGTTCTGACATTGCAAATCTGATACATTAAAGTAATACTAATATTCCTTTGGAAGATTGAACGGACCAGGGGGTCGTGGACGGCCTATGCTCCACTGAAAACGATGGGTTCGTGGGAATCCAAGGGAGGTAAAAAAAAAAAAAAGAGATTTTTGCAGTCGCACAACCTGTTTTTCATGTTGAAGAATGGGGTAAACTCATTGTTCCGATTCCTGAAACTGCTGATCCTTATATCTGCCTTGGCCAGGTTTCACTGTTTTAACCGGAATGCTAGGATCTCTGTTTGCTGCTTCGATAGGTACAAAACATGATCAAAGTCATTCAGGTTTTTCTGGATGATCCTGAGTGGTGCAGTGGTGCTCACTGCCACTTGTTGCTGAATAAACAAAACTATTGCCATCAGAAGAGACCAACTTGTCAGGATCCTCCTTTGGGGGCATTTCCTTGTCTGATTAAAGAAAATATATATTTACTACAGAACTAGGGTCAGTTATACTATTTGGGTAGGGAACCGATCTCATAGCTGATGGAAGTTTGGGATTTTTTTTTTTCTGAAAGAAACTTTGTAACCATTTATATTTGATAGATAAGAATAACAATTATCTACATAGTTTTGTGGTTCCATCCGAATAATTGGGACAGCAATGTTGAGGACTACTTTTGCCATTAAGCCATGAAAATAATCCTTTGTAACAGGGTTTACAACAGATGTGCGATGTCCATGTTTTGTCCTAATAACAAATTTTTCAGTCAAAGTTAGTGATAGTAAGCACTTCTCAGGAAGGGATTAATTGTTCGGCGTTGTGCAGTCCCCGCATATGTCACAGAATGAATCAACCTTGTTGATGCATCCTGGGAGTATTGAATTACTTGATGCTGTATGAAGAGATATGTAACAGCTCACAAAATATCTGAAAAATAAAATTAACATTGATCATATGTATAGTTACATGAATTGTAAAAAACAAACATGTATTTTAACATATAAAATAACTCCAGATAGGTATAGGACATTTTAATTGCTAAAAAGGACATTTTCTCATTTCATCAGCCTATTAAAGTATTGATTTGAAATCAACATCCATAAACCTCTATTTATGTAATTTATTCCTGAAACATTTGTAGTGAGTCCCGATAGAAAAAAAATAAGATTAAAATATAAGATATAAAATTAAAATATAAAATTAAAATAAAAGAATTCAAATTAAAACAAGGCATTTGTTATTTCTTTAAAATTGTTATCTCGTTCTTTCTCTCTCTTTCTTTCCTTCTATCTATATACTTCTCTCTCAACTAACGAGAAGGTAACCCTCAAATAAAAAGAGGAAGAAAAAACGATTGAACGCTATCGAAAAATGCTGGAAGTTTTCAGGATCAGAGCCCACTTGTGACTGAAAAATATAAAAAATCAAGGAGGCACCACTCATAACTTTCGCTATAAAAATGAAAAAGGAAGAAATGCAAGAAAATAAAATAATTTGGGCTAATAAAAAAATGATATAATGAGACTTGAAGTTAACCGAAACTAATCTTCGCGCCAGAGTTTCAGATATAAACGGATATAAACTGAGCTAGATCCAGAAGAAACGGCAAGAGTGGTGAACAGAGATGCTACCGCGGCAAAACAAGCCATGCATGATGAGCGAAGAAGTAGTTAAGAAGTAATCTGTTAATAATATTTCTGCCCTGCTTAGGGCTTAGAAAAATACGGTAGATTTACATATATCTAATATTAGTACTATGAATAACATAGTATGTTTTCAAACTGCACTAATGGACCTTCTCCGGACTACTACTGATATCCGCCTTATAAACGAATATTTTCACACATCGAGTACTCATTCATAACTCTAAAGAAAATAAATAAAAATATATCATTTATCTTATGACCTTGAGTCTGTTCGTTCATAATCTAGAGTTTTCAATAAAAACAATTCTACCACCTTTACACACTGGTGACCTCCCAACGGGAACACACTTACCACGCATGTAAATCTTTTGGCTTTATACTTACATATAAAAAAATTTGAGGCGATGTGTAAAAATGGATAATGTATCTGGAATTAGCAGCCCAAAATTAAGTTAGAAGACCTATTATTATATGCTTGACTTAATTCTTTTATAAACAAGTTTTATTTTGGACAATTATATTTTTTATGTAATTGTCGATTCTGATTTTGATAGGCGCACAAGATTTCAATTTCTGCAAAGAGTATTTCATATACGTTTACATTCCGGAATTAATACGTGTCTCTATTAGAATATCTTTTGACTTCAAAGTGTCATTGCAGAAATGTACAATGCTGATGTAAATTGTAAGAAAAATAAAGAAGAAAAATTAAATTCAAAAATTTTAAAAATTAATTTAAAGTGGATAAATAAATACGGAAATTATTTTTAGTTCAACCTAACATTATATATCGTGGCAAATATGGGGAAGTAAAATTTAAACTCAGCGACATAAAAAGCTACATGTTAGAAAAACATTAGTCTGAATTTATTTCTATCTCTGGATTTTTCTTGCATTTGCATCTACAGCTTCAATAGAATTCTTATTTAGCAATTCTAAACAAATTTCTCATATCAGAGGATCGCTTGCTGATCTTAAATTGACACAGGATCGAATCTCAACGCATTCAAAATATTGATTTTGAATATGTTAAACAAGGCACGCGGTAAGGTGTAGAAATGATTCTTCTATTGCGTATCTTTTTCGACGTCGGAGTTCACCGGTGTAGATATAGGGTTCTTCCACTGCGTGTTCTTTTTCGACGACGGGGTTCACCAGTGAAGATGTAGGGTGCGTGTTCTTTGGACGTCGGGGGTCACCAGTGAAGCCGCAGGGAGATGGTTAATGTTTATCAAATTGGCCATGTGTCGTACCTAACCGAACTCCCTACAACTTAGGATTATTCGCTATCATCAGACGGTTGGAAATTGGTATGTGTGGAGAAATAAAAGTATACCTTTTGCATGTTTAAATATAAATTTATTAATAGAAAAGAATAATATGAATTGGTAGAAGTTAATGTTCATGAGAAACAGTATTCAGAAGTTAAGGGTATCAAGATTTTGTAGAAGTCCTTGCAAGAATGAGTTTATGTGTACGTAGGCAGGAGCGCATGTGTGTATGTATGTATAAGCGTTTATTGTTGGGTAGGATTGTCTTTGAAGTTATCGCTCAGGGTGAATGGTGAGAGGTGAGAGAGAAATATAGAGACAATAATAGCGATCGCTTGACGTTTGTCAAGGGTACGTGTTAATTACGTTCGTTATCTTAACTCTCTAAAGACGGTCAAATTTGGCCCGTCTTTTATTTCGTTCGGGAATTCACTCCCGGATGTGATTCTGGCCTTTCTATTTTGTTTTTAGATTTTTCTTAGTTTTCTATTGTCCGAAAAACATTTCGCATCGAGGTGTGAAATTTCATGAGTTTTGTGTGTGTTAAGCAATGTTTTATAAATTCGAATAAATTCGTTTATTTCTAACAAAATCAATGAATCGGTGCTTAGCATTTGATTTTTTAAATCTAGAACTTGTTTTGTTCACTACAAAGGCACGCAAAATGCTGCTGAAAGGTTGTCATTCTTTTGTAGCTATGTTTCCACTACCTTTTGTGCAACACAACTAAAATCTTTTGAAAAAAAAGAAAAAAAAAGAAAGAAAGAAATGAATAAAATAATAATATTTAAAAGAATTTGCAAAATAAAAATCACGGAAGTTTGGATTTTAATAATTGGTAGGTGATGACCTTAAATCAATTTCGTTCTAGGACTAGGATTCCAAATTTGGCGTATTAACCATCTAGAAATGGGGGAAAATCAAAATGCTCGGCGATGGGAAAAATAGGCGGTAGGATACGATTAGAAAAAATTGCAACCAAGTAATAAGTTTTTAAAGTCTTTATCAAAAACCTCAAAGTCACGCAGTCTTTACAACAAATAAAATTAAGAATTTATGTGTCAAAAGCATAGTTTTATTTAATTTTGTTATTCAAAATTAAAAGCTGGAAAGTTCGTTTGTATCCTGTTGATATTTACTGAACATGGTGTGTCACACAATAGCGATATAATTACGAATGTTTATCTGGAGACATTTTATGTAATGGCATCAACGAAAAGTATGTGTGCTTATAGTGTTAGATTGCTTGTTGATTTTGATTTATATTATACCTAACACCAAGAAAGAAGTGACCATGTGCTCTTAAAGAAATAAATAAATAACAAAAAATTCAAATTTACACCCTTCCTAAAATTAGAAGGATAATGAGGATCGCCAGACAAACAAAGCCATATTTCCACCATTCAATTAGAAAGCTTTCATAATCAGAGTATAAGGCTGCGAGTCAATAAAAAGCGAACAGCCTGTTCCAAACGGATTTATAGATATGTATATAAACAGATGTGCATTGTGGTGCAGTGGATATCGGCTTGGAAAGAGAAATTAGAGAACAGAGTTCGAATTCCATTTGAATTCGTTGCATTCACTTCCGCACAAGACATTATTTTAGAGAGCGTCTGATTTCACTTTTCAAACATATCTGAATTATGCAATTAGTTTGAATGTACTAAATTGTAATTAATAGTTATAACACTCCATATTCACAAATTCAGACAACAATATAGTAGTGTGGATGGTAACGGTTAACAGCATTAGGAATGAAGCCGCAGGCTCGATTTCAAACTTCAACTGGCGCAGTTGATATTCATTTTTAACTAATGCCTTTGTAAAAAGAAGGAATATACTTTTTTCTTTTTTAATCGGGATCATCACAAGCAAGGTAGTAAAGCCACTAAAACGCAGAGGGCTACAGGGTGTGGAAGAATTAGGAACAAAAACATTGATAATGAGCAGGAATAGAAAAGAGTAATGAAGAGGACAGTAGATAGGTATTGACATTGAATTTTAATTTTCGCCGATTAAAGTTGGCAGAAAAGCATGTAGTTGGAAGGGAGTTCCACAAGCGAGAAGTGCAAGAACAGAAACCGTTAGCATAGAACTTACGACTACATCTAACCAGCTCAAACTGTAAATTGATGAGATCTCGACGCCAGTCTAGTACTGCGCTTAAATTTAAAAAATCTAGGCACCACAGCGAAGAGTTCATCCGAACAATTACCATGAAAATATCTATAGAAATGACACAGACAGGCAACCTTACGGCGGTGGGTAAGGGACTGAAGCTGGGCCACCAGATCAGGACCAATAATATTGCTGATTCTTGTTTAGATTTTATCAGTTGGCTCAAGGAAAATAGCAGGAGTTCCGGGCCATATGTGGTAGCAATATTTTAAGCATGGACTTTTTTTAGACTAATAAATATATAAGATATATTCCTGAGAGAAAGATTGTTTCGAACGACACAGTAAACAAACTTTATTATCAGCTAACCTAGCAATGAATACAATATAGTCTTCCCACTTCATGTCAGCTGAGAATATTAGTCCGAGAAGGTGCAACTAGTCACTTCCCTAAAGGTTAGAATCAGCCATGCTGATCGAAGGCAGAAAAGAGGTCTCTCAAATGATTAATGGAGATAAGTTTAGTTTTGGAAGCTTTTTATGAGCTAAAAAACATGCATTTATACATTCACTAATAGAAAATCTCTTTTCATAGAGACAGTCAGCTCACTATATTTTACCATGTGCTGATGTATGCAAAAACAAAATAAATACAGTCTCTTATTTATTGGCCAATCAGAAGCAAGGAAAATAACCTTAAAATATGATCCGATCCCATTTTCCACAATCGTATAAATACGCGTGATTTTTGCCTTTCTCAACAGAGAGCCACGGCTCGTCTGACCAGACGTCAATTTTGGGAAATTTTGTATTTTTTTTACTCTCTTTGGGAAATTTTTTATTTTCTTACTCTCACAATTTCTCCTTCATGTACTGAAAACAAAAACAAAAAAAGAAAAGAAAGGAAAAAGAGGAAAAAAGGTAATCATATTCGTTTCATTTCACACCTCAGGACGAACTTTTAACAGCGACATCAGATTTTTCCTTTTTTCACGAAAGAAAGACATCATACACATCAACGGCACAATATTGCCTTTTTCTTCACAAAAGAAGAATTTCATCTGACTTTTCGAAAGACTGAACTCTTAAAAAACACATTCACAAGTAAAACTTTTTATAGAACTTTCCAACATATGTGTCATTTCAAAACAACAGAAATTGATATCATTTTTCTCGTTAAATGAATTTACACGTATTTATACAAACGGGACCCTTTTGTCTTTTGTGCAACTTCTGGTACTTTGAAATATGGTTAGCTCAGTTACGTTTGACACAAGGCCATTGTACTAACATAGACGACGCACCCTACATAAATGGTGACCACGCATAGAACACGCAGCTAAATCTTCAGATATTTCAACCATCACTACATAAATGGTGACCACACACAAAATACGCACATAAATCTTATGATGTCTTTTCATCAACAATCCCATTTTCGTTTAACTTTAATGAACTTAAAAACCCATTCAAGGAGAAAGATTATCTTGTTTTATTCAACATAAATATCATTTCAGATACGAAACATTTTAAATCAACTCATATGATATCAATTTCGAAGAAAAGAGATTTTCTTTCGTCAAAATAAATTCAAACGAGAGACCCTTTTTTATTATGTTTTTATCGACGAGAACTACTTTCAATGTCGCTGGCTTCTATCCATCTACGGTACCAAACAACCAGTGATACAAGTAGCGAGCCAAATTCTACATAATTTTCTTCGATGAGCGAGACGACCCCCAGAACAATTAATGACTACGAACGTACGCAAACTTTCTGATATTCTTGCCGTCACTACATATTAGTGCCCCTGCAGAGAATCATATCCATACGGCAACATGACACACCATGTGGAAATTTTTCGCCAAACGGAAAAATATGATAAGTTTGAAACACGGATTATTTTTTTCAGTAATGAAGCCCACAATTCAAACAAATTTACGTGAACCTTACAAGAAAATACAACTCAAACACAGGATAAGTCAACTGCTTTCTCATACTAGACAACAAAACTGCAGCTCTCTCAGGCTTTACAGAAAAAGATGTGATATAACACAACGTCGACTCACTGACGTCTCAAAGTTTAACAACAACGAGTAAGACATCTGCAAGTATGATTTTTTGGAACGCGGTTGGTTTGTTCTACTTTTCCCAAGATATTCATCTAAGCTTGCACAAAGTGATTATTACCTTTCTTGATTGCTGCAAAACACTTTAAAACTCATATTCAACAGTTTGTCAAAACATTTTCTACATTTATCAAAACCAGGAGAATTTTACACAAAAGATAAGAGCTGCCTGATAACAACATGCCATCGCAAATAATTGGAAAAATTGCAATTGTACTTTTTTTTTGGTGGGGGGGGGGTGTAGGGTGATTAAGAGAAAATAAAATTATGACTAAACCTAATGATATGGCAATCAATGCTTTTTGGTCGTGTACAGCAGTCTATTGTAGTTAATCTTGGATACCGAGCGAGCAACACGGTCGTATAAAAAATGAAACCGTAGCGGCCAAACTTGGTTTAGTAGATACTATGCTCCACGAGGAATTTACAGCAATAAACCATTTGCCAAATTTTACCTTTTGTTATATTCTATTTTGGATCTATTTTCATTTTTAGTAGCGCTATTAATAGTACTAGTACTAGTTTCGCGTCCACTTCCCCACATCTGGTGAAATTACCAGATTATTATTATTATTACAGTTAAGAGAAGAGGGCGATTTAATAAAAAATAAAGAAAAAAAACCTGTTTGACAATGATAAACAATATTTCATCAGAATGTTTGTCTTCAAGGTATATTTTTAAAAAATTAAAGTATAAAAATAGTTTTGTCGAAATGATGCTTGTCTTGTATATGGTGATTATCTTAAGCACAGCTTAGATGTGGCACAAGGTCAAAATTACGGGGCACTCAACGAGGATCGAACTCCCTCCTCAGTCATAATGGTTTTCACTACTCAATCATAATTGGTTTCGCGAGCTAAGCTTGCTAAACATTACACCACGTTGAGGCGCCATTGTCTTGTATATGTCTTGCGCAAAGACATCATTTTTTGCAGATTTATATATTTTTGTAGTTGAAAATTGTTTAAATATAACTTAAAAAAGACAGATATTCTATTGAAATATTGTTTAACATTGACAAATACTCTTTTTATATTTCTTAAATTGCGCTCGTCTTTTAACTGGTGAAAAATATTGAGAGTTACGTCAATCATTTTGTTTTTTGTTTTTTTATTATTATTATTAAATTGACTACATATAATGAACTTGTAGAGTGTGTGTTTTTTTCGGAGTCACCAAATATATAGTCGCCTCGGTTATGCCAGGTACAAGGGCACTTGAAAACATAGCCGACAATCCCCGTAATTTAAAATATCAGAAGGTTGAAGGTTAGATGTTGGAATATGGAAGAATAAAATATTTCGTTTTGTATGCTAAAGTAAAATTTTATTAATTAAACAGAATAACAAATTTGTAAGAAGTAAAAATGTTCGTATAGAAAATGTTGTAGTTAATTAATTTGTAAGAGTTAAATGTTCAAAGAGAAAAGCTACACAGTTAAATGTTCCAGAGAAATAGTAGTAAGGAGTTAAACGAATCCAGAGCTTATAGCTGATAGTAGCAGAATTTTTGTATGTAGAAAGATTAACAGGTTACCAATAAAGTCTGTGTTCCTTTCCTTTTTTATGGTCGGCGAGAAAGTGAAAAGAAGGTGAAGCAATAAAAGAAATTATACTTATCGGACTTTAGTTTTTAGGTTTCAGTTGAAGTATCTTGTTGTTGTTGTTGTGGTTGTTGTTGTTGTTTTCGACGTCTTCTTTGTTGACCGCGAGAATATTGAGGATGGAGAAGAGGTAAAAGAAATTAACATGAGTGAAGAAGGAGAAGGAATGTGTGACGAGACTTATGTGTCCAAGTCATGCTTGAGGTTTCTTTTGTTACATTTTAGCGTGTCGCCTCTGTGCTCCATCTGACTGACTGATTCCACTTTCTTTCCCTCTTCCTTTATACTGATTCACCTTTTCACACTGGATTGTTAACTTTTCTCTGTTTTGCAAATCGCTTCTTTTCATTGGTTAGAAAATAAATTTAATATCTGATCTCAAAATTTGGCTTCGTCTTTTTCTTTCAGTATGGGGTCAGTCCTTTTCCTATTTGTCAAAATGAAATTTCACACTTGATTGTAAATTTTTGCCTTGGCCTGGGTTTTTTCAAAATTGTTTTCAGTCATTTTGATCCATTTTTGAGAGCGTGCAATTTTACCATTTGCGTTTCAGTTAATTGTTGGATGATATAAGATTTGATTCGATTTTGGGGGATGGGGCAAGAAAGATGAACTACTTTTAGCCGTCACTTATGGATCGGCTGTGCTGTTTCTCACAGAAGAAGCAAACAGAAAAAAAAAAGAAGTAAATCAAGTAAAACCTGTGAACAGAACTGCGTTCTAAAAAAGAAAATAATCATAAAAATCCTAGTGAATCCTTCAAATGTTAAGAAGTGACTCATTGATTTTATTAGAAATTTAAAAAGGCTTGAATTTACAAACTTTGCTTAGCACACACGCAAAAGCGAATCCAAAACAAAACTTGTGAAATTTTACACCTTGAAGCGAAATGTTTTTCAGCCAATAGAAAACTGGGAAACATCTAATAACAAAATTCAAATTATCTTCAATTATCAAAAACAGATTATTTTACGAACCTTTTCGCGATCCGACGCAAAGTTTGTTCGTCGTCTAATGGAAAGCCCAGAATCACATCCGAGAGTGAACTCCCAAATGACCTTTTCGAGCCTCACAAACGAAATAAAAGACGAGCCAAGTTGTCCTGTTACTAGAGAGAAGAAGGCGAGCCTATTAACACGTTCCTTGACAAACGTTAAGTGATCGTTATTATTATCTCTATCTTTCTCCCTCACCTCTTTATTCTCACGGTTCACCCGTCTGCCTTTTCTTATACTTGATAACTGAACGGCACTTAAGACTGAGCGATTACTTCAAAGACATTCCTACCCAACGATAACGCTCATACATACATACACACACATACGTTACTGCCTCCGTACACATAAACTCATTCTTGCAAGGACTACTACGAACATTTTAACGATCTTGTATCAAGCAAAATACATTAATTTTATTTGTAAAAAACCTTAATTGATATATATATATATATATATATATATATATATATATATATATATATATGTTGTTTCAATTTACAAGTTGATTTTCTTGTTTTATACGCCTCTTATGGTGGGCTATCTAACTAACAAGGCCAAATCAAACTAATTTGTTTCAATACAAATACACTTCACTATAACGGATAACACACTATAGATCCAGTATCAGGTGAAGAAGTAGTGACGTGGGGATTAGGGGTTAAAATAAACAGTTGAATTACGCACATCAAGAATATTAATGAATGATGATAGCGATAAGAAAACACACGTGTAATTTTAACAAAACAAGATACGGAATTCATTCATAAATTGAAGTAGTGCCAAAAGATCGTTTCCGGAAAATTTTTAAATATTGTCACGAAGAGGAATGTTCAGACAACAAATTAAACGGTTTGACACAAAATAATATTAAATCTTTTAAGGCATCGTTTCTCATCGAAAGGATATATAGTTTGCATACGTCACAAAAGTAGGCGAAGAGAGTTTCTTGGATTGAAAAAAAAATTGACGTGTCGTATGCTGAATAGAGGCCGATAATTGGCGAGTAATTTTACACTAGCGAAAACTTCAACGCTAGTCGTAAGGAACTGAAAAAGACCCATTCACATTACTTCAAGACACTCTTTTCTGATTATATTAATTTTTATCCTTATTTTATATGAGAAAGTAACTTTGCGTAGGCTCACGAATTTATTTATTTCTTCTTGACCGACGGGCTAATTTCTGTGAAGGCAAGGTTTTTATTGTCCCAAAACAATTTCTCATAGGCTTGCGAACTTCCTTCCCACTCCTTAAATACATCCGAATTTGACAGGAGTAACTCAAGGGTGTTATTATTATTTCGTACACACTACAAAGACAAGGAAATTACCCAAAATATAATATCTTAAGATAATTATATTTCCCGCTTGCGTTGATAATCAAAAATATTTACCGGTTTCGATTATTTCATTGCATTCACTTACGCACAAATACCCTTGGGAAAGGTATTAATCCGTCTCTTCTCTCCAGTTATGGGTTAAATAGAAGAACAGATTGGGTTCTATAGGCTTGGCTGGCAACCAATCTACCGCAGAAAGCAATGGCAACCTACTGCGGGATAATCGTCTACCCAGTCATTCATGTCTCTTTCGAGACATGATCGCCCAAGCGTGTTTCACGTATGGCACTTAACTGACTGACTGAATTTTTGAAGAGCCAGGACATGCAAAATTTTACCAATACTTAAAGAAGACAAGACTAAGTTACTGAACCTTACAATAAGTTTCCTAATCTCCGTTTTCCTAATTCAGCCTTACGCTAAAAACAGTAGTTTTTCTTCTCCGGCGTCTCCTTTGCGATATTTGCACAGGTTGGTACCCACTTTGCTAAAATGGTGTCGATTGTTGAATGATAATCATAGGTGGCGCGATTTGGGAATTATCGCCCCCCTGACGAGAATTACACGTGGCGCGAGATTTAAAAAAAAAAAATAAAAAGCGTTCTCTTTCTCGGTGATTTTTTCATAGCGAAAAGACCCTTTTCGCTCCTGCAAAATGTGAGTAATCATCTGCAGACACTAAAAGGTTGTTCTGTTGAACTTATCACATTTCATTTCATTTTTCTTTTCGTTTATTTTATAAAATGTTCCGTCAATAATTTCAATTTCTATGTCTTATTTTTCCTTTGAACTTACACGAGCCCACCAAAAATTGTTAGTGGGTCAAACGTAGGACCTTATAAAATTTTATAAAAAGTGTTTATAGTCGCAACACGGTAAAAGTTATGTGTGTACTCACTGTGTGTTACAGTGTAAAATGTTTGGGTCGGATTAGCTAGGTATCTATAGATAATTGAAGACCATCCCGAGTTTTTGTTCCCCTTCCTTTTTCGGCCTTGTGCCATAAACATTGTAACAATGTTAAATAAAGAGTTAAATGAAATGTCATGTGTCTACGTTTTTTTGTTGCATTAACAACGCCAAGTGGAAGTAATATATGGTGGGAACTGCCAAACAATGGTCACCGTGTCATACCTGAAGAAGCTAAGCGTCTTTCTTTTTGCCATGCAAGATTTTGGTTCAGGAATATGTTGTATAAAATCTCTAAACATTTAAGATTTGTCTGAAAATGTAAATGAGTACAATGATAAACAATGTGTATAAATGTGGTAGCTCAAAATATTAAGTCATCTTGTCACCTACCTTCTTATCTTAAATTGACGACCACACTTTGAAGTTGAATATTTCCCCCACCATAAAACATCTCTCCACTCATTCATATCTCCCTTTAACATACTGTGCTGTTTTGAGTTCATAGCCCCTCTCCCCCAACAACAGGGCGTTACTGCCCATATCGAGAATCACTTTTACTGCCAGTGCACACCAACATAAAAAAACACAGGCGGCCAGGGAAAGGGGGGTGCTATATAAGATTTTTATTGTTTTTAATTTCTTGGTTTTATATTTTTTATCTGCTCATGAAATAAATATTGTTCATGTCTAGAATATAATGTTTCGAAAAAAGATAAATTAGAAAAGAAAACGGATTTCTGATTTATTTTGAAAATTAATGGTAGTGTAAAACTATTTTTAGACAAATGATGCAGTTTTCAGCCTTAATCAATAGCACTGACAATGATTGTTGAATTTGAGGGCAAAGAGGAGAGTGCTCAAGTACAAATACAAGCATAACTTTCTCCTCTCTTCCCTCTATCAATTTTTGCCGGTGCTATTATTGAGGCTGAACTGCATCATCTGTGTAAAAAAAAAAAAAATTATTTCACTGACATTAATTATGGGACTCAAATGATAATGTAATTACTTTTTTTTTATATATAAAAAAATGGTACATTCAGTTGATTAAATTAAACTGCTTTGTTTATTTTATTTGTTTTTGAAAATCTCTTACTGTTTTACACTCTCTCCTGTTTTGGGAAAATGTTTTCATTACGTAATGGCGGTTTCAGTAGTGTGCGGTAATTTACTTTTAACTACTATTTTCCCACTCTGTGTTTTTTCACCAGAAAAATATTCAGAAATGACGTACAATGGAATCAATAAGGATTTTAGAAAATGTTCAGTTGTGGGATTCTCAAATTTTCAACAAATTCCGTATGTTTGAATTAAAAAGCTATATGCATTGTTAACGCTCAAACAAAAATGCTTTAAAGTTATTCTCTACGCACGTTTGAACTCGTATCACAGATCTAACTTTATTGTTACTTTTTTAACGCAATGTTCAGGTTGTATGTGACACTGACATTTTACGACTACGACCGCTCAAGCAAGACTTCTGTTTTTAATTGACTTCTGCTCTTAAAAAAAAAAAAAGCATCGTCCTGTAAGACGAAGTTTTCAGGGATATTTAATGCAACATGAATGATGCAAGTTTAAATTTGACTGAAGATGTCTGATCTCATAACGAACTGATCCTTGTGATAAAAAGATAAAAAACGGTAGGAAAAATTAATGAGTTCCGTCCGTCTCTCTCTCTCTCAAAAATGAAACTTAACTATAGTCACTGTCTGAGAGTAAGTGTAAAATAGTTTTTTTTTCCGCATAGTTAGACTAACCGTCAGTTGAGATGAAGTCTATTCTAATTTAAGCTCCCCCGTTATAGTCACCGAGAAAAATTTGAAATCTTTCTGACAAGTTATTTGAAGTCAGAGATGGAACTTACTTATTTCGCCGTGGAATATTGATTAAAATGACGTGAATCGGATTTGACCTTTTTTTATTTTTTAACCAATACTCCACCCCACCCACATCGTCTCAAGCGATTCTCATTGAGTTGACGATTTGAGTTCCGAATCGACACTTGGTGATTAATCTGCGAGCTATTATTTTTTTTTTAATATTTTTTTTTATTTTCACTCAGGACAAAAAGTTAATCCAATCCAATCCCACTCCGTTTAAAAAGTTTTTTGTTAATACACTGGTTTTATAAAACAAAAAAAGCATTATCATTATACAAAAATTTTAGTGTTGTTCTTCAGAAAATAAATAGTGAAAAAAAAAAAAATTGTACTGTAGTGATATGCTTTTAAACATTGTTAAACAAAATTACAGTATTAATTAAGCTCAACTTTGTAAAATTGAGCACTCTTTTAAAAATAAATGCAATAAACAGTGGGTTTTACTTTTCTTTCTGTTCTTTCACTTCCTTCAAATTCTAAGTTTCAATTTGGACAATGAAATACTCTTCTACTAGAGAGTCTCAACTCAACAATAAAGCAATAAATGCCTTGCAATTTTAACGCGTCTTAGTTTTCATTAATCGAATAATCAACAAAAAACTAAGTGTTTAACTTTTTATGCCATAAACTCATCCACATTTCTAGCACCCTATCTCATTCTCACTCCTGATTATTATTGTATTTTTTTTTAGTGTAACTTTTATATCCGCTCTATTACTATTCCGATCCCCGCCTTCTATTTGAGACTCGAGAGTAGTGATTTTGTTGTTTGAGTTACAATTTGGTGCCACATGCTGTCAGTGTAAGTGTACACTTTGTGTCCGTCTGCTAAAATTTAAAAAAAATGAAATACCCAGTGTTTTTACCACGCACACTGAGCTATACGAGGTCGTCTGTTTTTTTGTTTTTGTTGTTGTTTTTTTTTTATCTATTGTAGTGCAATTTAAATTTGCATTTTTTGTTCTCTTAGAAGTTTTAGAAGCTGCTTTAAATGAAGAATTATTCCTTGTGTCTATGTGTTAGTGTAATACACACACACGAGAATAAGAACAAGGAGGCTTGGTCGATTGTGAGGTTTTCATTGGCTGAGACCTTGTATTACGTCTTTGCCACACACTCCTTCACGTTCTGTGATGGCTCATTTGCCTTAAGAGTCCTACTGCTTCTCTTATAATACTCATAGTCTTTCTTTGGTCCAATAATTCAATTAAAGCTGTTCCTGCCCTCAAGAGAAAAGAAGACTCCCAGAACAATTGAGGTAGGAAGGAGTTTAATATTTATGTCACTTTAATTAGTAATGAATCAAAATAACCTAAATGTAAAAAAATACATGTTTTTTTAGTCAGTGTTACTGAAAGTTTTGATGATGATGATCAATGACGGTACGAAAAATTTGGTTTGTTTTTTAAAATAAAGATAACATCAAAATATTGGGAGATTATGGAAAATAAATATTTACAAAAAGATGATTTAATTGCCGTGATGAACTCACATATTATTTTAAAATAATTTAATTAATGTCTTTTCTTTTCGATTCATTGGCCATAAATCTGCCCAGTGAAGAAAATACAATAAATTTCTATTATGATTTTCTTTAAGTATTTTTTTCTTTTTTACATTAGAAAATAAAAGCGTACATTTTTTTCCCAAATGATTTAATAAAAAAAAAATAAAGATGAATAAAAAAGACTAAGTGAAACCGTCGTATTTGTCACATTTTGCCTTTAATTGCTTGGCTCTTATTTATTTTTCAAAAAAGCAAAACATTAATTTCTCAATCATCTTGTACATTTTTTTAAAATCGTGATTTCTGCCTTTTTTCTAGACCGCATTTTAGTGATAATTTGTTAAAAAAATTCAAGATCACCATTTTTTTTTTCAATGTCACTTACGTTTTTAAAGAAACTTTAATAAAAGTCGCGGACCAAACAATTTTCTATTGACAAGATTTTTTTATCCATTTCCACTCACGATATAAAGACAGTTTTTTTTTCTTTTTTAAAGAGGGCTATTCTTCGTACGGATTAATTCATTAATGTCAAATTAAGTTATTAAAACTTGTACATTTTTTAAAGTTTTATTTCTTTAACAAATAAACAAACACTTTTAGTTTTAGCTCTAACCTTTTAAAATGAAAATGCTGCTTTTTTTTGTTTTGTTTTTTAATTTTAACTGAAAAATACAATTTATTAAGTACATTTTGTTATACTCAGGGTTGGCTTGTACAGTTTATGCTTTGATTGAACTAAAAATGCTTGCAAGAGTTAACTTAGTATATTTTAATTTTTTTTTTTTTTTTTTTTTTGCTTTGAAATAGCCCATTTCTGTCACTAAAGTTTAAATAAATACTTTTTTCTCGCATTTTTTTAATTTTATTTTTCCTGCGAGAGAAAAGCACCCTTAAAAAAAGTAACGAAAACTTTTTATTTCAATCGTAAAAAAAATGCTATTTTTTTTTTCGTCCACGTGTAAAATTGAGCATTGGAAGTATACAAGAAGAAACAAATAAAGAAAATTCCGATAAATATTTTGTTTCATTTTTCGATGTATTTATTTCGTAATACTTTTTCATTTTTTGTTACTTTTAAATTTAAAAAGTGCGCATTCGTTTGCAGCTGATTATTTTTAGATAAACGGGGCTCCTTCTTATTTTTATTCGTGTTAAATTATTCAATGTACAACATTGTACATTACAATACATTGATTGCCGACTTAGCTCTTTTCATCCTGATTACATAAAATTTCTACTTTTTGTTTTTATCAATTACATACATTTGTCTCCCAAGCAAAACTGCTACTTAATTGAATGTCTCACTCATTTAAAAGAAAATATTTGTAAAAACGGAAAATCAGATCGAAATAATTTTATTAAAAAAAAAAAAGTACCCCCCTAGAGAAAACTTTATGGGAAAAGTTCTCCCCATTTCTTAGTGTAGATTGTCAAAAAATTTATATATTTTTACTTCCTTTTTCAGGTTGAAATATAGTTTTGCCAATATAAGCTCGCGAAAATTCGATGTTATTTTTCTCTTAAAAAAACAAAACTGTATTCATTTTCTCCTGGCTTAAAATTCTGCAAGTTTCGTCAAAAAAAACTTTTGTACGAAATTTTAAATACGTGAATTTTTTTAAAATTTTAATTAAAGATTAAACAGATTTTCAAATTCATTGAATTTTTTTTTGTTGGTATTTTAAATCTCTGACAAAAAACAAAAAGTTGTAAATTAAAGGGTTTTTTTAAAGATAGAATTTTAGGTCGTTACCGAATGGCATAACCGTTATTGTTATTATTTTTATTTAAGGACTAAGTCACTAAAATTAGCTAGGGGCAATTAAAATACAAAAATATTACCGTAAATAAAATCAAAACAACTTGTGTGAATTTTTAAAAAAATATTCGATTATTAAAGAAAAAAAAATTGATAACGTTAATTTCATAAATATATTTTTCGCAATAAATGCAAATCCTTTTCGCAAAATATTTTAGTAAGTGGAAAAAAAAAAAAAAAGGTCGACCTGTTCCCCTGATGAAAATGCCCTTTATTGGTAGATCGGTTTGGGGTGGCTTTCTTTTTGGTTAAATTGCAGGTTTTTTTTGTTTGTTTTTGTGTTTTTTTTTTTTAGTATAGGACTGACTTACTTGTGGCGGACATAAACTTCTGTTCTCAACTAAATTTGATTCTTCAATAAATGAATGAAACCCCCCCCCCCCTTTTTTTTGTCTATCTTGACAGGTAGGGCATTCACTCATTTAAAAATGAAACCTTGGAATAATAAAATAAAATTTTAAAATATTTTTTTATTACTTTTTTTTTTCAACTCAAGGAATGTCTTACAAACTCTTCTCATTTTCAATTTGTATTTGTTTTTTATTATTTTATATAAATTTTTTAATTGTCGTAAGATATCTGAAGATTTAAATGAAATTATTAAATGAATGAAATTTTCCAAACGCATTAAAATATCTGCAAATAAAAAGTAAATAAAATGTCTGCAAAAAATATTTTAATCATAATGCAATAGGATAAAGTTTACTTTTTTTTTTATTGTACATTTATCATAATTAATGTAAAAAAAAAATATTTTAATGCTTTTTTTTTATATTTATTTTTAACTTGAAATTTTATCTCCACTACTTACTACACTGTCATTGTTAAAAATGAAATAATCCGAGAATATAAATTTTCATATAAAATAAAAGAAATCTATAAAAATAAATTTACTCTCTAAACTTACTATAATTTAGAGTCTAGACTAATGAAGTAAACGAAAAAAACTATTAAAGCGGAAATTGTCAATTTTAAACTAAAAATAGCTTTCACCTAAGACTAAGAAGAGTGTGGCCTAATTAAAAATAGATGAAATAATAAATAATAAATAAATCTGATTTGAAAAGAGAAAAAGACATCGCAGCTTCTTAATTATCAATACAATAAAAATAAAACATTTATTTAGTTTTTGGTATAATTCGAGAATCTTTTGAATCTCTAAAAACACGCACGTGTGACGAATGGTGTCGGCTTTCACACGAAGGCAACTGAGACAGGAGAACGGTTTTTTTAAAAAGTGAGGCCATGCACACATTTGTGTGGAGAGTGACAAATATAGCTCGATTCCAGAATACATCCTTGACCCAACTTCGTAGTGCAATGATTCAATCCCGGAGATGATGACACGTGGTATACGGATCTCAGAAATAATGTTCTTTTTTTAACTTAGAAGGGCATTTCTGTCATGAATTGAGAAATGTGTAATGATTGTTAATGTGTTTTTACTGTTTTTCATTATCGTCATTTTTTTTTTTTTTTACTTTTTAAAAAAAAAAATACGAGTAGAAGAAAAATTGAATAAACTGAGTTTCAAACATTTTCCTAGAGGGGGAAATTTACAAAAAAAAAAAAAAATAAAGGGGAAGAAAGCAATTCCAGTTCAATAGCCTTTCTCTCTCTCTCTCTCTCTCTCTCTCTCTCTCTCTCTCTCTCTCTCTCTCAAGAAGTATCATAACGCTCTGACATTTCCTTTATGATCTCCATTAAACTAGTGGAATTTTGTAGTTTATTTTACTTTATTTATCAATCATTCCAAATCTCTGACCTGTTCAAATATGCGCACACACACACACACACACTCTGTTTGTGTTTAGGATATAGTACCCCCCAAAAAGTGTGATAAATCAAAGTGGAAAATTAATAATACAATTCACCTAGAGTGTCTGCTCTCTTTGGCTTTTTCAGGTTAGAATGAAAGAAATACAAAACTGTAGATAAGATAAAATACCTTGAGATCTCTGGGAATAAGTGGGAACAGTAAATCAAATTATATTATCACCTCCAATGTCTAGACCCCCATAGAATGTCTGCCCGCCTGTTTGTTTGCTTTGTCTATAACTATATCAGACCCTTTGGTGTTGTTAGATTTTAAATCAGTCCACTGAAATATTACTCAGTTTGATTCAATAAATCCTGCTAAGGTGACCACCTTCATATATTACATATGCTTGAAGTCATGCAAATCTTTTACTGGACTAAAAGAGCTCAAGTTTGTTTGAGTTAGTGGTTAACTGATAATGTACTGTTAATGAGATTGCAATCATCTATAAAGATGCTACAATCATCATATTCATGGGAAAAGAATTCTCAATAAAGATGATAGAGCATTTTTAAACTGTGAACATAGAAATCTGTATTGCATGTTAAGTGTCTGTGTCATGGTTGGGTTTATTGGATCAAACAATAATCTTGTGCATCTTTTTAGCTCTGAATTTACAGATTTTGCTATATACCACACATACATGCTTTCAGGTGGTTTTGGCTAAAGGCTTTGTAGTGAGTACAGAATAATGACTCTCTTTACCCACTCCTTCAAATTTAGAAGGATCAGGAAAAGGACAGAGAAATTTGCAATCCTTTATAAAATTTTCTTTGAACTAATGCAAACCTTCCCTTACTGAAATTGATTGGTGATCGGCAAAGAAAAGGAAATAAATTTGCAAGTGTATGTAAAATTGCTTTTGGATCAATGAAAACCTTGCTTTCACAGAAGTTTAGTGATATAAGAAAAGGAAATTATGTGGGTGGTATTTCTGCTGCATCTTGTATTTCATTTATTATTTCCATAATCTTATTGATACCAAAACTGTTTACAGCTTTTACAATCTGATACAGTCTTACTGCTTTATTCCTGTTTGTCTTGTCTCGTACTGATCTTACTTTAGATTTGAATGTTTCATGTTCTTCCCCCTTTTTGTACATTGCAAAATAGTTCTCTGACCTTTGACATATTCTTTTTTATTATGGGTGTTCCTATAGACTATATGACCATGGTTAAATGTAAATGGTAGTAATAGCCAACAAACAACTGACAGTTTGTAATAAACAATAACAAATAAAGAAAACAATGTAAGACAAAGCAACAGTAGTAAGGCAAAAATTTTATAAACTAAGAATTGGTGTGGCACACAAGAACGAATTCAGATAAACATAATTTTTCTGGCTTTAAGACATGGACTGAGTCAGATGAGACTGGCTAGGGAGAAATCACAGCATGTATTTGTATGGTTCCACCTATAAATTGAAGTGGGGGAAAGTATTTTGTAAACATTCTCACTATAGATTGGCAGCAGGAGTTAGTGTAGGCATTTATTGAGAATAAGTTGTGAGAGAGGATAAAGAATAATATTAAGTCCTTCATCACTGAATTTAACCAACAACTCACCTTAGATAAGACTAAGAAGGTGAAAGCACTTATAGTTTGGCCCAAGATGAGGCTAGGGAGGATCCCATTGAGATAGGCTTAGTGAGATAGGCCCTGGAGCAATCAGCTAGCAAGTGCTATTGGTCTCTGTCATGAAGAGTTCTGCATCTATTTAGCTGAGTTTCCTCACCTTTCATTAACTTTCATTAACTGACGTGGCTGGCTGCAAGAGGGTAATTACAAAGCTTGACATCCACATGGTATTGAAGATGATTGGCCGTGGATTTTATAGTCTGCCCTACAATCTGTACTTGAAGTTGTTGCATGTGTTTGTTTCAATTTTGACAGTGGTGTTCAACAATTGGGTTCTGGCAGTGGTTCATCCCTGACCAAATATTCAAGGGAGTGCTCATGCTGTTGAAAAAAGACAAGCATGTTGGGCAGGATTTAGACAATTACTAACCCATAACTTTGCTAAATACAGAGTTAAAGATTCTAGCTAAGATCCTGATAGACTGTCAGTTGCCTAGATTTTGTTGGGGCTGGAGCAGACTTGTGCTGTGAAGGACCAAATAATTCAGAGCACCCTGCATCTGATCTGCCTGATTCTAGAGGGTGTAGAAGACAATGATGTCAAAGCTGCACTGATCAATTTGGATCAGCCTAAAGTGTTCAACAAGGTCAGCTCTCATTACCTGGCAGCTGATTCTAACAAGACTTATACAAGTGGATCAGTCAACTGCCCCCACTAATTCCTGCTGCAGTACTTTAGTTAGCTGTTGCCAGAAGTTCAGCTTGTCCAGTAAAGACACATTGAAGTTCCAGTGTTCAGCCAATCTAGGCCTACTAATTAATGCCAGCCAGGCACAAACAAGTTTGTAGTCCAAATAGTCTAACCAGTGGAACATGGAACAAGCTAGCAAATCCAGATTGACCCTTCTCACTAACATTCTATTCGGGTAGCTAGCCATCTGGGTAGATGGTCAATTAAGTGCCTGCATCCATATCTTCCCCACAGGGTGGTTGACCCAGTATCTGTCGACAAGACTGAACTCACTGATCAGATCAGGAAGGCTATGATTGCCCTGCCTCCTATCTAGCTTGGAGTCCACGATAGCATTCCAGTCTCCGCACTAAGACTAGGCGTGAAGAATTCACCAAAACTGGCTCCACCTGACAGAGAAACGAGACCTGCTTCTCCTGGTTGTTAGAGGCATAAACTGCAACGATCTGAAACACTGTTGTTCCCAACAATATTGGCCTCCCCACACTGACATAGATAAGGTCTACCCTCACACCCAGGGTACATTTAGCCAACAAGGAAACACCTCTGGCATGCTAGTCCTCATGTGCTGAATAGACAACAAATTCACTAGACAGCACACAAGCATCAACTTTGCAAACAGTGTATCTCTTGGTTCGCAGCCACATCTATCCTGAAGGACAAGAGATCACGAAGCAGGCAGGCCACCTTACCCTGATCATGCCAGTTCTTTGCATTCAAGCTAGCTAGCTTGATAGACATTGATAGACATTTTTCAAGTGGGACCCCTTCTACACAGACTGGACAAAAATCTGTGGCAAGTTAGGATCTTGATGGATTGTTCTAGACTGCCAGTACCAATTTCAGACCTAATGCATCCATCTACAACAATACTGCTGGCATCTGTGGGAAAAGTTAATTTTAACACTCTATACAAAGAGTATTACGGGGTCTCTCCCAGCATGCAATTTTTTTTCAGTTCAGGTGTGCCTAATTGCACGATTCTGAGTTTGTGGAATGCATCTTTTGCTCCCAAAAGAAAATCCCATACTTTTAAGTTGCCCCTGGTATTATGTGTTTGGTAAGCTTGCTGGGGATGTGAGAGAAGTTACTGGGGTCTTCGATGGATATGCCGTCCACTGAGGAAATTTTAAATAAAGACCTTAAGAGGGCCTTCATCTGTGAGGAAAAGTCCCTCTCTAGGGCCTCGTTGTGCACATAGCAAACTATTTCACTGTTGTAATTCATTACAAATTTTTTTTTTTCCCTGGAAATTGATAGGTTTTTGAGAGAAAGAGAGAGAGCAAAAGAAGTTCTCGAGTTAGGGGAAAGTGACCCCTTACCTTCTCATTGTTTCTATACAGTACTTTTACAGGCAATGCTGGTGCGGATTGAGCCTTGGCATCTAATAAGGCCCTTTCAGCCCTGCTGCAAACTGCTTGATTTTTTTTCTTCTCTTTATCTTCCCATCTCCTTTTAAGTGAAGAAGACTAAAGTAGAGGCATGTCTTCACTCTCCATATTCAGATCATTTTGTGGTGATTCTGCTGGTTCTTGTTGCCATATCTCCTACTGTTTTTTAGGGGATGAATTCCTTTTTTTCAGGCAACATCACTCTTTTTAGCGCGACATCTTGTTGAGGAGGAGAGGATACTGGTTTTTTTCCCTCCTTCTCACAGCTTCAGTCCATTCATTTGAGCTGGTTGACTGGATGAACTTTTCTGTTTCCAACTCCTCATTCTCCATTGCTTTCACAGTCACTGGTTCTACTGTTGTTACCGTTGTTGCTACCAGATTTCTTGGCACATTTTTGACAAATGCCCAGCAGCCCCACATGTCCAGCAGTGGGACCTTCTTCCCTCCACAGTGTCAAAAAGCTTTCTTCTCTGTCATATATCTGTATGTCAGAGATCCTTGTGAATTCTTGACAATTCAAAGTCACTTGAAGACAGAAACCCTCTGTTTGAATTCCCAACTTACTTGACACCCGTGATACTTCTTCAACAGACCCAAATTGAGCAAAGAATCCTCCTATATTGTCACTGGTCATGTCCAGGGGTACACCAGGAACAACAATATGAGTTTACCAGGGGCCCATGTATTTGGTTTGTAGTCTGATATTCTTTGGTGTTAGTACACTGCCAGCTAACATCTTGGCTTCCTCCACCATTGCAAGTAGTACATCTGACATATTTCTCAACCTCTGAGCCAATATTTTTACAGTAATTTTTAGACCCTTCATGGCCGCCTCCTCCACAGTATCCCTGCTGACACTGATAATGTTACATGTTTTTACATTGGATGTTAGAGAAATTTTCCTTGCTGAAATGACATCAATGGGTACAAGTTCATTCTCTTTAATGTACAGTAGCGAGCATAAAGATCAGAATGATGCTAAGAAAAAGTCTAAATATGAAATGACTTTTTAAGCTTCAAAGAACATTTTATCAAGGAAAAAAAGGATATGAAGGTAAATTATATAATTCTAAGTTATAAGAATAATTATATAACATTCAAAAAAATAGATGATCTAGAACATCAGAACAATTAAATAAATCCATAAAATTTAATATTTATTTTGCATTATTTTAAATTTTTTAGGGTAAGTTTGGGTAATTTTACAAAATTATACTGGCTCTTTACTGGCTCTTGCATTATAAACATGGTGAAAAAATCTGTAACGTCATTGGAACATAGAAAACTGTTAGTCAAGTTACGTAATAAAGATAAACTCTCGATTGGGGATATTTCAATGAGTGTGGGGAAATCTAAAAGTGCTATTCATAGTATTTTTTAAAAAAAACTTGAGGAAACTGGGCCATGTGAAGCCAAGAAATTCTCTGGCAGGCCTAGGAAAACTACCACAAAGGAAGACAAATGTATTGATTTGCGACAGCAACCGCTATCTCTAAAAAAGCTAATGGTAACCTTGACATTAAAATATCAAGGCGCCCTATTTGCTGAAGACTTAATGAAATAAATTTGAACAGATGAGTAGCCTCAACGAAGCCTTACATTTCTAAAAAGAATCAAATGAGCTGATTGAAATTTGCCACTGAACACATCATATGGACAGTAGAACAGTGGGATTGTGTCAATTTCAGTGATGAGTCAAAGTTTAACCTGTGACGGGAGAATGTTCATTTGACGCTGTCCTAAGGAACGATATTTGCCTCAGTGCACTAAAAGCAGTGTTAAATTTGGAGGAGAAAGTGTGATGCTGTTTAGCATGATTTCAGCTGTTGGTACGGATCCTCTTATTAGGCTACATTGTAAAATTAATGCAACTATATACAAAGAGATATTGAAGAAACATGTAGTAAGTAATTTGAGGACTGCAATTAATCAGCTGTATTTATACAAGATAACGCACCATGTCACACATCTTATCACTGTTAAGACCCTTCTTTCTGAGGAGTATGTTACTGTTATGAAGTGGCTTACTCAAAGCCCAGACATGAATCCTATTGAGAATTTGGAAGTTAGTAAATGAAAGTATTAATGTATTATGAACATTATTTTCATTTGGATATGACGTATCCATTATAATAGTATGATATTGTTAATTGTTCTGATGTTTTTTATCATCTTTTTTTTTTTTTCGAATAATATATAATTATTCTCATAACTTTATCAAAATAAGTTTATTGAGCTTTATATTTTGGAATTATATAATTCACATTTATATCCTTTTTTTCCTTGATAAAATGTTCTTTGAAGCTTTAAGATAAAAAGTTATTTCACATTTAGACTTTTACTTAATATCATTCTGATATTTATGCTCACTACCATAGTTCTTGTAATCTTGCTGCATTCTATCATAGTAGGCCATGTCTTTTTTGATCTGACTTGTGTTTCGGTGAAATCATTGACGTAACAGTTGGCTGGAGAGACTCAGTCATTGTTGGTTGCTGTCCTTGCAATACACAAAATATAAAAACATTGACAAAAATGCAATAACAAAATTTGCTTGAGGTTAAAAAATAACATACTTACAATGTCACTAGCAAAATCAAAACATAATTCACTGCTAGTCAGTATAATCACTACTTTATTACTCCATTTAGAGTCCACCTATTTAAGAGGATAGGAACATTACATTCCTATATACAGCTCTTTTAAAGGTATTCCTGAAATGCTCTGCATAGCTGTTGCTTCTAGGATAGTAAGGGGCATTTGTAATGTGATTTAGAACAAACATCTTGCAAAATTCCTTGAACTTTCTTGATATAAACTGCCTACCATTATCAGAACAATCACATCTGGAACTCCAAACCTTATGAACAGTTTGTGAAAAAGCTCTATTACTACTTCACTCTTACATCTAAAAATCTCTGACCATTTCAAAAAACTGTCTACAACAGTAAGATAGTATGATCCATTCATTGCACTAGCAAAATCAATATGAAGACTTGGCTATGGATTAAACTTATTTGCTGGTACCTTGGTTGCCAAAGCACAGCTTTTGCACAACTTTACCAAAGTTTCAATGTCTTTATTCATGCTACACCTGTAAACATAGCTTCTCATTCAGTCAGTTGAGTGCCATACATGATACATGCTTGGGCAATCATGTCTCTTAATAGACATGACTGACTGGGCAGAAGATTTTTTTGCACTGGGGTGCCATTACTGCAAATTTTCTCCCGTGAATAAATCTATGGAATTTTTTAAGGACAAAGAAAATCTCTAGACTTTAAAAGACCCATCATTGAACTTATGCATAATACATGCTTCAATACCATGAGCATCCACGTCACTTGCCAGGATCATTGTGTGCCAAAAATAAATCTGAAGTTAGGATACTTTTTATTTTTCTAAATGCTTCCTGGCACTTCAAACATTCAGATCCATTTTGAGTCTTTCTTCAAACATTTATTTAGCAGCACTCTTAAACAATATATGTTTTTCACAAAAAACATTGTAATAGCTAGCTAATCCCAGGAAACATTGTAGAGAGCTGAGATTTTCTGAAGCAGGCATGTCTTTAATAACACTAGCTTGCAATGGATCCAGTCTCCTGCCATTCTTGTCAATAATATGTCTCAAGTACTTGTCCACAAAAAAATCACACTTTTCGTCCCTCAGCTTGAATCCATAGTCCTAAATTCTCATAAACACTTCAAAAACATTTTTCTTACGTTTTTCCATGTCTTCACTTCTTAGTAAAATATCAAGGTAAGCGACTGCAACGTCAAGACCACTTAGCATCATATCCATGACTTGCTGGAAGATAGCTGGACTGACCTTAATGCCAAATGATAAACGATTAAATTTATATAATCCTCTGCGTGTATTTATGGTAAAAGATTATGCGCATTTGTCATCGACTTAAATTTTAAGATATGCCTTGCTAAGGTCTATTTTTAAAAAAAATCTTACCCCAGCTATGCTGTGCAAAAACCTCTTCCACCCCTGGAAGTGGGTGGTGATAACCTTTCAGGCATCGTTTATAACTGGAAAAATCAATGCAGACACATATCTCTTAACTTTTTTTTATATTTACTGTTGGCGAAGCCTAGTTGCTATGCTTGACTTTGGACAAAACTGATTTTTTTTTTTTTTTTTTTTTTAACCATTGGTGTTCCTATTTTCCTCCAATTATAAACATTTATACTTAAATCAGAACTACTGTCAAGTTTTCACCATAACAAATTTTCTGACTTGAAGATTCATTATTGTTAATCACTTTAACAAAATTCTGAACTCACTTTTTAATTTTCCTCTTGCAGTGAGATTTTTTGTGTCTTTTTTGCCACAATGAAAACATTTCTTGTTTTTAAATGGACAAACATTACAGTAATATATTCCTCCACAAGCATAGCAGGTGTTAGGTGTAATATCTTTTTTATTAATGGTTTTATTTTTATGGTGCTCCTTTTTAATATGTGACACTCTGCTTATTTCAATATTTTTAACTTCCTGCCAAACATTGATACATCTCTGACAATCTTCTGACAACTTTTGCAGTCAAGTTGGGTTCATTTTCAAGCTGACTCAGAATCTCCTCCTCCTTATTTCCATGTCTAGCTGACACTAAACCTTGCACAAATATTAAACATTTGAAATTGTCAAGGCTTAGTTCTGCTAATTTGAATTCCTCACACTAATTATTCATAATACTAGCAAACGTAGTGAAGTCATCCTCATCATTTTTCAGTAAATTTATATACTTGCCTCTCTTTTGAAAATATGACTTTCAGACTAAGCAGTTCCAAAAGTAATGTAACTGTTTCATTAAATGTTAAGTCACTTGTTGTCTTTGGTAGAATATGATTAATGAACTTTGTATGTTTAACATTGCCTGATTTTTATAAAACTAGTTTAACATTTTTCTGGTCTGACCAGTTTACACAGTTCATCTTGTAAATTTCTTTGCATCTGCAGAAATACGATGAAAAGTTACGTCGTCCTCATGCCTGTAGTTAAAATCTGTTATCGCTCTCATATCTTCCTGAGGGAGGTGGGGATTGAGTTACCATTAATGCTGCTTGTCAACAACTTCTGCTGTTCCAAAATTAATTTCTCCAATATTTTGAGCCTTTGTTCAAGGTGTTTTTGTTCTTGTTGCTTTAAAATTTCCAACAAATCTTAAAATTCTCCATTTTGTACTTGTACAGAAGTATATTTTTATATATATTCTCTTTTCACAGCTGTCAATAAAAAAAACACTTTCCTACAAATTACTTTCATGTAACACTTTTATCCTGAGAAATCCTTTTAATATTACATGTCTTTTGAATTTTTTGAATTTTCAATTCCACATACCTTTTCGTTACACTTTTAGTTAGAATATCGTGTGGTGTGTTTTTTTTTTTCTATTGACTGTTGTTTCACACAACTGGTTGATACCATGTAATCTTAGAAAATCCTTTAGTCAAAAAAAAAAATGTTTTATATTTTTTGACTTTTTCTGATCTTCTTTTACCAATGGTGAATTTTTATGTGAAAACCTTTGTTTACTAAAGTTGACTTGGTCATTTTCTTTTTCTGTACATTTTTGCTGATACCATGTTCAAGGAATGTTATATTCAAAAACGTTTAGTTGAGTATGGCCCAAAATCTTTGTTACCAAAATGTTGTATTGGTGAACGCCACAATTTTCATTACCAAAATGTTGTATTTGACTGTAAACATAATCTTTGATGCCAAAATGTTGTTTTTGCCAATGAATGCAGTTGTACTTAAAGGTTAGAGTTGAGGTGTGTGCCATGTATATCTTCCCCTCTTTCATTACCTTTGTTATCAGTACTCCCTCTCTGCAACAACCATTTGAAGGCTATCAAGCACTTGCTCTTTTCCCTCATGTGGAAGATCCACAGAGTAATATGTGTCATAGGGTGCTGGGAATGCAACAAAGATTTACTTTTATTATTTCAAGAATCAGTTGATGTATTTTTTCTGTACTAAACTAAAAGTAGGATTGTTATCAATGTAAATGAAGTTTCATTTTGGTTCTTACAGGAAATATCAAGGTTTGAATTTTTTTTTTTTAGTTAATGACCTTTTATCCACATTACTAGAAACAGCAATAAGGTGAGAAAAGAATAAAACCTATTCATAGACATTTGAAAATCAGTCAATAAAGTTAAGAACAATATGAGAGAAAATTTACTAAACTCAGTTTAGTGAGGTACAAAGTTAAATAGCAAGAAGATGACTCTCCAAATAAGAGCAGCACACTTGCCTCAAAGGCAACTGCTGTTAAAGGTGATGTTTAGCGTAACAGTTTACTGTTAGGTGCCTAATACAAGTTGAGTTTTTTCTTGGTGAGTGGGGTTTGTAATTTTTCTTTTTGCAATAAATGGATCTTTATAAAAGAGGGTATCAGAAAATCCTTTATCAAAAGTTTAGAATTCAAGATTTTTTGCATTACATTTATCAAACAATGAGACATGGTAATTTTGGAAATAAAAGCAAAAAGAAATCTTACCAATTATATTTACTGTTTTTTGTTTGAATTCTAGGGACAAGTGCAGATGTAAAAAAAAAAAAAAATAGGGTGAGCTTCAAGTTCTGGTTGGGAAGTTAGAAAATTTCCTTGAAAAAAATTAAAAACATCCTAGCCACTTGTATTAGTCAATTAACAGTATAGTGAATATATCTGAAGTTACATCCTGTGGCTAATTCTTGTGTCAATTTTTATTTAACTAAAAATGACTCCAAAACCAATGATCCAATTGGAATGAAAATTGCAGCAAGCATGGACCTTTGTATACACACACACACACACACACAAAAAAAAAAACAGTATGTTAAAAAGATGGTTTATTGTATTAAAAAGTAATGATTAGAATTTTGAAAGTGAATTTATACATTTTCATATTTTCTTGAATTGACAACAAAAATAATCAATACTATTAAATTGTTTACGCTATTATGTTTTTTATTGGAACGATTAGCAAAACATTGGCTAATTAACAATCAATTAAAACTTTATGAAATAGTAAAAGATTTTCTTATATTCATAATTTTAATTATATTTTAATAATTTACTAAATGTTTATAAATTGATGAATAAAGAATTGCTTTCATATTTATTTATAAATTGGTAAATAATGAATGTTGCATTGCATTAATTTTAATACACTTGTATTAGTTTTTGAATTTTGTAAATATAAAATTATTCTTGCAAATAAGCAATCTAATAAACTGTCTATATTTCTGAGATTGAGGTATTGTAATTATCTACAGTATTTAATGTTGTTAGGACTATTGTCCTCATCTTTGTCATATTCATGTTTCAGCCATTGTACGCTCTGGCCTTCTTGAGGACACATAGTCCAATAGATATAAGCATTAGTAATCCAATGACTTAACCCAATACCTGGCCACAGAGGTGAACAAAAACTTGGAGAGTTGAGTTACTAAAGAGAAATAACTGAAACTAACGTTGGTTAGTTCCTGTGACTTGACCCAAAGAGTTGTAAGTTCAATACCAGGCTACAGCAGTAGTGAACAAGTAACTTGCAGGGATAGGAGGAGATAACTCATGACTTCCAATCGAGGCTTTACGCAAGGAATGAGGATTATATACCCCAGTGATTGTAATAAAGGGTTCAGTTCGAAATTCCTAGCACCTGAAGAATGCTGGAGCATACGACAACCAAAACGTACAACTGGCAACAAAGATGAGGACAATAATCCAAATAATGTATATGCTGTAAATACTACCTCATCTCAGAAATATAGACAAATGTCTATTTCACCTGTTGTTAATTCAAATAATTTATACTTTTATTTTCTAGTTATTGAATTTATTATTTAAAAACATGTCTACCTTCCTAGTTTACCCTGACATTCAATTTGGTTAATATTAGTGAAGAATTCAGAATATCCTATATTATTTAATTTGCATGGAGACCACCATTCCATTGTAGAGCATAAAGGAGTATAAATTAACATAGGCTCTTTTAGCAAGTTTTTTTTTTTTAAAGGAGTTTTGGCAATTTAAATATTTTAAAACTTTCAGGCTAGTCTTTTGCATTCACTATCATACAACTTCCCTGAGGAAAAGGACAAGTCCATCCCTTCTCTTATTTATAGGCTAAGTAACAAGGTAGTTTTAGCTCTTTAAGCCTTGAGTGGCAACCAGTCTACAAGAAGGAACACTGGAAAAAGCAATTTTAAACCACTCAGCTATCTTTTCCAAGAATACTTGGTAATTCACAGATATTAATGAGGAATCTGTAGAGTAATGTTTGCCTATGTTCTGAAGGGACATGACATTAAAATAAAAAAAAAATCTTTTTCAGGAATAGCCTTTTATTATCTTACATTTAGGTCAAGAACATTTAGCTAAAAATGTTGAACAAGTGACTAACAAAACTTGTAAATCAAGCAGAACAAGTCAGATCAATGACAACAAATCAGTGTCAGTGTTGAACTGCAACAAATAAGAAAATTCAATGGCGGAATCATCCTGATTCCAAAAGTAGAAGGATTGGCCCAAGTTAGGCATGTAGATGGACAAATATAATTTGCTGTGTATTTATTTATAAGATTTAATTTAATTTTTAATTGATTCGTTTAAAATATGGTTGATTATATTTGAATTTATTCAAATAATTTTATTAAAAAGAAATGAAATAAATTTATTCAAACTGATAAATGTAAAATGAAAAATTAACTTTAGTACAAATTGCTGTTAAAAATACCAAAAAGCTAAAACAAGTAATTTATGTGTAATTATTAATTAAAATATATACAATTAAAATTATATAAAAAGTGGGTAGCAAACAAGTAAAATCCAACCTCTTTTAGAGGTTTTACTATTTAAATACAAAGCTCTGTTATTTTATTTAATTAAACATTGGCTTAATTTAAGTTCATAATCCAGCATAATCATACATTTTTGGCACAGACTTGAAAAAAAACACCCTTAATGGTTTCTTCATACAAATTCAGGTCTTATAGGATAGTAGAAACCTTTAATTATAAAATATATTGTGATATCATATTGTTCTAATATATATAACTGTAGCTGTTTGAGAAACCAATTTTAGACGTTGGCTGCTCCCTTAGGGATTGATTTACTATGAATTTCTATAGCAAACAAAGCAGACCCCCTAAATTTCTGAAGTACCCAGTAGAAATAGACTATCAATTTTTACACTTTTAGGGACAAGAATTAATCTGATCTGGGATTATTTGCAAAATAAAAAACTTTATTTAAAACTGTCTGTCTACCTTATACATATATATGCTCTGTTTGTTTATCTTTCCAAATTTACTTTGAAAAAAAAGGCCTTTTTTGAGTTTTTGTTCTTATAAAATCTGACCTGATAGTGTACTCAGGAACCTAGCTATGCAATATATCAAGTGACCCTCTATAAACCTAGGTTTTAAATACCCCCAATATCTTCTATTTAAACATCTCTTTCTGATCAGTTTCTCATGCCCCTTATTTTAAATTTAATTAAACCATATCAATTCCAATTCTGATGAAAACTGAAATTAACATTAAACTTTTTAAAAAGATTTTATTTTTAAAGTTTTACTTGATTTAATATTTAAATTTAATTGTAATTAATTTTTTTTCTTCTAAATCTGTAAGTGAATTGTTTAAAAATCTGGTCGATTCATATTTAAATTTATTAAAGTTTAATTTACTAATGAGTTACATATTTCCTTTGTTCTGTTTCAGGATGAAGATTGACAGTATAAAAATAAGTTTGGCCTTGCATTATGAAACAATAGGTTCCTCTACCAATTGTGACATTTATCTTTGCACTAAAGAACACAAATGAAGATGCAACATTGTAATTGAGAATTATTTCTCAGAATTTAACTAATCTATAAAAAATAATTTATATGTACATGTATGTTCACAATTGTAATTTTATTAGCAGTTCATGCAGGCTTTATTGGAATATTTACCTGTATTATATAATATGAGTGTATTTTTATTGAATATATAACTGAAAGGGGACATTTAAAAATGTAAGCTGTAGGGCCTTGTATTTTTCATTTCAAATTGTCCCTTTTTCCATTTCCACTTTTTCATTTTTCCCATTTTTATAGTATTTTATCAGAAAATTGCGATACAGTATGTTATAATTATTAAAACTAAAAACTAAAACATGATTCAAAGTCTTATTGCATATAAAAGAAATAGCAATTATCTACAAATTTTTTTTAAAACGTTAAAATCCAAGTCCAAAAATAAATTATATGTAAAAATAAAAAATGTAACATGACTAGACATTAAAACAATGTAATGTTACAGTGCATAATTTTTTTTTTTTTTTTTGAGGTAGAACTTTTAATCAGAGCTTCCATCTTTAAGAACACATTAAAAACATATTTAAATTGTTTTTGTTTTGTTTTTAAGTAAAAAGATTTAGATTGATTTATAATATAAAAATCACATTTAAAGTATCGACAACTAATAACATTAATCTCTAATAAATATCTGAATAAAATCAAACATTTTGACTAAAATCTTACAAAGCCGGAATTAAACCATAATAACTGAATGTTTTTAACAAAATATAAAAAACAAATTAGATATATTAATTCAAAATTTAAATAAAAGAACTTATCCCAAGTTGAAATACTGCTCAAATTTAAAATTGCAAATTTCTTAATTTGGGAAATATTTATTCTTCAAATCTCTTCTCTAAATCTTCCCTTCAGACCTCAGTATTGGTGCTTCTGCAATTTCCCTGTGATGTGCATGGTTGGTGGCAACGTCTCTTCGTTGTGAGGGTATCGGGTTGGCAGTTTTCTGGTTGCTGCTTTCGACTGGTACTTAGGAGCCCTACCTCTTGCGTAGCGTCAAAAGCAGCTACTCTGATAAACAGTTGCATAATATTGGGGTTCTTGCAGTGCCATGTCACGCATGGATAGGTGTCCGTGCAGGTGCTTCCGGTGGGCAACCCTGAGACAACACTTTGCTGCAACCCGTGCCAGTTCCCTTTCAGTGCATGTCACAGCTAATGACCATTTGCCTCCTCTGCTTGAAGTCTCTTTTCAACAACAACATTAAACATGAACATCCATATCTCTGCAAAAAAAGCTAAACCAGGCAAATTAAAATCGCCTAAACCTCTAAACATTTCCTTTACTAACATCCGCAGTATTCGAACCAACTTCAGTATTGTTAAATCTTTCCTCCACGAAAAGTCCCCCGACATCCTAGAACTTTGTGAGACTAATCTCAACTCTTAAATTCCCTCATCTTACTTTACTATCCCTGGCTACCTTCTCCTCTTCAGGAAGGACTCCAATGTCCACATGCATGGACTTTGTGTTTACGTTCGTGAACACCTTCCTCTAGCTAGGGTGGTCTCTCTTGAATTTCTATCATTCTGATATGTGTTTCTGTCTCTCCCTTCTAAGCTCAGTTAGCTATCGGTTCTTTCTCTACTGCTCCTCCTCATCTCCCAACTGTTCCGTTCTTGACAGCATCTCCAATAATATTGACAAGGCCATTTCCTTCCATCCGTTTGCCCATATATTTGTGTTTGGTGACTTTAATGCCCATCACGCCAAGTGGCTGGAGAACTTCGTTACAGATCTTGCTGGTGTATACACCATGAATTTTTCAATCACTCAGTCTCTTACGAATTTCTTAATAAACCTTATGGACATGATTTACTACTAGATCTTTGCTTTACCTCCAACCCTGATTCTTGCAATGTCAAGCAACTTTGCCCTCTCGGAATCTCTGACCATGCGATATTTTATGTTAGCATCTCCTTTCGATCCCACCCCACCCAAGAAACTCAGACCAGCAGAATATCTTACTGTTACCAAAGAGCTGATTGGGACTTGTTCCATGATTTCTTGTGTGACATCCCTTGAAATAAAGTATTTAGCCTTCCCGTTGAAGACTGTGTGAAAGAAGTCTCCTTTTGGGTTAAGGCTGGCATTGATGCTTTCATTCTTGCCAGGAAGTTAAGACATATCCCACTCACCCACATGGTTCTCCCCTGCCTTCTCGGCTGCCATCACCCACCGAAGTCACTTCCTTCAGCTTTACTGGAGTCACGTGTCAGACCATAACAGGTGCCATTTTGCCTCAGCTCATAATGAATGCAAGAGGATACTTAAAGGAGCTAAGCTTATGTTTGCAGCCAGAATGAAGCAGCGCATAGCATCCCATAAGTTCAGCTCCAAAGACTACTGGAGGCTCTGTAAAAGCATGCTGAACAGCAGCAAACCCTCAATCCCCTCTCTAATCAATGAATTTGAGGTCCTCACCTCTTCAACAGACAAGGCTGAGGGCTTGATTCACAGATTCTCCACCAACTCGACACTGGACTTGTCTGGAATATCTGTATCCGACTTACCACCCCAAACCCAGGCCCAACTGACTGACATACTCGTTACTCCCTCGGTGGTCTCCAAAATAATTTCAAAGCTTGACCCGCATAAAGCGAGCGGTGGCAAAGGAATACCCTTCAGTGTCCTAAAAAAATCTGCTCTCTCTAAACTTTATAAATACTGCCACTCTGCTTTTTGCTTTCCTGCCTGTTGGAAATCTTCCATGGTTCCTCTATATAAAAATACTGGAGAACCCTCTGACTCCGCTAATTACTGCCCTGTCAACCTCCTACCGATCTTTGGCAAAGTGTTTGAAGCCATCATTAACGCCGAGGTGGTACAACATCTCACAGCCCACAGACTCTTTTCGGACAAACAGTTTGGTTCTCGCTTCACCAGATCTACTGCTGATATGCTCACGACCATCACTGAGTATATACACCAGGCCCTCGACAAGAATGGCGAAGCCCGAAATGTTGCCCTTGACATCTCCAAAGCGTTTGACAATCTGGCATGCTAGCCTTCTATGCAAGCTACAGAGCTATGGTATAACTGGACAATTGTGGGACCTAATCCAGTTATTCCTTTCAAATTGCACACTGAAGGTAGTATTGAACAGACAAGCCTCCCAATACTATCACGCAAATGCAGTGTCCTTCAAGGCTCTATTCTAGGTCCTACGCTTTTCCTTATCTACATTAATGATCTCCCCGATGTAATAAGATCTAAGTAGGCATTTACACTGACGACACTACATTTTACTCTTGCCTTGATCAAAAATCTGTCGAGGCTGACAAGACAAACCTCACTGCCGAGCTTCAAAAAGACCTCCAATCTGTAGTGGACTGGAGTAAAAAATGGCTTGTGAATTTTAATGCTTCTAAAACAAAGCTGTTATTTATTAACCATCACAGACAATTGTTCCTATCCTCCATTAGCATGGATCAGGCTAGTCTCCCTGAAAGTAAAACACCGTGCCTTCTTGGGTTAACTCTCACATCAGACCTCACATGGAATGAATATATAGAATCCACAGCTAAATCCCTTGCTAAGAATGTTGGTTCTCTGTGCAGGGCCAGGAAGTTTTTCCCATCTGAAACAATCTTGCACATATACAAATCTACCATCCACCCATGCATTGAATACTGGTTGGGTGCTCCTGCTATCCACCTACGGGTCCTTGACAAAATCCAATGGAGAATCTGGAATGTGATCGATCTTGACTTGGCAGCTAGGATACAATCGCTTTCTCACCGATGCAGTGTGGCCTCTCTTCTACAAATACTTTCACGGCTTCTACTCCAATGAACTTAGCTCACAGGTACCCACTATATATGAATTTTCTTGAGCCACAAGATTAGCTGTAAACCAATAAATTTTAAATGCAAATTCTACTCCAGCAGCTTCTTTTCTTGTACTTCCCGCTTGTGGAATTCCCTTCCATTTACTTGCTTTCCCTATCTTCAAAAATTCAAATGTAAAATCAATAGTCATCTCCTGTCTCATTAACTTGCATCCTCTCTCTCATGCTCCTTTCTCCGTCCACTCCACTCTTATCAGTATTCTGATCTTTCTCTTACCCTTTTCCTGACACCCCCTGTAACTGGTCACTCTTTCTCATAACATTCCTCCTATGTAAGCCCCTGCATAACAGTGACAATAAAATACCTTGCTTGGGGCGACATGATATTTAAAAAAGAAAAAAAGAAAAAAAAGTTTGTCAAAGCTGTTATAAAACAAGTGTAGTTTTCATTTATAAAATGCAGATTTAGATGCAAATTATGGTAAAAGGCATAATGTAGTGATCATCTATTAATTCTAGAATCTTATCATCTACAAATGATATTTGGCCACATTAAACCAGGAATTCCATCTGTTTGCCACTTGTACAGGGAGTAGTTTCACTTGTTCCTTAGGCAAAGAACCTTCAAGCCATTTTAAGCGTCACTTTTTCCAATTAGGCTTTTTTTAAAAAAAAATCTAAGTTGATAAAAGTAGTGAGCTGGGTAACATTATCAAATGCTGGCTACGTCACCAACCAGATTTAAAATATATGCTAAGCAACTGTTAATGAAGACATTTGACAACACTTCCTTATGAACTTTTTTGCAATAGGCTGTAGAAACTGTTACAAAGGCAATAATATCCTCAAATTCAAAGTGTTTATGATAATCACAAGTGACATGTTTGTCCAGATGTTTTTCCTGTAAAGGGAAGAAACCCTGAAACAGATGACCTTTTAATGTACACACAGAAATTACCATACAAAAAAGAGGACGTCAAATACACAAAAAAAAAAATGAAAAATTATTTTAAAAATACAAACACATGACGATTTGTATTAAACTTTTAATTTTTCATTAGTAAATATACTTTTAACTTAATAACTAATACCAACAAATTTTATAAACGATTTTAAAAATATTTTTGAAACTTTATAAATTAATTATTATTAAAAAAAAAAAAAATTAAACAGTTCTTTTAAAATTTCATTATTAACAAAAAACTGTTTCTTCTTCAGTCTATAATGTTCTTAATTTGTATTATTTATTAAAGCAAAAGCTTATCTAATTAAATAATATCATAGATTTATTGCATTTTTTATTTTACTTTTTGGAGCAGACTTTTGGAAATAAATGCTAAATGTTTAAAAAAAAAAATAGATTTTCTTTCCCAGATGAGTTCTGCGTTTAACTAATAAAACCAATTTTCCCAATAAAATTTAATTTTATTAAAATTTCATGAATTTACATGGAGTGGGGTAACAAGTAAATAAAAAAAAATTTACCAAGATTCTCTAAAAATAATAATTTCAAAATAATTTCATTCATTTGTGAATAAGTCCTGAAAGTTTCATTAAAATCCAAAAACGATTTGATTTTTGCAAGAATTTCCAGATGTTTCACCAGAAAAATCTGAGTTATGTAATACTGCATTATCCATTGTAAAACTCTTGTAATGATTTGGTTACAAAAATCAAAACAGATTTTTTACCAAAATTTCGAACATGTTAGAAAGGATTAAAAAAAGATTTTAAAGTAAACAATATGTTAAATAGTATTTTTTATACTTTGATTTTTTCTCTTAATAACATGAACAATTTGATGAGAAAATTTTGTTTTTATTTAGTTTGGGACCTTTTTTTTTCTTCATGCTATGTTGTTTTTTTGTTTTTTTTAGTGAAGGTACCACCTTAAAAAAAATGAATTTGTTAAACTTAGTGGACTGTTATTTCTCTCACTCTCTCCCTCAACTGATGCCCATCTTCACCATTTTCACTTCCTGACTTTCATCATCTCATTTGCTACATACAGTTAGAAAAGCTTTAAAATATTTAAAAATAGAATGGACAACATATTCTCAGAAAATTGATGACCCACTTTTTTCTTTCTTTTTTTTTTATGTAAACATTCTTGTTAATTTTTTAAGTTTTATAAATAAAATAACCACACATATTTCTAAAAACAAATGTTAAGGAAATATCTTTGTTATTGCTATATTTATTAAAATGTTTAACAAAATCGGAGAGACAGTTAAGTTTTGAAAGAATAAAAAAAGAAAATCAAATGATTTATTTATAATTGAAAATAACATTAAAAACTCGGACTCTATTTAAGATTAACAATTCTGTGGTTCTTTGATCAGAAAATTGTTCTCCTTAAATGCTTTTGTTGTAAATATTTTGGCATAAGTAAATTTAGGTACTGCCACACATTTGCTGAAAAAACAGCAAAACATGATATTAAAAGGACTAAATAAAAAAAAAGTTTTATCATCAAAATGTTTATCATTAAGAGGAAAGATCAAATTTTGTCTTTTTTTAAATTTTGAATCCTTTCTAACACATTCAAAATTTCAGTTAATTTTTTTTTTGTTTTCTGTTAGTGATTCAAGCTATGTTTACATAATGTTAAGGAAAACGTAATATTACACAAGTCGTTTTTTTTTATTTGAAAATTCTTGCAAAAATCAACTAATTGTCTGATTTTAATATAACTTTCATGACTTGTTCACAAATGAATGAAATTATTTATGCAACTATTATTTTTAGAAAATCTTGATAAAAAAAAATTTTTTACACCCCCCTCTCCTTAATTGCATAAAACTTCTAGAAATACATTATCTGTATCAATTTTTTTTTATTAGTTAAATGCAGGACTTATTGAGGAATGCTAATCATGTAATTTTTTTTTTTTATTTATAAAACCATTTTTCTGAAATCTGCTTTGAATGGTAAGATCAAAAATGCATTAGAACTATGCCATTTTAGTTTAGATAAACTTTTCACTGATTTTATAAATAATTTCAGGTTATCATATTCTGGAGAAAAAACAAATTTTTATAACAAATTTTTAAAAGAATTGTGTTGTTGTTTTTTTTTCTTTTTCTTTTTTCTCTTTATTATGATATATATAGAAGACTTCAAATGTCTTTAAAATTTCTTCCAGTTACTCAGTGACTACAGTTATTAATTTATTAAATAAAAACTTTATTTACAAGCTAAAAATTGAATAGTTTAATACTAATCATTTAGAATTAAGATTTTGGAAACATTTTTAGAATTTTTTTATTAAACTGCACATTTTCTTTTACTATGGAAACTTATAAGGGACTTATCATTAAAAGATCACATTTCAAGGGTTGTTCCCCTTACAATATGTTAAATAGGGTTATGTCATTTTTTTGGTTATTTTTTGGTCACCATAGTTCCAGATGTGTGAACTCATTTATGACTGGTTATCATCACCTACTTGAAAGGTCAACAAGTCAGACCTTTTTGATTAAGAAATACTTTTATTCTAAATTTCATGCCATAAACAAGTAATATTTGTTTCAAATAAGATTGATTTAACTTTAAAGTTGCTAATTTCCCAAAAATAATATGTGTGAGATGTATATGGAATGATATTAGAGAAAAAGGAAATACACCAGCAATGGGAAGAATATATAAAAGATCTCTTCCACAACAAGAGCGAGTAACCGACAATATGCAAAGATACTGTTGAACTAGGAATATTAAAATCTGAAGTTGAAGCTGTGATGGCCAAACTGAATAGAAATGAAGCAGCTGGACCAGATGGCATTCTAATAGAGTTGCTGACAGCCTTAGATAATTTTGGCATAGAAAAAATTACATTAATAATGAATGAAATCTATAACGTTTTGAAATACCGGATGACTAAAGCAGTGCTATGAAAATTGATCTACTTAAGAAGCTATAGTGAAAACGGCAACTTACCTTGTCAAACCAAGCGACAGCGCGTCGTGTTAATACTACAACGGAAAATGCAGTGAAAAAGAAAATTACAGACCCAAACAGAAAAAAGGGGCACATATTCTGCATAACATGCTGAAGACAGAATATTTAAAATAAAAAACAAGTCTGTCACAGTAGTCGCTATAAAAATATATGCAAATATTTAGCGTCCTCTCTGAGTTGTCGGCCAATGGAAAAAAATGATTGGCCAATAAAAGCAGTTGTTGTTCTTGAAGCAGGGGAGAAATTTATTTTGGTCTGACTGGTTATGTGGATAGCAGTTGGCAAGGTTGTACCGACAAATTTAATTTTTGGCATTTTCTTTTTCTGGCCTGATATTCGAGTCTGAACTTTAAGTGATTTTTCTCTGCATTGTGGAAGTAATTTGTGAGAAAATATTTCTTTGCAAGAAAGATCTCCTACAGAAGCCAGGTGCAAACGAATGGGAACTCCACTGAATAACCAGCTTAATGAGCCATATAACAAAACTCATCATCCAAATCCTGATGAATAGAGCATGAAGCAGAATCAGGCTAGAGATAGGACAATGTTGTTTCGTCAAAGACACTGAAACAAGGAATGCAATATTTATGCTTAGAATGCTTTCAGAAAAGGCAATACAAATCAAGAAGGACATACCTATGTTTTATAGATCATACAAAGGCATTCAACAAAGTATGCTACAAGACATAGATAGAAATACTCGGCAACCTTGACATATCTGGGAAAGATATTAGAGTGATCAGGAACTTCTGCTGCATAAAGGCAGGAAACAAATTCAGAAGATATGCGAAAATAGAAAGGGACGTAAGGCAAGGATGTGTCCTTTCACCAGATCTATTCAACTTGTACAGTGAGACTGTTCTGAGGGTCCTAGAAGTCAGGCCTCAGTCTGAACTAATATAAGATATACAAATGATACAGTACTGATAGCAGACACTGAAAGAAAACTACAAGACCTACAGATGTTAGCTGAAAAAGTGGAAAGAAAACTCTACAAATAAACTACAAGAAAACCATATGCTTAATCAGCAAAAAAAGGAGCCCAAAATGCCAACTACAGGTGGAGGTTACTAAAATCAAGCTGGTACAGAAATTTAAATACCTGGGAAGTATTCTGACAGAAGACAGAAAGTGCGACACTGAGATCCGAAGGCAAATTGGCATGGCCAAGGATGCATTCCAGAAGCTCAGTAGAGTATTTACAGACTTGATCTTCAACATGGCAGTGAATGCTGGAAAATCTCATCAAAGATGAAGGAAAAACTTGAAGCAACTAAAATGTGATTCTACAGAAGGATCCTGCTGATACCATGGACCAAGCATGTGAACATTGATAAAGTTTTAGAAAGGATGGAAATGACAGGGAAACTAATACTGAACATCAGGGAAAGACTGCTAAAGTTCCTGGGACATGTAATGAGGAAGGATGGCTTGGAGAATCTGATACTCACAGGTCAGATAGAGGGAAGGAGAGACTGGGAAAAGCAGTGTGTAACATACTTAACGAGCCTGAGCCAGTAGATAGCAGAGCGGAGTTTTGATGGGGTAACAGGAGGAAGCATGGAAGGCCACGATCACCTACGCCCTGAAGCAACATGGCACATAAAAGAATTTCTATGAGTACAGCTAGTATTTTTTAATATTTTTAACTTCTGTATCAGGTTTCTTTTCATAAAAAATTGATTCAAATAATTATGCTTTGTTGTTTATTTAAAACGCTTCCAAATAAATCTAATAAAAAGTTAAGCCAAGTATTATGCAATATCAGTTCTTTATGGTAGGGAATGCTGGGCATTCTCCTGACAGATGAAGATAATTGAAGCAATGTGGTTCTACGCAAAGATCTTGTGACTACCATGGACTGAACATGTGAACAATGACAAAATTTTAGAGAAAATAGCAGCAAAATGTACAGACAGGAAGAAACAATTGAAGTTTTTAGGGCAATTAATGAGGAAAGGAAGCTTGGAAAATTTGATACTAACAGGACAGATTGAAGGCTAGAAGGAGAGGCAAACAAGGCTTAATTTACCTAGCAAGCTTGGGTAAATGGATAGAAGAGCAAAACTTAGAGATAACAAAAAGACAAAATTTATTAAGAGCTACAAATTCTGGCAAAGTATGATCATCAAAGTCCTGAAGGGACATGGCACAGATGAAGAAGGTTATATGCAACATAAAATTAAAATATTAATGTTAATCAAAAGAGAAAGTAACTAAGGCAACAGGAATGAATAGAAAGTATGCTACATGCTTGTGCAAATTAATTGAAACAAAACGAATGTCTTCCTAGAATCTTTCACACTTTTCTTGATCATGTATATGTCATTTCTTGGTGTTGTTTTTCTCTTTTGGCTGATGGATCCAGTTTGTTTCTTCGCCTTGATGACACAACCGACAGTTGAAAGGCTGATACCAACAATATCTGTGATCTCTCTGTAAGGTTTGTGTGTTCGTTCAGCATTACAATTTTGTACACTTCATTGGAGCTATGTCCACTGCAGACAATGGCTGTAGTATAACTAATCAACAGTGAAGACAATAGTGTCTGGGCGTTATAAAAATCTAATGCAATCACAGGTAACGCAATATTTTACAAAGCCAAATTTCATCATACACCCCGAAAATAGATTCATATTACTAAACACCACTGCAAATGACCTAATCTGAAGAAAAAATAGGAAACTATTACACCTGTCACTCCTGTGGATCTAAGACTGATTGTATGGTGAAAGAAAGAAAACTAAGGCAGTTTTTCAATTAATTTGCACAAGTGTAATTTCTAAGTCTTCCATGGTGAATTTACATCCAGGTTCATACATCATATCATCTTTCTTAACAATTCTATTACTATTACAATGTAGGATATTTAAAATAACAGTGATAAAAATCAGAAATGAGGAGTTGGGGCAGAACTGAATGAGGTCAGTTAGGCTGTTCAAGACACATTAGATACCAGAAACTTAAAATTATGCACCCCTACATTTTCAGTGTTACTCCTCATGCATGATTAAAAAAAAAAGTATTTGTATTTCATGCCCCTCTCTTATATAAAAATAATCTCATTGATAAAAACATTATTTAGTCTGAAGTAGTTCCATTTTGTCATTTGTATAATATATAATAGTTATATATCCTGTTCAAATAACAGAATATCTAATAAATGTAATATATACATAAATGTTAAGATTTTTATGATTTAAACTAGTATGAAATATCTTCAAACATGGATTATGTATCCAGTAGTTGTCATATCATATGTAAATGCCCATTGTTTGTACAAGGATATGCTGGCTTTGTGAAAAAAATAGCATACTATGGTAAAACAAGTTGTCCCTCTTATGGCAGAGGGGGACAAGTTAGTTTTATTTTTACTAACATTTGTCCTCACATTTTTCTTATTCTTTTTCTTAGATTGATCATAAGTTTTATATTTATTAACATATAAATGTTAGAAATTTTATTTGCCTTGATAAAACTAGTGTAATTATAATAGTTTCCATTAAACCTGCTTTTTATTCTTTTATTTTTTATAAGAAAAATAAAGGAATAGCTAGTTAAAGTTTGTCCAATATGCCAAAAATCAATACCCAGAGAAAGGATGGAAAACGGTGTTTTAAAATCTTTATTAGACTATGTAACTATTACAAAAAGGTGTTAAAAATTTTGTAGATTATCGTAAAAAAAAATAATTTAGATGCTATCAGCCTGTAAAATATTTGAAACAAAGGTAAAATGAAACTATTAGTTTCATTTGCATAGAAAATTATTGGGGTACCAACTTTTACATATTTTAAGTATCAAATTTATAAATCAGCAAAATGATTTCAGCAGGGCAAGTTGTTCTGGAAAATATATTTTAACCCAAGACAGAAGTTTGCCCACAAATGGAACTTGTCATATGGTCTTCAGACATATAAGAATATATGTTAAAAATATAAACATTTTCTAAAAACATTTCACTGATCTACTGTTGTCATGAAAATAGGCTATTTTAAGGATGTTAAAAAAAAATTGAGCAATAATAAATTCAGTGATACTAAAATTATTTTAACAGGTATAAATATAGTTATGATTAATCTACAAGGGGCATAAAATATTTAAAAACACATTGAAGGCCACAAGAAAAACAACCACATCTTAGAAACAACTAAATTGATTGATACAAAACTTGGTACACAGATGCTGTAATGGTTTGATTACATGTTTATTTGGTATGTCTGCTTTGAGCCACAATGACTTCAATGCTGGGCTGGATTTATTGACATGCACAAATTACATGGTCTGTATTGATATTGAACATTACTTAGGTAATGATGGCTTTCAGGGAATCAGTTGTGGGAACATTGATGTAATAGTCAAGATGATTTAGGCCTGATGAGTTGTGCGGTCACATGTGTGGTGTGGTTGTGCAGGTTGGCCACCATCTAATCTTAGATCGCAACAGTTTTGTGAGCAGGTATTGAGTCCTGCTGAAATGCATACACTCAATGTCTATCTAGGGCTTCACAACTGTTTCCAGCACTTTAGTGTAGCCAGCAACATTCAATCAAATTTCAATTGAAAGATGTGGGTGATATGAGGTGTTCTTCACTACTCACTACACCTAAAAGCATCACAGAACCAGGAAATTGGTGTATATAATTTGGGTGACATGAAATGGATCCACTCATAACCACATGTCACTTCTCTGATACACTTTTTGATCCTGGTTGAAATTTGTTTTGAGTAGGTGAGAAAAAATTGCATTCCAGGTTCTTCTAGTTATTTCAATTTGTTCAATAATCGTTTTGCTTGGAGAAACCATTGTTCTTTGTGTGTGGCGATACGAACTGCCCTTTCCTTATCTTTACTGGATCCCTCATGCACCACATTGTGGATTGCACTTTGGAGCACCTGGAGATCTGTAGCAATGGATATTCTTGGATTTCCATCGATAATGTATACCTGCTGCATGAATTGGAGTGTCGTTATACTGTCCAAATACTGTAAATGCTTTGTTCGCTGTGCTTCAGTTGACACATCTCTCTTTCTGGAAATTTACAACACATTCCAAACTTTGTGCGCAAACAACTTGGCAACTTCCTAAAAATGATCTCAACATTACTGTGCCTTGTGTGTATCATAATCATTACAGCATGTCATTTCATCTTAGTGCATTGATGTTCTGAAAAGATAAAAACATGTTAATTATCACATAATTGCAGACACATAATCACATGTCCTTAAATAACTTATGTATCCTGTATTAGGTTATAAATGGCAGGAAAAACTAATTTAGTAGTTGTATCTGACATTCTCAATGAGTTACTCTCAAAGTGAACAGCTGCTCTTTGCCATTTTCAGCTCATTATAAAAGTATATGACACACCTAAGCTGTTTATATTTTTGTAATCTGCAGTAAATATTGACTATGGTAAGCAAGTTAAAAATCTGTATATGCAATGTCTTTGGAGCTATTAATGTCATTCATATATATATATATATATATATATATATATATATTGTTGGTTTGGTTTGAGGCCAGAAATAAAGACACAAAGACAGAATAGTGTTAAACAAATATATTACAAAGACAGTAGTACAAACATATACCAATGAACATTATTAGCATGGCTGGAATAGATTCCACTCTCTCTGCCTCTCTGCTCTACAAAGCAGAACTGCTACTTATACACAGTTCGGAAGAGTTCAATGTGTTGCATGGGGAAGTCACCAAAACACCCCCTTCTTCCCCAGGAGTCTTAATATTTTTTCCTTTTTGGTTTCACAAGAAAATCTGTTGTTTTTCTTTTTACACAGCACTGTTCTGGGGCTGCTTGTGGTATTGGTATATCAAAAGTATCATACATGACATCCATTACTTCTTTTTCTTTAAGAGGACCACTGTAAGCATCGTCCGACAGGCGTTTCCTGATCTAAGTGTCTTTTGTTTGTGAACTGGGAACCTTTTATTATATAAGTCATATTTCCTATTCTTTTGTTAATTGTACCCATTTCCCAGAAATATGTTATGCCAGTACATTCTGAAAAAAGCTTTCTCCCCAAGTCATTAGCATTCCATAGGTACCATGTTTATTCGTCCCAGTTTTGTTTGTTTGGGAAGTAGCTTGTCAAACACAGACTTGATTTTACACACAAACATTACCTCAGTTTTGTTGACCTGAAGAAACTGTTGTAGGGCTTTTTCTGTGGGTGTGCCTCTAGCTTTCTTCAGAGCTCTTTTCAGTGTGTCAACAATGCACTCGGCCTGTCCATTGGACCTTGGCTGACATGGAGCAATCATGATATAATTGATCTGGAAGGTCTCACAAGAATCCTTAAAATCACTAGATGTAAACTGTATCCCATTGTCTGACACTAAACAATTGACTACCCCAAATCTGGCGAATAGTTTGTGTAGGAAATTGATTATCACTTCTCTAGTGGAACTTCTACATCTAAGAATTTTGGGCCACTTAGAAAAACTATCTACTACTATAAGATAGAATCCATCTAGTGGACCTGCAAAAATCTATCTGAATCCAAGACCATGGCCAATTCGTTTTGGACCAAGAACTATATTTGATTGGAGTTGCCTTTGCTGCCAAGGCACAGCCTTTACAGGATTTTACCAGATTTTCATTATCCTTATCCATGTTTGGCTGTATACATAACTGTGCATAAGGCTTTTCCTCCTTGTAATCCCTTGATCACCTTTATGAAGTTCTTCAGAATTCTTTGTAATGTTGTGGAAATGATGACTTGCTCACTGTATAAATGTACTTCGTTACTTTTGTCCTGTTGTCCTTTTCAAGAATTTTGATTTTGGTTTTCCTGATAAACTCATCGTTTACAGCTTCTTCTTTTATCTGGTGGCGAGTTATAGGGAATTCTCTCACTGTGCTGCACAATGTAGTATTACATTCTTCTTCTGTTTGGAGAGAAGCAATCACAATATCTTCAAGATGTTTTCTGTGTTTTGAGATTAATCAGAACAGTTCTTCAGCAGTTTTTTAGATGGTAGGAACCCCGTTTTAAAAGAATTGTTCCCCATCTGTGCAGTCTATTTTGCTGTATGCACAAGCAAACTTTTTTTAAACCAAAAATTGTAAGTAACAGTTTATGGTCCATCAGCAAAGTGTCTACTGTGAATGTACTAGTGAAACTTTGTTACTGTGAAAATAATCCCTAACGACTCCTCAATTTGCAAGTATGTTTTTTAGAAAGAAGCATTCTCGACGCATAAGCTATTGCTTCATAAGATCCATCTGGCATCTTGTGCATAACTTATGCTCCAATGCCATACAGGCTGGCTGGCATTGCTGACAACTGTAATGTCCAAGTCTGGGTTATATTGGGTGAGAAACAAGTCCGATGTTAAGACTATCTTTATTTTTGCAAATGCTTCTTGGCATTCAGGTGTTCACTCCTAGTTCTTTTCTTTGCAAAAGTTGTTTTATGAAGTATGTAAGTTGTGCATATTTGGTATAAACACCTGGTAATAGTTTGCCAGTTCTAATAAACGTTGAAAGGTAGATATATTTTCGGGCGCTGGCATGTCCTTGATTGCTTTAGACCAGTGGTTCCTAAGATTTTTTCTGTCATTTCCCCCTACACCCAGTTCAACCATCCAGATTTCCCCCTTCATGTATATGAGAGAAAGAGCAGTTAAAACACACTAAGACTATTTACTAATTTATTTTGCAAATGTACAAATATACTAATAAACTTAAAGTTACAGAGTAAAGTAGATAGAGAGCAGTTAGTAACAACTAAGCATAGCCATAGAGAGCGTTTAGTAACAAATGAAAAGATTTTTGTTTGCTCTTCTACTTCAGAATTAAATTAGTGAGAAGGGTGGTGCTGCTTCTTGTGCACCAGTGTATCAATATCAGGGTTAGTTTTGGTAAGCTCGGAACGTATGTCACATTCCATCTCCAGTCGGTTTCGTGCTTTGGGCTTGATTGTGAGTAAAGTAAAAAATCCTAACTCACAAAGGTGGATTGTGGAATACAGAATGAGGATTTTCAATTATTTCTCTGCTGGTAGCTTCAAGTTTCCCCAGAGGGAAATTTCCCCCAGTATGGGAATCGCTGCTTTAGACTGTTCTGGATCTGGTCTTATGCCCTCTTTATCGATGTGTCCTAAGTATTTAATTTTTTCAATAAAGAAGTCACATTTGGATTCTTTCAATTTGAACCTGTACTCCTGAATTCTTTCAAAGACTTTATACACATGTTCCTTATGCTGTTCTACATTTTGATTGATCATTAAAATGTTGTCCAAATATGTAACTGCAAAGTCCAAGTTACTCAGCACAGCATCCATCACTTGTTGGAAAATTGTCAGCGCAATCTTTACCCCAAATGGTAGACATTCGAAATTGTACAACCCATGATAGGTGTTGATACGTAGAAACTTAGAACATTCTTACTCCACCAGTATTTGAAAATACGCATCACTGGGGTCGATTTTTTTTTTTTTTTTTTTTTTTTTTTTCCCTATTTAGTTTCACAAAAATTTCATATGGTTTAGATAAAGGATAATGATAGTCTGTGAGTGCTGCATTAAGCCCTGTCGAGAAATCTATGAAAACCCATATTTTGTTTGACTTTTTCTTCACACATACGGTCAATGAAGCCCATTCACTGTACACAATTTTTGACAAAACACCAGTTACTTCTACCTTTATTTCTGGCAAAGTTTTTTTAAAATCTTTTATTAAATTATTTGACTTGGTCAGGTTTTCTAGTTTTTGGCAAAATGAATGAATTGGCATGTTCCACAACTGAAATTTTTCCATTCAGTCTGTGCCAAATAGATTTTCTGTATTTTTAATACAAATCTTTTTAGTTTTAACATCCTTCCTTGAAATGTTTTATTCATGATAAGTTCTCCCATAAACTTGATTTTCTCCTGTCATGGACCTGGCCATTTTATTAGTTCTTAGCAAGGTTAGTTTTCAAAAATTTTTTCTATACATTCAATATTTTTTAAAATGTAGTATGTAGGGCAAATAAGGACTGTAGAATTCAGTTATTTAACTATTCTAACCTTGTACTTGATAGAAAATTTTATTTTGTTAACCTAAGTACTTGACTTCAAAATCAATAACTTTTCATCTATGACTCCACTTTCACTCCACCCACATACATTGAACAGGTGTAGAGGCTCATCCCTTGTTCCCTGTTCAGGAAGTGGTCTCCGGCTCTCTTTTTCTCCTCAGACCTCAGTAATGGTGCTTCTGCGATGTGCATGGTCAATGCCAACGTCTCCATTGTGAGGGTACCAGGTTGACAGTTTTCTGGTTGCTGCTTCTGACTGGTAGTTAGGAGTCCTGCCTCTTGCACAGTGTCAAGAGCGGCCACTCTGATCACCAGTTGCATAATATCGGGGTTCTTGCAGAGCCATGTCACGCATTGATAGGTGTCCCTGCAGGCACTTTTGGTGAGCAACCCCGATGCCACACTTTGCTGCAGCCCGCGCCAGTTCCCTTCCAGTGAATGTTGCAGCTAATGACTGTTTGCCTCCTCTACTCAAGGTCTTTCTACAACAACAACATTAAACATAAACATTCATATCTCTGCCAAAAAGCTTATCCAGGCAAATTAAAATCACCTAAACCTTTTAACATTTCCTAACCTTTACTAACATCTGCAGTATCCGAACCAACTTCAGTAGCGTTGAATCTTTTCTCCATCAAAAGTCCCCTGACATCCTAGCTCTCTGTGAGACTAATCTCAATTCCTCAATTTCCTCTTCTGACTTCTCTATCCCTGGCTACCTTCCCCTCTTCGGAAAGGACTCCAGAAGGCTTGGGGTTTATGTCAGTGAACGCCTTCCTCTAGCAAGTATGATTTCTCTTGAATCCTTATATCATTCTTATATATGCTTCCGTCTCTCTCTTCTAAGCTCAGTTAGCTATCTCTTCTTTCTCTACCGTTCCCATCATCTCTCGACTGCTCCATTCTTGACAGCATCTCCAACAATATTGATGAGGCCATTTCCTCCCACCCATTTGCCCATATATTTGTGTTTGGCGACTTTAACGCCCATCATGCTGAGTGGCTGGATAACTCCGTCACAGATCTTGCTGGTGTACACACCTTAAATTTTTCAATCACTCAGTCCCTTACTTGGGTGGAGTTCCCCATGCGTTTTTGTAATAACCTTAATGGACACGACTCACTACTGTATCGGTGCTTTACCTCCATGCCAGACTCTTGCAATGTCAAGCAACTCTGACCATGCGTTAGTTTCCATCAGCATCTCCTTCTACCTCCACCCCACCCAAGAACCTCGGACCAGCAGAATATCTTACTGCTACCAAAGAGCTGATTGGGACTCGTTCTGCGATTTCCTGAGTAACAGCCCTTGGTATAGAGTTGAAAACTGTGCAGTTGAGGTCTCCTCTTGGGTTAAAGCTGGCGTTGATACTTTCATCCCTGCCAGAAAGTTGACTTAAATCCCACTCATCCCTCTGGTTCTCCCCTGCCTGCTCAGCTGCCATCACCCACTGAAATCACTTCTTTCGGCTTTACTGGAGTCACACATTGAACTATAACAGGCGCCTTTTTGCCTTGGCTTGCAATGAATGCAAGAAGATACATAAAGCAGCTAAGCTAATGTTTGCAGCCAGAATGAAGCAGCGCATAGCATCTTGTAAGTTTGGCTTCAAAGACTACTGGAGGCTCTGTAAAAGTGTGCTGAACAGCTGTAAGTCCTCAATCCTCCCTCTAATCAACAAATTTGAGGTCCTCACCTTTTCAACAGATTCTTCACTAACTCGAGACTGGACTCATCTGGAGTATCTGTACCCAACTACCATCTCCAAACACAGGCCCAACTGACTGACATACTAATTACTCCCTTAATGCTCTCCAAAATAATTTCTAAGCTTGACCCCCATAAGATGAGCGGTGGTGACAGCATATGCATCATTGTCCTAAAGAAATGTGCTCCTAAACTCTCCTCTGTTCTCTCTAAACTCTATAACTACTGTCGTTTTGCTTCCTGCTTTCCTGCCTGCTGGAAATTCTCCGTGGTTCCTATATATAAAAATATCAGAGAACCCTTTGACTCCACTAATTATCACTCTGTCAGCCTCCTACTGATCTTTGGCAAAGTGTTTGAAGCCATCATCAATGCTGAGGTGGTACAACATCTCACAGCCCACAGACTCTTCTCAGACAAACAATATGGCTTCCACTTCACCAGGTCTACTGCTAATATGCTCATGACCATCATTGAGTATATACACCAGGCCCTCGACAAAAACGGCAAAGCCCAAACTGTTGCCCTTGACATCTCCAAAGTCTTTGACAGTCTGGCATGCTGGCCTTTTATGCAAGCTGCAGGGCTATAGTATAACTGGACAATTGTTTGACCTAATCCAGTCCTTCCTTTCAAACTGTACAATGAGGGTAGTACTGAATGGACAAGCCTCCCAATACTATCACATGAATGCAGTTCCTTCAAGGCTTTATTCTAGGTTCTACGCTTTTCCTTATCTATATTAACAATCTCCCTGATGTAATAAGATCCAAAGGGGTCCTATATGCTGACGACACTATGGTTAACTCTTGTCTCGATTAAAAATCTGCCGAGGCTGACAAAGCAAACCTCACTGCCGAGCTTGAAAAGGACCTCCAATCCGTGGTGGACTGGGGTAAGAAATGGCTTGTAAGTTTTAACGCTTTAAAAACGAAGCTGCTATCTAATAACCATGACAGACAATTGTTCCTCCTGCCCATTAACATGGATCAGGCTGCTCTCCCTGAAAGTAAAACACTGCATCTCTTTGGATTAACTCTCACATCAGACCTCAAGTGGAACAACTATATAGAATCCATAGCTAAATCCGCTGCTAAGAAAGTCGGTTCTCTGTGTAGGGCCAGGAAGTTTTTCCCATCTGAAACATGTATACAAATCTACCATCCGCCCGTGCACTGAATATTGCTGTCATATCTAGTCGGGTGCTCGACCAAATCCAACAGAGAATCTGTAATGTGACCGATCTCGACTTGGCAGCTAGGATACAGTCACTTTTTTACCGATGCAGTGTGGCTTCCCTGTGTCTCTTCTGCAAATACTTTCACGGATTCTGCTCCAATGAACTTAGCTCATATGAATTTACTCGAGCCACAAGATTAGCAACTAGGTCCCACCCTTTTACTGTGAAACCAATAAATTGTAAGTGCAAATTCTACTCAATCAGCTTCTTTTCTCACACTTCCCACCTGTGGAATTCCCTTGCGCATACTTGCTTTCCTGACAGCTATAATCTCCAAGAATTTAAATGTGAAGTAAATAGTCATCTCCTGTCTCACTAATTTACATCCTCTCACGCTTTTTTCTCCATCCACCCCACTCTCATCAGTATTCTATTCCTTCTCCTACTCTCTTTCTGATACCCCCTGCAACCTCTTACTCCTTCTCATAACATTCCTTGCTTGGGGTGACACAATTATAAAAATTATTAAAAAAAAATTATAAAAAAAATAAAAAATAGACTAAATTGTTTAAACATGGCTTCTAGTAGGATAATCAACAGAGCAGAGAATATTTATGGCACTAAACATATTTATGAAGTTGAAAGTATTTACTGTTTCTTTATTTTATAATTCTTGTTTTTAAATTTTAATGATCAATGTATGAAACAAAAACCTGATTTTTGTTATTCTGAAAAAAATTGATAAGACTGATTAAATGTACAAAAATTCCTTAAAACATCTTAAAAGTGTATCAAAGAGTTTTCCATTTTTATCTAGTCCCTTAACTCTCTTTGACCACCATCTTGGTAGGGGTAAGATCTGGGGTATTCAGGCCATAAATGTGATAAAGATGAAATATGTTCAAACTGTAAATTGACTTTCCTATGACCGGGACTGACACCAGTTGGTCTGGTCCTGAAACTTACCATCCAGTATCCAAGAAGTAAGATGGTATTTTTCTAATTACTTGTATGTTTAACTCGCTCACACAAGATAACTGAAGTACAGTAGGTTCTTTTTCCAGTTAAAGATGAGTTGTTCTATTTGTACTGAGCTAACAGTTAAAACATGTCATGGTTTATTGGTTTATTTAGGTACCTCGACAAATTCAATGAAAAAAAAACAGCATAGTATGAATAAAAAAGGCTCCAAACTAAATAAAAACAAAGTTTTGTCAGCAAAATGTTTATTATTAAGAGGATAGATCGAAGTGTTTTTTAATTATTTTAAGAAATTTTTCAATTCTTTCTAACACGTTCAAAATTTTGGTATAAAATCTTGTTTTTCTTTTGCCCATGAGTGGCACAGTTTTTACAATGGCAAATGTAATATGCAAGTCACTTTTTTGCCAGTGTAAAATATTAATTTAGAAATTCTTGAAAAAAATCGAATAATGGTCGAATTTTAATTAAAATTTCAGGATTATTCACAAATGACTGAAATCATTTTTCAAATAATTATTTTTAGAAAATCTAGGTATAAATTTTTTTTTTTTTTTTTTTTACATATGTTACCTCCCTACCAATTAATTTCCTGAAATGTCTAGAAATTTGCAAAAGTTTGCCTATATACCTAATATTAATTAAATTTAGGAGTCATTAATGAATGCTAATCAACTGTTCTTTTTTTTTTTTCTAGCCCATTTTCAGAAAATCTGCACTGAATTAGGAAAGCAAAAATGCAATAAAATTATGCCATTTTTGACTTAGGTAAACTTTTAATTGGCTTTATAAACTATATATTTTTACCTCTGTACTTAATTTTTGGACTAACATAATTTTCTCCTCCTTAAACCATTGTTCACGCTTTTTTGAAAAATCGTCTCATACCTACAAAAATAGTTTACAGCATATCACGTTGAATACACCAGTTCTCATTCGATCACCAAAGTTAAGCAACCTGAGCCTGGTCAGTACTTAGATGGGTGACCGCTTGAGAAAGTCCAGGCACTGTAAGCATTCAGTGACGGATGTGCGTTGTGGTGCAGTGGATGTCGGCTTGGAAAGAGAAATCGGTGAGCCAAGTTCAAATTCCAGTTGAGTACCCTACATTCACTTAAACACTGGTACCCTTGGGAAAGGTATTAATCCGTCACTTCCCTCCAGTTATGGGTTAAATAACAGGATGGGGCCTGGCGGTAACCCATCCAGTGTTGGTGTCACAATAAAAACACCCTTGGTAGCCCTGGTGAAGCATCAAGTATTCAGCTATTTGACAAGATTATGAATTTTGCTATAAACTGCGCCAAGGTTCCAAATGCACAGGGAATACTGGAGGGGTGTAGTGAGTTTTATCTTGGCCGTAGGACAATGACGACAAAAATAGGCAGGGAAAGTTACTCTTTTGTCTTGGTCATACTTGAATTCTTTTAGTGAATTCGGTATTTCTTCAGGGGGAAAAAATCTGTAGCCCCTTCTGTTGTTTTAGATATTATGGTTTCACACAATAACTTAGTGTTTTCCGCTTGTTGTTTTTGTAATTGCGTCAGTTCATATTGAAAAATTGCTTTGTGATTTTTCAAATTTTTCTTGTTGCTGTAAAAACTGTTTCTGTAATTGTTGCTGCTGTTGTTGTAACTGCAAACTAGCATGTAATGCTTTACTCAATTCAGCCAGTTGTTCCATTTTTGTTGAGTAATCTCACTGAGTGTTTTCAATGTAAGTTGATCAAATCCGTAATTATTACTGTTGTACCTTTTACAAACAGTGTCTTAGAGGTCTTTCTCACTGTGAGTTGGAATCAAATCTCTTGTTGTCACTGTTGTATCTTTGAAAGTGGTTACAAACAGACAAGTTGGTACTCAAGTGAAAGAACAACAACACATGTATAGACAAAAAAAGGGAGGTTTATTGTGAAGAGAATGCACTATGGCAAAACAGAATCTGGTGGCAGGCTAATAGAAAAGCTTGTTTAGATAAGAGAAAAATTTCTTCTGCAATGTATAAAGACCAAAATAGGCAGGTCATTAAATGTTGGCTCTGAGCTGTAGAATGATGAGGCTTTGAAATTCAAAAATAAGATTTTAGATAAAGCTAAGTGCTTTGATAAAATGAAAGCTTCTTGTAGTAAAAGTGAAGACAATGGAATAAACTAAAATGAAAATACAGATCTTGACACTTGTCTATATCCACTGGTCACACAAAAGTTATGGATGTGTTTAGTATTTGAGAACACATCATATACAAGGTTTGCAACTTGTGTTCGAAAAGAGGCATTTTAGCTGTGCTAGAACCAAAAAGGGGCGAGTCTTTGCCTTCTGATATTGCTAGTGGAAGCACTTTACCAAGATGAATATACTCGACTGATGCCAGGCAGGAAAGACTACATTAGTATTAAATATAATATTCATCATCAAAAGAGACTCTTGTGCAACCTAAATGAGCTCTTGTGCAACCTAAATGAGCACTTGTGCAACCTAAATGAGCTCTTGAACCCAACAGCATCCTGGAGGTTTTCAAATTTTTGTCGTCTAAGACCAAGACAGTGTGTCCTTGTTGGTAATGCAAGTACACATGCTGTATGTGTATGCACTATCCACCAAAATATGAAATTATTACTTGAACCACTGAATGGTTCCTATCAAGATCTCTATTGTCTGTAATACAGTGTATGATTTGTAGGTGCCCAAATTGTCCTAAATCACCAGGGCAGCTTGAAAAATTTCTTTATGACATCATCGAAGGATATGTTGATAATGCCGAATCAGTAGTTCTCCCAATGGACAACAACTGACCAACTGACTTTGACAACACAAATGGAATCCTGTCAAGCTTACATTGATTTAGTTGTTTTGCAACTGAATAAATTAGCACCTCATTCTTAATTCGTATTTGGTTAAATCACAATCCAGGTAGTTAAAGCAAAGAAAGGAGAAAATTAGTGACCAAAGTTTTGTTCCTGGGGTATTTTATTGAGAACTACAAATTTGTAGTTGAAGATGAAATTCAGAGTTATCATTGGAGTACCTCACAATATACTTTACATCCAGTGGTACTCTAAGTTTAAAAATGCAATGCAAAATCAGTGTTTCTGCATTATGTTGAGTGACAACTTATATGATGTAGCATTTGTTTATATGGTACAGAAAATCTTTTGAAGTAATCAAAGCTATCTTACCAAATATAAAAGTATTGAGTATTTTACTGATGGTTGCACAGCACAATACAAAAATTATAAGAACTTTGCTAGTTTGTGCAACCATCAGAAAGATTTTGGATGCAATGCAACTGGAATTTCTTTGCAAGTTATGTTAAACAATCATGTGATGGCATAGGTGGAACAGTGAAAAGAATAGTGTCGAAAGGAAGTCTCTGAAGACCAACTATCAAACAAATCCTTTCCACAGAATCTATGTTTGAATATACAAATCTGCAGTTGAAGGTATCAAATTTATTCTAGTTGATAAAGAGGGGTTTGAGGAAGCAAGGAGGAGCCTCACTATAAGATTAAAAAATGCATCTACAGTTCCAGGAACAAGAAGTTTACATCAATTTATTCCACTTGTCAGATAAAATAGCCATGAAACAATAGGGCAAAGATGAAAACTATGACCTAATATATAACTTCTCTTTTGGGGCTGAAGAAAAACCAGTGAAATTTGTTGTTTCAGGATATGTCTGTTGCAGGTGTGACAATAAAATTTGGATTGGCATAGTCCTGGAAATTGACACAGTGAATAAGGACTTACGAATTAAGTTCATGTACCCAGCTCTTCCATCACATTCATTTTACTGGGGACAGGATTTTAAGGATATATGTTTTGTACCATATATATAGTCCATCATTTTGACCAAGAGGGGTCAATTATCATAGAGAGTCCATCATTTTGACCAAGAGGGGTCAATTATCATAGAGAGTCCATCATTTTGACCAAGAGGGGTCAATTATCATAGAGAGTCCATCATTTTGACCAAGAGGGGTCAATTATCATAGAGAGTCCATCATTTTGACCAAGAGGAGTCAATTATCATAGAGAGTCCATCATTTTGATCAAGAGGAGTCAATTATCATAGAGAGTCCATCATTTTGACCAAGAGGGGTCAATTATCATAGAGAGTCCATCATTTTGACCAAGAGGGGTCAATTATCATAGAGAGGGATCAATTATCTATGCAAAAAAACTATATCCAAAACAATGTAGTCAAAAGAATTTAGTGCACAGTCTAGTTTAGAATGTAATGTTTTAAAAACTCTTTGTATTTTCAGTTTTATCACTTTCTTCTGAATTACAAAAAATCAAAGGTTTTTGTTTCATGAAAATGATTATGAGAAATAAAATTTAAAAAAACAACAAAGAATTTGTTTAATTTCATATGCTTAGTGCCATCTACAAATATTTTATGCACTGTTGATTATCATGTATGAGGCAATATTTACCACTTGTTAAAGGCAATCTATCTGTACAAAAAGAAATATCTGCAAAATATATTTAAATTATTTTTTTAAATTAATAAAACAATCTTATTGAATATTTTAAGAAGTCACTTAGCACAATTTCAACATTTCAGAGGTCATGGGGCATTACAACGATTGTCTTTATTTATAAACTTTCACTAAAATCCTGCACATACATAGAAAAAAACTCTAAACTTGGTAGGGCTTCTAAAGTAGACTTGAATCCCTCACAAAATCTTTTGGTAAACTTGAGTAGGCATAGTAGATGTTAGAAAAAAATATGAAAATTGAAGACATTTTTTCTACAGACTGACTGTAAGCTACATAGGTGAAAAGTTATTAATTTTGAAGTCAAGCATTTAGGTTAATAAAATATAATTTTCTATCAAGTACAGAGTTAGAATATATGGATTCTACAGTCCTTATTTGCCCTACATACCATATTTCAGAAATATTGAATTTATTTTTACAAAATTTTCTTTGAAAAACCACTGAGATTCTGCTACACTAAATTTTAAAGACAATACGTAAATTATAACCCCTCCACCTTTAAAATTGGAACAGTGAGATCTAGCACAAAATAGTTAGGCACACTTTTCTAACTCATGAAAGGGAACATTTGTGCCAAATTTCAAGTAATTCTATGTCTGTGGGTGCAGATTTCAACTTTTTGCTGGTATTTTGACATGGAATGATCCTATCCTGAAAAAGTTATAAACATTGCTTAGTTAATAGTAATCTTGTTATAGAGACATGGTCTTGTGTAACAAAACCTGACATGGTCCAACAGTTATAACTTAATTCAAGAGGTCATATATTATGCTACTAAATTTTGCATCACCGTGCCTGTGCACTTTAAGTCTTTATTACTGGTTTGTAATTTTAACTTAATATTTCCAAGTTTACCATATTGACTACAGTTAGAAGAATCTTTTATTTTGTTGGAAAGTTCTATATTAGGATAATTCAGCTTTAACCTTTTGGCATACACACACAACCACCCATGTATATGTCTATGTGTTCATGAAGTCAAACCCACTTCACCTCACACGCCCGAGGATCTGAATCATCTTGCATTTTTCCTTTTTTTTTTTTTTTCCGGCTGTTGTACAATCTAGTTTTCTTCGGGTGATATTTCTTGGAATTTTGAACCAAGCCCTTTTAGTCCACAGGAGTAGATGGATCGAATTCTACATGCCATACTTTGGGATATCTCAGTTTCAGTTAATTCTCCTTGATAATTTTTGTTCCCTCTGCTGTGGCCAGGTATTGAACTCACAACTCTTTGAGTCAAATCACTTTTGACTCAATCAACCAATGCTTTTATCTTTGAGAACAACAGTCCAAACAATGTAAATAGTTACAATACTTCATCTTAGAAATATAGACAGACAAAAGAAATACTTAACTATTGAAATTTTAACAGCATTCCAAAAAAGGAAATGCTTCTTTATTAAATTGAGTTGAATATAATTCACATTTTGTAAAAAATGTTATTAAAACTGATTTAAACTTTGGAAGAAAATAATTTCGTATATAAATACTTATGATTAAGGAATGTTGGCTTTTGTGTAGGTACCTCCACTTTTCAGTATAAATTTTCAATACCTGACTTTAAAATGAAATTTTTAAAATAAATAAGTTATATTTTAGGTTTAAAATTAGTTTTAATTGAAAGTCAAAAGATTAAATTTAGTAATTCCAGTAAACAAAATACACTGGCGTATTTTAAAGCAAAATTATATTGATTGGAATCTAAAATTTTTCAGATTAAAAAAAAAATTTAAAAGTACCGCCATTTTATTGATTGATCAACACATTTTTAAACAGTAGCCACATTCCTGTTTTAAAAATCTGTCAAAAATAAAATATACGTCGCTGAGACGTTATTGAAGTCAATTTTTTAAGTTAAAACTTACCTTTATCTGTTTTCATACATATGTACTTGCTTACTCTCTGAAATATTCGCTATAACTTTTTATCAGTTAAGGTAATCCGATCTACACTGCCTATCTCAAGTGTCAAGTTACATAATGACAATCGGAAGTTGTTAACAAGGTTAAAGTAGGGAGGCTGAAGGCGACAAAAATATACGAATGTAATTTTTTATGTAAGGGAAGACAACCTTTGAATCACGTGACCTTTTAATAATAAATATCACGTACGGCCATCCGTACAAATAAAAATATGGGCAGTAAAACTGCACACAATTAAAATGCTTTAATTATTTTAAAAATCCATTGGCTCAATCATTTGTATTAAGCTTTTAAATTTTCAATTAGTAATTGTACTCTTCATGCATTAATTACATACCCTAGCCGAACACGTTGAGGAAGAAATTTAACAATAATTTTTAAACTTTTTACACATAATTTTTATATATAATTAAAAAAAAAAAATGAAAAAAATTCTTGTAAAAATTCATTATTCATTGAATTTTTTTCTTTTCAGACTATAATACGCTTAATTTATAATGTTCATAAAAGCAATCAGAAGTTTATCCACATAAAAATTGGCATAGTTATTGCATTTTTCGCAATTCTGACCTATTTTTTAGAAAAATGGCACTATTGGAGAAAGAAAAAAACTGTTGATTAGCATTCCCCAATGACTCCTGAATTTAATTATGTTAGGCTTATTGTGGACAAAATTCGAATTTTTAAGCATTTATGGAAATGGTGGGGGGGGGGGGGGTAACATATGTAAAAAAAAAATATATTTTTACCAATATTTTATACAAAATAATTATTTCAACATTGATTTCGGTCAATTAGGAATAAGTCCTGCAATTTTCATCAAAATCAGACCATTATTTGATTTTTGCGAGAATTTCCAAATTAATGTGTCTTTCACCACCAAAAAAGTGTATGGTGCAATATTACGTTTTTTTTTTGTTTTTTTACTTATTAGCGTTGTGGCAATTTAGGGCTCGCACTGACGTAAGAAAAAAAACAGACTTTCTACAAAAATTTCGAACGTGAAAGAATAATTTAAAAAATTCTTTGATCTATCCTCTTAATGATAATATAAACATTTTGCCGATAAAACTTTGTTTTTATTTAGTTTGGGGCCTTTTTCCTTCATACTATGCTGTTTTTTCAGTGATTTTGCAGAGGTACCTACTTTTGTGACAAGTTATAGGCTTTTTCAGTTTAGTCTTTGATTTTTTTTTTTTTTTTTACGTTTAAATATGTAGAAATATCAACTTCATCATTTTCATTGAGCTGTAGAACACTTAAAAATGTCACATCTTATCTTGGTCATAATTGATATTAACACATTTCAGTGTTAAATGGTAAAAATCTAATCACTATTACTGCTGTTTTAAAATCTTGTAGCTAAAGAGCATAAGAAAAGCTGAAACCTTGAGGTAAAGTTATTGATTTTATATAGCTATCTTCCTAGTATTAGTTATGGAATATTTTGGCTATGGACAGTAGTGGAGTGGCAAGAGTATCTGCTTGTCTGATGACAAGTGAGCCCCTATATCATAAAAATGCAATTAAGAAATATAACTGTTTTAGTAATTAAAAAAAAAAATTATATAGTTATTTGCACATTATCAGTTACTAAATACCAATGTGAGAGGACATTTTCAGAGCATAAGGACATGGTTAAGAAATTCACTACCTGAAGAAAATTTTGAATCATGCATGTTGCTATTCATTATAAAGAAATGGAAGCAGAAGCAATTATTGGCAACTTTCGGCAATCATCTAAACACAAACGGTTGCTCTTAGTAGAGTGCTCTATTGTGCTTTTGAACAATCTGTTTATGTGTAAATTGTACAGTAAACTATTAAAAATATCTTCCAATTATAATTAAAAAGAATAAATGAATAAAAATTCAAGAACATTCTGTATTTACATCTGGTATTTACTCTAAATATGTACAGTACATGTACACTGTAATTATGAACAAATACACCTTTTATTTTTTTCCAATATATATTTTTTGAAAATTTTGTTCATATTTATTATGAAATGATAGAATTGTAGTTGTCTGTGTGCCGCCTTTGTCTCTTGGCAACCAATAATTTTAGACCCAGTCTGCCACTGACTGTGAAGATTTAAAAAGGATTTTTAAAGGTTGATGTGATCAAATAGAAAAAAATAACTGAGGTGAGAGGGAAAAAAAGATCTTTATCTGTGAATATCAGATTAAGTTGTTTCCTAACACTATAAATATGCCACAATTTTCAGTGTCTAAATTTTAGAAATAAGAAAGTTCACAGTACTTAAAGCTATTGATTTCATTGGTGACCTATCCAGATTCTCATTAGGCACTGATTTGCAGAGAATAGTTTTGTAGTGAATCCCAATAAAAATATATAAACAAAAAAAAGATTCAAATTAAAATAAGGCATCTGAAATTTCTCTCTCTCTCTCTCTCTCTCTCTCTCTCTATATATATATATATATATATATATATATATATATATATATATATATATTGAGCACTTTCAAATAAGTACCATGCATATATATTATATAAATAATATAAAGTGAAAGAAGAAACTGAAACTGGCTGAAAAAAACACTAGAAGTTTGCAGGAACAGAGCCTTATAATTTATGGCTGAAACCAACAAAAATCTGGGAGGCTCCATAACTAACATTTTATATATCTATATATATATATATATATATATATATATATATATATATATATAGGAACACAGGAGAATAATGATTTCAGGTAATAAAAAAAAACTGACACAAAGGAACTTTTAATATTAGCCAAAACCAAGATAGTCTCAGATCGGGATCAAAAGGACATAAGCTGACACCTCTGCGCTAGAAGCAGAAGTGGTGAGAGTGACAAACAAAAAATGTAGCCACTGAAAAAAAAACTCTTGCTTGATGCATGAAGTAGTTAAGAGATATTAGTGATATTTCTGACCTGCTTAGGCTCAAGAAAAACAGATTGTCACTAACCTATTTCTAATATTACTACTACCCCTATCATGATCGCACTTCAAAATTACCACTGCTGTACTTTCTCCAAGCTACTACCAATACATGCCTTATAAATGAACATTTTTATGACACGGATATCAAAGGACTCTCTCTAAAGCAGATGAATAAAATTATATTATTTATATTATACTCTTGATTCAGTATGTTTTATTTCTTAAGTTTTGATAGAAGCATTGCCATCTGGCACGCTATATCCACAGTTTAATATACAATTTTCTACCACTTAATATTGGCGTAAGGGTGTGTAACTTTGAAGAGCTTTTTCCAAATATAGCTCTTTTTCTCTTGAAAATTTGAGACTCTCTGTCTTACAGCTCTCAAGAGAGTACTTATATATCTTCCTGTCATCCAGTTGTACCATATGTCAACATCCTAAGTGCAGCTGGGTTTAACACATTCTTAAATGGGGGTAAGGAGACAGCCACTGACAAAACTCTGCACCTGATTGCTATGAGGCTACCTTTCAGGTCAAACTACTGATACACCTGGCTACTCTAATGTAGGTGGCTCCACTTTTTCCCAATAATATGCAATACCTAATTTTTAAAATGAATTTTGATAAAGTTTACTTGAAGCTTTAATTTTATCTTTAATTAAAATCTAAATGAATTAATATACTATTTCCAATAAGCAAAATACTCTGGTAGATTTCAAATTATTTAAAAATTTTAGATTCCAATCAATATAATCTCAATTTTTTGCCATTTTTTTGAGCAATCAACACATTTGTAAACAAAAATTAATTCTCAATTTTAAAAATCTTGCAAAAATAAAATATTGATCTGTGACATGTTATTTTTGGAAAATTAGCAAATTTAAAGTTAAATTAATCTGGTTTACACAAGTATTATAGCGTGAGATTTAGAATAAAAGTATTTCTTAATCACTGAGCATTGATCTTTCTGACCTTTTGAAGTAAGTGATTGATATGTGATGAGTGCCAGATGTGGATATAAGTTGGTTGACCAGAATTGACATCTTGGGTATGGCCATAAACTACACCTGGTAGCAAGGCCTCTGATTGGAGGTTTTGAAGCGTGTAGAACCACCTCTTAACTGCTGTTGTGCCCTGGATGAGTAACACCTGTTAGGGCCCCAACTTTTGACAAATAGTGAATTCTCAAACAAAAATCAAAAGTATATTTTTATAAAATAAGCAACAACACATTTTTATAGCAAAATGACAATACAACACTAAAAAAAGTATATAAATATAAAAATACATTTTTATTGTAAAATTATCAAGAATATATTTTCTGATTCACAAACTATATATCTAAAAAAGCATACCTTTACTCTGAGAGTATAACATTGTTTTTGCAGCATTGGTTGAGAAATGAAAGAGTCAAGTTCAACTTCCAGTCAAGTTCATTATATTCACATATGTGCAAATGCCCCTGGGAATGATATGAATTCTTATCTTCCCACCAACTATGTGTTAAATAATAGAATTTTTATGAAGAAAATCGTTGTTGTTCTCAAACTAATTAACTTGTAAATGAAGAATTGTTTCAGCTTAAAATAAACCCACAATGAGTTGATAAGTGCAGCATTTGTGAAGCACAAACTGTTAGTTTTTTTTTTATTTGGTTTTCTACACTCTCTTCCTCTATGTATTAATCCAACAAGTGGGCCTAAATTTTTAACTTGTTTTCTGGGATCAATAATAATCGTTAAGATATTTAAGGATCCATGTGCTGTCATTAATGTAACTAGTTGGTTGATACATTTCTAAAAAGAAATTGAGATTGGCTTCTTAGTCAATCTTTTCAGTTGAAACCATCTTTCCTCACTGGTATTGTATTTTTCTCTTCAACCAACTGTTCATAAAACACTCATTGGCTTTTTTTTCTTTTTTATGGATTATCAATACTTTGTGAGTTATTTAATGCTGATACATTTTGAATTGTAACAATCAACATTTGCTTACTGTGTTGTTACAGACTGCACCTTAACATGAGATATTATTCTCATGTTAATTTTTTGATGTATAAATTTGAAATTGGTGTGAATTACACTATTACTGCAATCAACAACGTATATGGCTTTATCACTTTGAAAACACAATCCTTGAAGTTTATATACTCAGTATGTACCTTATTTAATAATCTTGCACTAATGTCAATGCAAAAAAAAAAAAAAAGTTTGTTATGTCACTGACAAGAAAATCAATGAGATATGTCTTGAATGTTGATAAATTTTCTGGGAACAATGTCATTTGGAAAGGTAGAACATCATTTAAGGACTCTTTCATCATGCAAGTTGTGAAATTTTATCAACATTCAAAACATATCTGAAAACAAGCTATACTTTGTGATAATTTTTAATAGCAGTGGTGTTTTAGCATTGATTTAAAAGAAAATGTTTGTTACCTGTTACTAGAAAAATCCTTTTGCATATCAAGAATTTTTTTAAAAGGTGCAGTTTTCAAATCAATGCACTTTATATATAATGACAAAAGGAAAACTTAATCTAAGCCAACACATTTTGTTCTCTCAAGGACTTTATCAAGGATGAAACGAGTTGGCTAAGGTAAGTTTTCCTTTAGTTATTATTCATATTGTTCTTTTACAAATATACTCTATCTGAAAAAAAAATGCACACACACACGATAAAGAACAAATAGGAAATGTTTATCAATCTAACAGATTTCACTCCTAGAACTACCACAATAAATTTGGATTTTCATCAATGAAATGCCCACCACAATAAAATGAACTTTACTTTAAAAAATGATCTAATAAACATAGTAAATAAATTAGAAAAACTAACAGCAAATTCAAAAATCAATTAATAAATGACTTAAAAATAATAGAAAACAAAAACTATTTATACATGCTGACAGATCAAAAACAATCTAAAAATTGGAATCTCAGTTCTCAAATAAATAATTGAAAATGAGGTAAACAAGTTAACAAAACTACTAACAATGAAATAGAAAATAACAAATAGAGAAGCAAAAAACATAGCAGGCAAACTAAAATTAGATAATAGAATCAAACAATGAAAGTAAACTCATCGAATAACCACAAAAATAATTTTTTTTTTTTTTTAAACAAACCAATATGTAGACTACGAAACACCACAAAAAACAACATTGTAAAAATAAGTAAACAAATAGAAAAAATATGCACAAAATTAAGAGTTATACTGAATATAAATCAATGGAAAAATACAGAAGAAACCATTGATTGGTTCAACAATATAACAAACAAAAACAATTGTTCTTTTATACAAGTAGATATAAAAGACTTGCTCATTAATGAGTATACATTAAATAATGCATTAAAATGAGTAAACAACACTTAAACATTCCAGATGAAGAATAAAACATAAACACTGTATAAATCTACACAAGGTACATCCACTAATCTGCTAAAAAAAACAGCATAGCATAAACTTCAAAACAGTTTTATTGTCAAAATGTTTGTTATTATTAAGAGGAAAGACAAAAGTATTTTTTAATTGTTTTAATCCTTTCTAAGACATTTTTTGGTTAAAAGATCTTGTTTGTTTTTGCATCAGTGTGAGACCAGAGTTTATGATGATTAATCTAATAGTAAACTCATTTTTTTCCAGTGAAAAACACATTAATTTGAAAATTCTTGCAAAAATCAAATAATTGTTAGATTCTAATGAAATTTTCAGGACTTATTCACAAATCAATGAAATTATTTTAAAGTATTTTTTAACTCTTGGTAATTTTTTTATTTTTTTACATCTGTTACCACCCCCACCTTCATGGAATTTCTTGAAATTCAATACTGTCCACAAACTTTGTTTTAGTTAAATAAAGGACTCATTGGGAAATGTAATCACCTGTTTTTTTTTTGTTTTTTTTTCATTCATTTTCTTGAAAATCTACTTGAATAGTAAAATTAAAAAAATGCAATAAAACTGATATTTAATTAGGTTAGCTTTTAATTGCTTTTATAAATAGTATATATTAAGGACATTATAGTCTAAAGAAAAAAATTTTTTTCAATGAATAATGAATTTTTACAAGAATTGTTTTCAGTTTATCTTTTTTAATTATGATAATTTACAAAGTTTCAATAATCTTTTAAAATTCCTTAAAAATCTGTCTGTGATAGGTTATTTAGTTATTAAGTAAAGACTATTTAAAATTGAAAAGCTTAATACAAATCATCATGCACTAAGATTTTAAAAATAACTTAATATTTTGTAGAAATGTTCTTTTTTAAGTATGGTATTTCATATGTGACATTATCTTTAAAAGGTCATGTTTCAAGGGGTTTTTCCCTTATGGGGAAAAAATTGGAGTTTTATCTCAATGATATAGTTGATAACAAACAATTGTGTAAAGTACTATAAACATTTAATAAGATAACTTTACCATGACATAACTATCATAACAATCATTAATAGTAAAAAATAAAACAAAAATAAGATATTAAAAAATATAAATTAATAAATAAAATACCATAACATTTCATAAATTATTGAGTTACCCTCTGTTGTGGTATTTCATTATTATCTCGGTTATAAAAATTTTAAAATTAATTTAAGAAAATTTTACATTACTTTAAATTTTATTTTTTTCAGAAAACACCTGCAAATATAAGGCTATAAAATAAAATATTAGATGATTGCTGAAAATATTAAGTTATTTCTTTTAAATTACTAGGTACTTAAAAATCAAAAAGAAAATGTTCACTTAGATTTCATAAATTTATGTCAATTCTGGTCAACCATACTTAGCTTTTCAACACTACATACAAAAGAAACTAAAAAATAAAAATTACAATTCAAGTGAAATAAAAACAAAATATACAATTGAAAATAAAACAATACATTTATGAACAAACATGAACATGTGCATGTTCACAATGGAATTTATAAAAAGATGCAAATATTGAAAAGAAAAAAATATGCAGTAACTGGGATAAACCCTTGAAAAGTGGACATTAAAAGATATCAATCTAGGAAACTTTGAACAGCAGGATTGATTAAAAATATGTACAGTTGATTTTCTGTATATTTAATATTAATCTTAAGTATTTTACACAAACCACCCACGTCTATTGAACAAGTGAAGAGGCTCATTTTGAACATGTTAAATATCTTGTTAATCATAACAAATCATTGTTTTGATGTACAATACTTACACGTCTGTAAATATACTGAAATTTAAATAAAAGTTACATTTACTGCACTGTGTGTGTGTGTGTGTGTGTGTGTATTATTAAAAAATGAAATATTCACCACTCATTTCTTGCCTCGGTTTCAACCATACAAGTCTCATTAGGTAGTAAGAGCAAACCATATTTCTTCATGCTTTTTTTCTTGAGTTTTTTTTTTTTTTTTTTTTTAATCCCATAACTCATTGTGGTTGTAGGGGTATTCCATGTACTGCAGCTACAGTAGAAGTGTGTTTCTTCAGGGATGACAGCCTGACAGAGCTCAACCCTCTCCAGGCTGGTTTGAATTCACTTTTTCTTTTCCTAGACCAGTTGCCACCCAAAGCTATAGAACCCAGTCTGTCCTGCTATTTACTCATAGCTGGTGGGAGAGAAAAGATGGATTCGTGCTTTTTCCAAATGTATTAGCATGTAAGTGAATGCAATGAATTCTAGTTGAATTCGAACTTGGTTCTCCGATTCCGCAATCTGAGCTGTTATCCATTATTCCATTGTGCCTCCATGTCTTCTTAAATTTATATACGAACAAATTCTGGTATTCCCACGGAAATGAAGCCCTCTATGGTTGAAGACCTAGGTAGCAAGTGAGTGCTTTTATAATATATTGTTGGCTCTGCATATTCAGTTCTTTGGATTGTGTATTTAGCACTTTTTTTTTTAGTAACTGCCTACTGGTCTGACCAGTATCTCTATGTGTATGAGAGAGAGAGTGAATGAAATTTGATTTCTCCTGCTCAAATTTTGAAATGTTTAATAAATTTATTTTCATCAGGAATCCTTTTTTCTTTTATTCTTCAAGAGCTTTTCAGAATGTGGTCTTCTAAAGTATCCAAATTGAACATTTCCTCACTTTATTTGACCACTCGTCGTTCAGTATGGGATGGAAAGTCAGTTCTTGCTATCCGTCGTGAAGATGTGAATGTCTGGGAACGTCGAGCTCCTCTGTCACCAGCTCATGTCCGAGACTTAGTAAAGAATGGTGTCAAAGTGATTGTGCAGCCTTCAAACAGAAGAGCATATAACATGCAGGTGAGTGATTCTGTAGTTTTTTTTTTGTTTTGTTTTTTTTAATCTTTTGTCTGTCATGTGCTCATCCATAGTGGTGTTCAGACTAACCTGTTATTTGAGTGACAGATTAATATTTCCTTTACATAAGCCGATTCATTTTTTTTTTTTTTGCATGACTTTTAATCCCTCCAGAAATAATTTACCTGTGTATAGTACAAATGGCTACTGAAAATAAATGCTTTATAAAAAAAAAATTACCTGTGTATAGTGTGCCACCCCATCTCACCCTACCCCTACACAGGGCAGTTGGGAAACAGGCATCAACTAAGCCACTCCTACTTCCACTTTGTCAGTCTGACTGTCAATCAGCAATTTTGACACACGCAATCCAACTGTGAAAAATCCTGTTTTTGTCAGCAGCACTAGCACCCCGCTTTTTATGCCATTCCAAGATGGCTAAAATTTGCATGTGTACAAATATCATCTCGTTTTGGATGAGATAGGCACGCATAAATTGTGCCTTCAATAGCGGCCATAGTTTTTTGGTTTTTTTTTGTTATTATCTTGCAGGCAAGATGTGTTCGTGCTTGTTTCAAATTCCTAAGTGTAGAAGCGTTCCTGCATGAAAAGTCCCCTGACATCCTTGCGCTCTGCGAAACTAACCTCAACTCAGCTATTCCCTCCTCTGACCTCTTCATCCCTGGTTATCTTCCCCTTTTAAGGAAGGATTCCACTGTCCACATGCATGGACTGGGTGTCTGTCAGCGAACACCTCCCCATAGCTAGGGTGACTTCACTTGAATCTACTGACCACCAATACATATGTCTCCTCCTGTCTCTCCTCAGTTCGGTTAGTTACCTATTCTTTCTTTACCGTTCTCCCTCCTCTCCTGACTGCTCCCTACTAGATAGCATTGCTGACGACATAGATAAGGCTGTTTCCTATCACCCATTCGCCCACATATTTGTATTTGGAGACCTCAATGCCCATCACTCTGAGTGGCTTGAAAACGCCGTTACTGATCCAGCGGGCATTCACGCCATGAACTTTGCTATTTCTCAATCCCTTACACAAGTGGTGGACTTCCCCACTCGCTTCCCAAGCACTCCCTCGGGTCATTCCTCACTGCTAGATATATGTTTCACCTCTGAGCCTGTCAAGTCTCGCAGCTTTGCCCTCTCGGCAACTCCGACCACGCTGTAGTCTCTCTCAGTATTTCTTTCCAATCTCTCTCCCTCCAGGAGCCCCCTACCTATAGGACCTCCTTCCTCTACCAAAACTCTGACTGGGATGCCTTTCATGATTTCCTCTGCGACGTCCCTTGGGGAAAAGTGTTCGACCTATCAGTTGATGACTGTGCCTCTGAGGTCTCGTCATGGGTGAAAGCTGGCATTGATGCCTTCATACCCACCAGGAAGTATTGCTTAAAACCTCATTCCTCTCCGTGGTTCTCTCCGGCCTGCTCAGCCGCCATTGCCCACAGGAACCATTACTTCCATCTATTCTGGAGACAGTCAACTGATCACAATAGGCGCCTGTTCATATCTGCTCGCAATGAGTGCAACAGAACCCTAAATGACGCCAAACAGTTGTTTGCTGAGAGAATGCGACAGCACATAGCTGACCGCAAGTTCGGCTCCAAGGACTATTGGAGGATTTGTAAACGAGTGCTCAACAATAGGAAATCCTCAATACCTCCTTTAATCCATGGATTTGAGGTTCTCACGTCATCTGCAGACAAAGCTGAGTGCTTTGCCCACAGATTCTCATCCAACTCCACATTCGACTCGTCCGGAGTACACCCACCCAACTTCCCTATTAGAACTGAGGCCAAACTGCATGATGTATATATTACCCCGACAGTAGTATCCAGAGTAATTTCAAAACTCGACCCCCATAAGGCGTGTGGAGATGATGGAATCCCGGTGATAGTCCTTAAGAGGTGTGCTCCTGAACTTTCCCCTGTCCTCTCTAAACTATTTAACTACTGCCTTTCTGCTTCCTGCTTTCCTGCATGCTGGAAGTTCTCTTCAGTCGTTCTTGTATTTAAGAATTGTGGTGAACCCTCGGACCCTTCCAACTATCGCCCTATCAGTCTTCTACCGATATTCGGGAAAGTATTCGAGGCTATAATCAATGCTGAAATAGTTCATCATCTCACCGCCCACAAACTGTTCTCCGACAGGCAATATGGATTCCGCTTTGCCAGGTCCACGGCCGACCTGCTAACAACCGTAACGGAGTACATGCTACAGGCCCTTGATGAGTCTGACGAGGCTCACACGGTTGCTCTGGACATCTCCAAGGTTTTAGACAGGGTTTGGCACTGTGGCCTCCTATGCAAACTACGCGGTTATGGTATTACTGGTCGCCTGCTTGACCTGATCCAATCTTTCTTAAATCACCGCAAAATGAAGGTCGTTCTGAATGGGCGTGCCTCTTCATCCTACAGCACGAATGCTGGTGTCCCACAGGGCTCTATCCTGGGCCCGACGCTCTTCCTTATTTTCATCAATGACCTCCCAGATGAGATCAAGTCCCAAGTAGGCATCTACGCAGATGACACTACAATATACTCCCGCACCAGTAAGAAACCTGTCGTGGCGGCGAGACATAATCTCGCTGCTGACCTTGAACGGGATCTACACTCTGTGGTGAACTGGGGCAAGAAGTGGCTTGTCAACTTCAATTCATCTAAGACCAAGCTGTTGTCTGTCAACCATTACAGGCAACCTCTCCTGCCTCCCATAAGCATGGACCAAGCGATTCTCCCGGAGAGTAATACACTACACCTCCTCGGACTTACCCTGTCCTCAGACCTCAAATGGAACCACTATATTGAATCCATAGCAAAATCTACTGCTAAGAAGGTTGGGTCACTATGTCGATCCAGGATGTTTTTTCTACCTGAATCCATCCTGCATATATACAAGTCAACTATCCATCCATGCATGGAGTACTGCTGCCATTTATGGTCAGGTGCCCCTGCTGTTCTCCTCAGTGTTCTTGACAGGATCCAAAGGAGAGTCTGTAATGTGATAGGTACTGATCTGGCGGCTCGACTGCAGCCACTTCCCCATCGTCGAAATGTGGCCTCCCTTTGTCTGTTCTATAAATACTTTCATGGCTTCTGCTCAGACGAACTTAAGTCACTGATGCCTCCTCAACAGGTGTTTACTCGTGCAACCAGACTGGCAACTGGATCCCACCCATTCACAGTCAGGTTAGCCAAATGCAGACAACAATTCTACCCCTGCAGCTTCTTCTCTCACACTTCCCGCCTGTGGAACTCGCTCCTGTATTCTTGCTTTCCTGATGGCTACAACCTCCAGAAATTTAAATGCAAAGTCACTACTCATCTACTAACCATTGGACTCAAGCTCTCTCCCCACCCCCGTATAACCTTCCCTTTCTCTTCACCTATGTATCTGTCATCACACCTGCTTTCTCAGCTTTCTATTGTTCCTTTCTAACTAGTTTGTACTCCTCACTCTTTTCTAAGTAATCTTTTTACATTTATGTAGCCCCCTGCACATCAGTAGCGTTTCCGCCTTGCTCGAGGTGAAATGATTAAAAAAAAAAAGTCATGTTTTTCATTACAACAAATCTGAAATAAAGGTCTGATGAAAATCAGTTATAGATGAAATACTTGTCAAATATTGATAATAGTTGTTATATATTTAGTTGATATGAACAAAGATATAGCAAATGGTTTAAAAAAAAATAAAAGCATTGGTTGGAATATAGAATAGATAATAAAATTTACTGGCTTTTATCATGTGTGTGTGTGTGTGTGTGTGTTAGATGTGTTGTGGTGCAGTGCATATTAGCATGGAGTGAGAAATCAGAGAGTTGAGTTTGTATTCCAGTTGAATTCATTTCATTCACTTACGTGCAAACACAATTGGGAAAAGGGCAAAGTATTAATCCATCTCTTTCCATCAGCTATGAGTTACATAACAAGACAGATTGGGTTCTATGGCCTTGGTTGGCAACCAGTCTACTGCAGAAAGTAATGGCAATCTGTTGCAGGAAAATCTTCACAGTCAGTCATGTTTCTTTCAAGACATGATTGCCCAATCGTGTATCACATATGGTACTTAACAGATTGTTATATATTAGACACATCTCCACTTAATATTAGAACATTTTTTTTAACACTGTTGTAGTCCCATTCCTCTCTTTCAGCCTTATCTGTAAGCCTCAGCATCTTGATGTATATAGCCTCTATCCATAATAGCAATACATTAGAGGCAATGTAAAATAGAGGCTTCAATAACCATATATATGGGTGCAAGAATGTGGATTTTTAGCACAAGATGTGTGTGTGTGTGTGTGTGTGTGTGTGCATCCATAGGATTAGTGTTTGTTAATAAATACAATGAATTAGATGGGTAAGTGAAGGTGGTTTGGATGACATAGCTGATAGCCTGGGTAAGGTTGGAGTTGGATGATAGGAAAATATCAGTTGCTGTTTATTCTTTTCTTAGATTTGGCACCAATGTCATTCTTTTATCTTGTTGGCAACTCTGCAGAAAACTTTTCCTTTTTCTTTCTTTTTCTTTTCCACCCTGTGAATTGCTATCAATAGATCTCTTTCTGCAAAAGGTTGTAGAAACCTGACCCACTTCCCAAAGTATGATCAAACATCAGAAATTACTTTATAATACCATTTTAAACTTTTAAGAACTTTTAAACAATTCATCTCACACACACACACACACACACACACACACACACACACATATATATAAGAGATAGAATAAGTGAAAACCAGTTGAATGTTTCAAATTTTGTTTTGTTAGTTTCATTCAGTAAGAACATCATTAGAACAATTGTAAAAACAAAGAAAAGAAATTGTTGCCATGGAAATCTTAAATATTCTGTGGTTAATTTGAAAATATTTTTGAAAAATTAACAGTTAATAAAATTGAAAATATCTGAACAAATCCAATAAGATTAAAATAAATTAAAATATTTCATTTGATGTAAGAAATTTTGTGTATGTCTAAAAAAATAATAAATATATTATAATTCAAATTATAATTTATGACATTTGTTGCATTTTGCATCATGCAGTAGAAAAAAAGATTGGAAAGAAGTGGATTTGTACAGAGGAAAAAGGAAGAACACACGTGTACTGGTTAAGAGAATTTTATTTGTGCACACAAAAAGAAATTATGGGTAAAATAGGTAATGGTTAAAAGAAGAAAAATGATTGCAACCTTTGTAGCAGTAATCGATGTTGATAAGTGTATGATGATCATAGTCTTGAACTTTTGTTATATAGTCCTCTTAGTAGCTGGGAATGCTGTGTTCTCATTTTGGGTATCTCTGAGTACTATCCTCCTCGACATTGGTTGGTTTATCAACCAATGTTGTTTGTTAGTAGAGTCTTCTGATTTTAGATTTTCATTAAATCTATATGAAAAAGATCTGTGACATTGTTGTCGTCGTTTGGTAGACAGGTTTGAGTGTGTTGTTCAATGGTGTTGTTGATGAACTTAAACTGTCTGTGTTTACACACTTTCTCATTTTCAGGATGGTAAATTAGATACGCTGGGCTGTTTCTGTCATATCCGATAAATGTCCCTTTCTGGCATTTTGGGTCTAGTTTCCTTTTAGTGTTTGAGTAGGCGTAGCATGTCAAACCGAAAATGTGCATTTTTGAAAGGTCAGGTTTTTTCCCCCAGTTATTTCATAGTAGGAGGTCTGCTTGAAACAGTTGTTGAAGCATCTGTTCGTATAACTGCAGATGTCATAACAGCATAAGACCATAAAGTTTTGGGTAGACCACTTTCTGCGATCATGCACCTTGCCATTTCGAACAGCATCCACCAATTTCTTTTGGTTGTTCCATTCTGGTGTGAGGAGTGTGATGCTGAAGTCTCGTGTTTTATATTGTTTTTACAGAGTAATTTTTGGAAGTCGTTTGACTTGAACTCCGAACCATTGTCCAATCTCAGTACCTCTTTTTTGTTGTAGGGAGAAGTATCAGCGATGAATTTTTCAGTGGTGAGCATAGTGTCACTTTTATTCTTAATAAAATAGACGAATTCAGCACCTGAGAAGTCATCAGTAAATGAGACAGCGTATCTGTTTTCGTTTAAGTCTGCTGGGTCTACAGGGCCGGCTAGATCTGAGTAGACTAACTGTAGTAAAGTTGTCGCCCATTTATCAGGGTGCCGATTTCTACTTCGGGAGAATTTTCCTTGAAGGCAGATGTCACAATTTAGGTTGGTGGTACTTTTTCCTTTTATTTCCATTCCACTATGTGGGATAGCTTTGCTATGTCATAGTTTGTGTGGCCAAGTATTTTATGCCACGTGTGTATGTCATGACATCCTCTACAACTGTCTTCTGTATTTTTCTCCTTCACAGTCATTAAGTAGTACAATCTTTTGTGTACATATATTTTAAATTTTGTTCCACTTTTATGTCTCAGTTCATTTTTATTTTCCTTGAAAATAACTGTCACCCCATTTCTGGTTGCAGATTTTACAGAAAATATGTCTTGCAGATAGGAGGCTATAAGTAGCACCATTTTGAGAGTGACTGTGATGCAGTTTCTATTCATGTCTAGTAGACGTATTTCAGCGTCTCCTCTCTTTAACACTACACCACTAGTTTTCGTTCCATTCGCTAGATCCATATAGTGGTTCTCTGACTGGAATGTTGGGTCAAAGTTTTTAAACTTCTTTGCATTTCTAATGATGTGGGAGGTTGCTCCTGCGTCGACAAGTAAACCCTTGCGTGATTTTGTTTTTCGTATGCAGTAATCCTCCATCTTGAATGCAAATGAGTTTTCTTCGATATCTGCTGCCTTTTCATAGTGTCCCTTCATTTATAGCAGCAAGATTCTCTCTTGTGAGTGTTACTTTTGCAATAATTGCGCCATGTTTTTCACCTTTTATCATAATTGTTGGGACAGATTTTGGGTAGATGTCCTTTTCCATTACATGTAGAACATGAGGCGTCTCGTCCATCACGGCTATCATTTCTCATAGTAGCCTTTGAAAACGAGGGAGTTAATTTCATGACAATTTTACTACTTGACTGATCTTAATGTTTTAATGTCTCCTCGAAGCTGTAAAGTTTGGTTTTGAATCTCAAAAATGTTAGTTCTTTGTTGCTGTGGGTGACATAGATAGAAAAAGGGTTGAATTGGCTTGGTAAACCTTTCAGTATCATGGCTATAATCAAGGCATCATCCACTGTCTGGCGTTTCTAAGGGCTGTTAAGATGGTTTCAGTCCTTATTATATAGTCGGTAACACTTTTGTCGGGGGTCTTTCTGGGAGATGTGAGTTGGGTGTATAATGAAAAAACCTTTGGTTTTCATTTCACCTTGTAATGTTCATGTAAAATTTTAAGAGCTTTTCTCCTGTTATTAGCAGCTTCTTTCATTATTAGAGATAGGCTTTTGTTGTCTAGGAACTGTATGTGTTCAGCATAAGACTGTTCATTCCTCTCAATGTCGGTATCATCTCCAGTAGGATTCACACTCAAAATGGCGTCTTTCAGGCCAACTGTTTTCAAATGGCCCAAGAATTTGGTCTCCCAAATTTCATATTTTGTTTCGTCTCCGTCGAATAATTGTCTACTCCAGCGGTTTCCATTATCTCTTCTGGGCCCATAACCTGTTGGATTTTGCATCATGCAGTAGAAAAGATTGGAAAGAAGTGGATTTGTACAGAGGAAAAAAGGAAGAACACACGTGTACTGGTTAAGAGGAGACTTTTATTTGTGCACACAAAAAGGAATTATGGGTAAAAAAAGAAAAAAAGATCACGGTTAAAGGGAGATAAGTGATGGTACAGGGTAATCGAACTGTCAACAACATTATTTAGGTGTTAATGAAAATGTAGAAATATATAGTTAAAATTTATAATTAAAGGTTTATTAAGATATCTATGTTAATGCTATTTTTAAGTATTATTTTAGCCTGAAAATGTGAAATCTTATGAAAAACCTATCTTTCGATTTAATTAAATTTTATTATGATATATCCAATTCTTTCAGATTATTTTATGATCAATATGGCCATTTTGATACTTTTAAAATTGAAAAGGTTTGTATGTTGTTTTGCGGAAGAGTACAAAAAAAAAATGAAAAAAAATGATGTATGCCTTATTTTTATTAGCTCTTTTAGGTTTAAAGATGCATGATTTTTTTTTATCACCTTTACTAATACACACACACACACACCTCACAGCCTGTATTTGTAAAATACAGATTCTTTTTTTTTATTGTTGTAATGCGTTCAATTTATGATTTTTAAACTCCACACTTCACCAATTATTATGGACAAAATGTAAAGTTATAAAATGATTTTATATTTTTTTTTAACTTATTTATTTTTATTCCTTTCTTTTTCAGGAATACCAAAGAGCTGGTGCAATTTGTCAAGAAGAGATTGGAGAAGCAAGTCTTATTGTTGGAGTAAAACAAATACCTATTGATCTCCTGATGCCAAACAAGACTTATGCTTTCTTTTCACACACCATCAAAGCTCAAGAAGAGAACATGGATCTGCTTGATGCTATTCTAGAAAAGGTAGTTCTCATTGTGCTTAAATCAATGCAATAAGGATTGCCTTAGCTCGACTTTAAATAAGATGATTTTTTGAAGAAACAAAAAGCAAATGTTTTAAAATTAACTTCAATTAAGAGAATATATTTAAAAAAATTCTGTCATTCCATTCTTCAACCATCTGCAGGTGAATTTGGCTGGTGTAGAGGTCATTGCCAGCAATATCATGATCTATAGTTTTAATATATCTTGTTCCTTCCAACAGAAATCAATAGGTGCCTATTGGAACAATGGATATGTGACCATTTCAAGTCCAGCACATGTAATACATCCTCACATTAACCCTTACAGACCATGACAGAAAAGCCATTGGACATTACCTTCATCCTTGATTTGCCACCATCAACCATCCACACAACAATCCCTGTCCCTCACCATTATATGAAGAGAGTGAAACAATACTTCCATTGAGATGTTCCGTTGGGTATAATTGAACTGCTGCCAGTGGGCACTCCTACAACCTGGTGCACAAGAATGGTAGTCACACCCAAAAAAGACGGCTTACAAGAACTGAACACTACTCCATGAGGGAATCCTATCACACCACATCCCCATTTATTAAGGTCTCCATCATTCTGGCTCAGACAAGGAAAGATTACTCCTTCCCCCAGCTGAACAAGATCTCACTACACTTATTACTGAATGGGGCTGATACAGATTTGTGCATCTGGAGATGGATACACTGGTTGGTTTGATGATACAGTAGATATGGTTTGAAAAATCTGTTGCATGGATGATAGCCTCCTTTGGATGTATTCTATAGAGTCTTCATTCTGGTACACAATGTAATATAACCCACTGTGGGAAGAATAGGATTGTATTTAACCCTGACAAATTCCATTTTGCAGATAATGAGGTAGAGTTTGCTGGGTTCTTAATAACGGTCAATGGTGTGAAACAAGTGAAGAAAATGACTGAGGCCATCCTTCACTTTTCTACGCCCACAATCAGGTCCTGGTTTGGACTGGTGAATCTTATGCAGTAAAGTGATGCCCCCCTCCCAATTAATGAGGAAAGAGAGCTTGGAAAATGTGTTACTAACAGGACAGATTGATGGCTAGAGGGACAAAAGCAAACAAGTCATAATTTATCTAGCAAGCTTGTGTAAATGGATAGAAGAGCAAGACTTAGGAGAGATAACAAAAAGATAAAATTTATTAAGAGCTACTACAAAGGATAGGAAATTGTGGTAAGGTATGATCAACAAAGTCCTGAAAGGACATGGCACAGCTGATATATGCAACAGAATATTAAAATATTCATGTTTATCAAGAGAAATTAATTAAGGCAAGAGGAATGTATAGAGAGTTTTTCATGGTAAATTTACATCCAGGTTCATACATCATGTCACCTTTCTTAATAATTCTATTACTATTGACATGTGATATTTAACAAAAGTGATAAAAAACAAAAAGGGTGGGACAGAGCTGAATGAGGCCATCAAGACACACTGGATACCAGAAACTTCAATTCAGTAGTAGAGTAAGGTTTAGGAGAAATAACAGAAAGAAAATTTATCAAAATCTATAAAGGATAGGATATTGTGAAGAACCATGATCATCAAAGTCCTGAAGAGACATGCCACAAGTGAAGGATATATGCAATAGAATATTAAAATATTAATGCTAATCAAAGAATAAAGTAATTAAGCAACAGACATGTATAGAAAGTACACTAATTTTTCAATCTTCCATGGTAAATTTACATTCAGTTTCATACAGTATGTCATCTTTCTTAATAATTCTATTACTATTACAACATGTGGTATTTAAAAACAGTTAGTCAGTTAATTACCATACTTGATACACACTTAGGCAATTATCTGTTTCATGACACAACTCAGTAGGCAGAAGATTTTCCCACAGTAGGTTGCTATTCCTTTTTGCAGTATCCTGGTTGCCATCCAAGGTTATAGAATCCAATCTGCCCTGCTATTCAACTCATAGCTGGATGGAGAAGAGATGGATCAATACCTTTCCCAAGGGTATTTGTGTGTAAGTGAATGAAATGAATTTGACAGGAATTCAAACTTGGCTCTCCGATTTCTTGTTCCAAGCTGATATCCATTACATACACAGTTCATTTAAAAACAAGTGATAAAACAGAAATGGGAGTAGGGCAGAGCTGAATGAGGCCAGCTAAGCTGTTCATTGAGACACATTGGATGCCAGAAATTTCAAATGGGTGGCAGAGTAAGGTTTAGGAGAGATGACAAAATTCAGCACCTCATATTATGCATTGAAAATCAGAAAGTTATTTAGAAGCTGGGAATTAAGATGACTATTAAATGAGGAGTCATAAAATACAAGATATTGCTGAGAAAAAATATGCAAGGAACTGGAGAGCCATGATTGTCTGTTTCCTAAAAACACATGCTATCAATTCATGCTCTTATAACTTAAACATCTCAGCAACACTGAAATCTGAAGGCGTACTGGGAAGGCCAAGGACACATTCCTAAAGCTAAGCAGAGTATTGAGAGACAGGAAAATTTTGTTAGAAACAAAGGAGTATGGAACTGTTAGGTGATGGCTGTCCTTCTGTATGGCAGTGAATGCTAAACAATCTCATCAAAGACGAAGGAAGAACTTGAAGTAACTGAAATGTGGTTCTGCAGATGGATGATGAGGATACCATGAACTGAACATGTGAGCAATGACAAGGTTTTAGAGTTTAAGAGAAAAAATTCACAGATAATAAAGAAAACTGGAGAACCATGATTGCAGATGTTCCAAAGTGACATTTAAAAAAATTATTTTACAATTTTGTTATTCTTTGATCTTAACCAAAATTTATCAATTGATTTAAATAAACTAATAGCTAGCAGAGTTAACTGTATTTCTAGGTCCTCAGTAGACAAGATATTACAATCAAGATTTTTTTAATATTTAAAATCTTCAAAAAAAATTTAAAAACAAGTCCTTGAAGAACTGTTTTACTCGTCTTTGTTTCATGATTTAAACTTGAATTTAAAAATTTAAATTCAGTAAACTTTATTGAATTCTTGTTTATTATTTGTGAGTTGCATGACCATTATATAACTGTTATTTAACTTTTGATCATTATAGAACTGTCAATATGCTAAAAAAAATCACATTTTTATCTTTATTTTAATTTTCAGAACATTCGTCTTATCGATTATGAGAAAATGCTAGATAACAATGGTCAAAGATTAGTGGCATTTGGCAAATATGCTGGTGTGTCAGGAATGATTAATATTCTTCATGGTCTTGGATTACGTTTATTGGCTCTTGGACATCAAACCCCCTTCATGGTAATGAATTTTTTCTATTTTCTATTTAATGATGGAGTAGATTCTAAAAGGAATGAACAGGACAAATACAATCTTAAGTATTCTTTATTTCTTAAATCAAATATTGTCATTATTTATCCATTTTGGACTGATTTTTCTTTCCTCTTATCTTTTTTCCTTGTTTACACTTTAAATAACCAAGACATTAAGAAACAGGAGTGATTCCATCAACAAAAGCTTTGATCAATTGTGAGCATTAAATGGAAAAATTAGGTCTGTAACCTCAGTCTTTGAGAAAGCTCAAAGCCACCATCAGACATTGATTAGACAGATTATGTGCTCCACATGAAATGTGTTCATACCCTTCTTGAGTGTATTTGTGCATAATGAACATGACTGGAATTTGAACATTGCTTTCCAATTTCTAATTCCTAGCTGTAATCTATTATAACACCCACACATCCAAGCTTACTGCATTTGGTAGTCCCAAGTGGCTTCCCATCTATGCACTGACCAGGCTTAATATTGCTTAACTTCATTGATCAGATGAAAACTTTTTAATGTGATGTGGCTGTAAATCGATGAAACATAGATAATCAGTAAAGACAGAAAGCTTGCTAAATCCAACTAGTCATTTCCAGTGATCACGTTTAACCTGTATAGACAGATATTCCATGCAAGGATTGGTTTGCCAGCTGTCACAATGCAGAGTCAGGAATTGAAGATAAATATAGTACGAGAATTAATTATTCAGGAACATGGAATATACATACACATTTTAATTTTTATGATGTATGATTTTCTATTGGAATGATCTTCCAATCCTTATCATCAACATGCTATAAGAACGATCCTTTGACATTCATTATCAACCAAAATGCTGTGAACTACATAGACTAGAATACACTTAAGAGAATCCTGTTACTGTCAGAGAGAAATGACAGTACATCAATTCTTATATATTAGTCATCCACATACAAGCCTGTTTCACTGTATCACAGCTCATCAGTGTGGCTAGACACATCCACTTGCTTCTGGCCGGGATCGAAACTCGAATGTGTGTGTGTGTGTGTTTTATATGTCCTCAATATTGGGGCACACAAAGAGGATTGAATTCCCTATCCAAAACATTGCTGATAAGGTCTGTCTGTTTAATTTTTTGTTTTATTTTCTGAGTTTCAAATCAAGTGTTGTATATTGGAATTGAAATTGTATATGAATTGTCCAAATTTCATGTTTTTTCCATTGTTTTTAAAGTACTTTCAACTCAATCATTTTCAAGAACCATGTGGAATATCAGTATGTAGGCAATGGAATTTTTCTTGACAAGCAAGAGACCACATGGCTCTTGAAAATTATTTAGATAGTCAAATGTACTTGAATAAAACAGAAAGAACATCGATTTTAGATCCACAATCTTTGAATCCAATAGACAATAAGGTGTTGTAGTAAAAAAAAATAAAATAAAATAATTACAATAAAAAAATTGACACATTTGTTTAAATAAATACTTGCTGCCTAAATACACACATACACACACATGATTGGTCAAAAAGTTTGTTCATTCATTTTATTCAGCAAAGTTTCTATTTAAGTGAACAAACTTTTGGGACAACCCTATGTTTATGACGAAGTGGGTGAAACTGACATAGATTTGCATCAAATTGTTCATACGTACATAGTTTTGTTCATACTGTAGATTTATTATTATTATTACTTGCTTTTTGTATAATACATTAAGTGTGCATAATGGTATTTATGTGTTTAGAGTTCAAAGTTGACTCTCAAAGACAAAATGATCTTCATATGTAAGGTCACAAATTTATTTGCCTGAAGAGTCAACTTTGAACTCAAAACACAAAAAAAGTGACACAAATACCATTATGGACACTTAATGTATTGTACAAAAAGAAAGTAATACTAATAAAAATAATAATAATCTACAATTTAAAAAAAGCATTCATGGCTTCTCAAACTTTTTCCACATACACACACACACACACTTCAAATGTTTTACTTTAGACAATGTGCATTACTTCTGTCAACCTGCCACTCCACTCTTAAGATATCATCAAAATAACATTCTCTCTGGCAGAAAAAAGTCTGCATCTCTCTTTGTAGGAGAAACCACTGTTTGATCTGGTGTGTTGTGTCACATGGCGACAAAGAGTATCACAGTACAGTTGAAGTATGCATTTTCTTGATTTAGATTTCTCAAGGGAAGTCTGCAATCTGAGAGACAATGCATGCTTGTTTAAAGTAAAAATAAAAATAGTGTCTATTTCATGTCATAAAAAATGTCAGATTTGAAAGAGAACCATTAATTCTTTAGAAATGCATATAAAAAATTACAGCAAACTAATTCATTCTTCAGTATGGCTTTGTCCTGTATTGTATGTACACATGTCCTAAAGGGCATCACCTTATACTTAAATTTGCACACTTGATCTGAAATGTAGAATCATACAAGAGTGTGTCTAAACTACTTCACAAAATAAGTCTTCTGATGAAGTGGGTCAGGCTATGAGCTTTCAACATACCCTCGTATATGTTTATATTCCAGCATATGTAATTAGAATGTGTGATTATTTCATCAATACATGCCAACAGATCCACATTGATTTTATATATATATATATATATATATATATATATGGTTTAGTTTTGACTAGCATCTTTTTCCCACCCCCCCTATTCATAACAGAAATTAAAAGTACTTGGGTATTAAAAAATGTGATGCAAACTGAAATAAATAAAAAATGAAAAAATCCTAAAATAAAAAATTGATCAAAACTAATAACAAAAATCTCTACTATAATGATTCCATTTCTCAATTCTTTTACTTTTTAGAAGTCTGACAGACATGTTAGTTGAACATTTATGACAATTACCATGGTATAACCTTGTTAGTCTGCTGAAAAAGTTCTTACTAGGCTTTTGCTGGACAGACTAATGCACTTCAGGAGCACAAAGTGGTTTCAGGGCTGGTAGAGGTACTATGGACATGGTGTTCTCCATAGTAGCTACAAGACAAGTGTGTTGGATAAAGAGTTCCTTTGTATCAGGTGTTTGTTGATTTGACCAAAGCATTTTATGCCATCAATCGGAAAAACACTGTGGAGAATACTGGGTAAAGTTGGTTGTCCTCCCATGATCATTAACTTGGTGAAGCATCTCGATTGGGATATGAAGGCATGCTTCACATTCAATGGGGTGCTGTCGGAGGAGATCACTGCTGACAGTGGATTAAAACAAGGTGATAGCCTTGTTCCAACAATGTTTTCTTTCTATTTTGCTGTTCTCCTGTCACATGCCTTCTGAGATTGTGATGCCAAAGTATCAATCAGATTTCAAGCCACAGGCAAAGTCTTTGTTTCATTTATTCATTATACATTTTCAATATTTTTCTTATTTGTATATATAATTACACACACTGGTTATTTTATGTATACTTTTGTATTATTGGGTTGAATCTTTTGGATTTAGAGCCACTTCAATTTTTCAATGTTCACCTTTCTTTCACATACTTTTGCATGAAATGAAATTCAGCAGGTTGTTATGACAATGTTTAAAACTATAATTATCAAATTGCTGCCATTTCATTGGCTGATTAGAGAGTTCCATACAAGAGCATTTCTTCATGCATACTTAAGTGGTCAGTTAGTGTATATACTCATATATACATTGTGGACATAGAATCTAAATAGCATGGTGACTGTCAGTCTCAGGCTTTGGTGTGATCTTGGTTTAAAGATTGCATTGAGGTGTGTATCTATGTCTAGTTGTCAAAATGTCTTTATGTAGTAAATCCACAAAAAATAAAATATTTTGCATTTTATGGATAATAATCAAAGTAACCTTCATAATTTTGTTGGATTAGCTGCATATTGTGCCACAGAAGGAAAATGTAGCTGCTGGTGTATTTCATTTAGAGTGACATTGCCTACCTAAGTGGAACATCCCTTTTTATATATATAGTGACATAAATTAATATACATATGAGATGGGTATGCATAGTATTATTATTCAGGTGTTGATAAAACAGTGTTCAATGTATGAACAGAGCCGTATTATTTATTTATATATAGTAAATAAGAAACTTTTCTACTTCATACCACCCATAAGAATTTTATATGTACATCAGATAAGATACAACTAAAATTTTACTATATCAAATATTTTTGATTCACTGCAAATCCAATCCTTTTATGAACAATTTTCCACAAATGGAATTAAATATTTAGTAGAATCCCTAAAAATTTAATTCTTTCACTGCTTAGTGTGGGATTGTTTTGCTTAATATTTTAACAATTTAAAATTTAATTTTTTATTGCTATATTTATAAAAAGATTTACTTAAACTATAGCAAAAAGTTCATACCAATTTGAAATGCTATTTTCATGGAAAAACAGATACAATTTATTCCTCTACAAAAAGAAACATTATCCTAGTATGTAAGTTAGTAAATGCTGAAGTAGTTAAATAAACATGTAAAAATATTTCCTTTCCTCTTGATTATCCTTGAGAACTTGGCAACCATATTTAATCTGTTCTCTTTCAGCATTTCAGTGGCTATGACTGCACATTGCGATCTTATTTGGATTTACTCTTTAAAGGTCATTGGAAAGAGTTTTTACATATTTGCTTTTACAACTAGCACCATATTCTGGTTGTTGTGATTAATGGTTAGATTACAAAACTGTAAATGCATGAAAAGATAGGTCTTTATTAGTATGAACATTATAATAAAAGCAATGAAAAAAGCAGTTAATAAATACAGGCTAGTTGAGAGAACAATTGTATAATTAAAAACAATGATTTCTTCAATAAATAATCACCAGTTGAATTCAATTTCATTTAATTAAAGCTTTTCAATTGGGGGAACATCAGTCAGTCAGTTAAGTGTCATACATGATACACTTGGCCAATCATATCTCTTTTGAGACATGACTAACTGGGCAGAAGATTATCCCACAGTAGGTTGCCATTACTTTCTGCGGTAGACTGGTTTCTACCCAAGGCTATAGAACCCAGTCTGTTCTGTTATTTAACCCATAACTGGAGGGAAGAGATGGATTAATACCCTTTCCCAAGGGTATTTGCGCATAAGTGAAAGCAGGGAATTCAACTGGAATTCATACTCAGCTGTATGGAACATCACAGGTACCAATGAAAGGCATTTAATTTGTTACATGTGTTGTATATTTTTAAGCATTGATTAATATCTTCAATGCTCCCATTTTCAGCTGGATGTTTCTTCTTTATTTATGCATGTAATATCTGCAAAATCATTTTTTTTTTTTGTTGTTCAATTTTTCTAGACCATTATTTTAAAAATTCATTGGCTATTTGTATTAAGCTTTTAGATTTTTAATTAGTCAATGATGTCTTCATGCATTAATGTCACATACTAGCAAGGCAAATAGTTTAATAAAAAATTTAAAAGAAACTTTTATGGATGTATTTTCTGGGGGTCTTGGTTGATGTAATAAGATGACGGCAAAATTTAAGTTAAAAGATGGCATCCAGGCAATATTTAAGAAAAAACAAAATGTGCCTTTCACCTCTTTACAAAAATTAAATGAAGAACTTGACAGTCTTGTTGAAAATTGTGTACAGTCACTGGGCTTCACTGACCATCTATGTGGAGAAGTCAAATGAGATCTGGGTCTGCGCCAATTTCTCAATGGGGCTTAATGCAGCACTCGTTATTTATTCTTTACCTAGACCAGAAATTTTCACAAAACTAAATGGAGAGAAAATTTATTAATAAATTGACCTCAGTGACACATATCTTCAAATGCCAGTGGAGGATGAATGTTCTAAATTGCTCTGTATCAACACCCATCATGGGTTGTACAAGTTTGAACATCTACTATTGAGCCGACAATTTTCCAACAAGTGATAGATACTGTACGAAGAGACCTTGACTTCATGGTTTCATATTTGGACAACATCTTAATGGTCAGTCAAAATGTAGAACATCATAAGGAACATGTTCATAAAGTCTTCTCAAGAATTCAGGAGTACAGGTTCAAATTGAAAGAATCCAAATGCAGCTTGTTATGGAGAGGATTAAATACTTTGTACACATTATCAATAAAAATGGCATTAGACCAGATCCAGAATGGGCTACAGCAATCAAGGACGTGCCAGCTCCCAAAAATATCTCTACCTTACAACTTTAAAATGGAGTTCCTAGCATCTAAAATCTCTGTCATACTGATAGACTGTCTAGATTAATCCTGAAACTCAGAGAATTTCTTAAAGATCCTGTGATTGCTTCTCTTCAAACAGAAAGAGAATTTAAAACCACATTATGCAACATAGAGAACTCCCTGTAACTCTCAACCAAATCAAATGAAAAGCTCTAAACAATGAGTTTACCAGGTAAACCAAAACCAAAATTTGGGAAAAGAACAAACAGACTTCAGATATTTTCTCTCTATGTGACGAAGTACTGCTATATAGTGAGCAAGTCGTCGTGCCAACACTACAAAGAAGAATTCTGAAAGATTTCTATGCTGGCCACCCAGGGATTACAAAGATGAAAAGTGTTATGTGCAGTTGTGTATACTAGCCGAACATGGATAAGAATATCAAAAACATCGTAAAATCTTGTAAAAGCTGTTTCTTGGTAGCTAAGACACCTCCAATCAAATGTAGTCCTTGGCCCAAAACGAACCGGCCATGATCTTGGATTTGCATAGATTTTGCAGGCCCACTAGTCAGATTCTACTATCTTATAGTAGTAGATAGTTTTTCTAAATGGCCTGAAGTTCTTAGATGTAGAAATCCCACTACAAAAGTGACAATCAATTTCCTACACAAACTGTACATCAGATTTGGGGTAGTTGATTGTTTAGTGTCAAACAATAAGACACAATTTTTTATGTCCAGCGATTTTCCAGATCAATCATACCACAATCACTCCATATCATCCAAGTGCTTCGTTGACATGCTGAAAAGAGCTCTGAAGAAAGCTAGAGACACACCCACAGAAAAAGCTCTACAATAGTTCCTTCAGGTGCATAGAATCACACCCAATGACAGCACCTTATCATCATTACCCCCAGCTGAGGTAATATTTGCATGTAAAATCAGGTCTGTGTTCAACAAGCTACTTCCCAAACAAACAAAATCTGGACAAGCAAACATGGTACCTACAAAACGCTACCAACCTGGAGATAGTTTTTTTCTGGATGTTTCAGGATAATAAATCTTTCTGGGAAATGGGCACAATTGAGAAAAGAGTAGAAAATATGGTCTACATAATTAAAGGTCCCCAATTTACTCACAAAAGACATTTAAACCAAATCAGGAAATATCTGTCAGTTGACACTGACAGCGGTCCTCCTGAAAAGAAATAAGTAATGGATGTCATTTACAATACTTTTGACATGCTAATACCACAAGCGGCCTTGGAACATCACTGTTTAAGGAGAAAAAGAAAAATGAGAGACTATCATCATTAACCCAAAGAGAAAAATATATTAAGACTCCTGCGGAGTTGATACTTAGGAGGCGGAGTGTTATGGTAATTTACTATGCACACATGAACTCTTCTAAACTATAAATAAGCAGCAGTTTCTGCTTTGAAGAGAGGGAGGTCTCTTCCAACAGATTACTCTGACAGCTGACCAATACAGTCATGCTGGTGATCTTCTCATGTTGTATCTATTTGTACTATTGTTTTTTGTTAATATATTTGTTTAACTATATTCCATCTTTGTGTCTTTATTTCTGGCCCCTAACTAGGCCACAACATATGTGTATACAAAAAAATTATTTAAAAAGTTATTTTAAAAATATTGGTGTTTGATGATTTGTATTAAACTTCTCCATTTATGATTAGTATAGTTTTAACAATATCATCTAAAAAGCTGAAATTAATACAAAATTTTCAAAGGCTTATAACAAAAATGAAAATCCTAGTAAAAATTCATTATTTATCAAGAAACAGTTTTCTTCATGATACTGTCCTTAATATATCTTTAACTTTATAAAAGCAATTTAGTTTTTATTAAATAATGTCATCATTTTATTTCATTTTTTATTTTATGATTCAAAGCAGATTTTTGGTGAATGGTGTTTCTACTTTACAAAAAGTAATTGATAGTTTAAATTTGCCAGGGAATCTTGCTTTTTATAACTAATATAAATATGAAGAGAGCAGAATTCTGATTTCTCAAGAATTTCATAAAATTAAGAAAATGAAAAGATAACAGATGTTAAAAAAAATTAGAAAATAATTTTATTCATTTTTGAATAAGTCCTGAAAATTTCATTAAGATCTGACACAGAATTTTTACAAAAATTTCCAAAACAGTCTGTTTTTAATGCCCCCCCAAAAATGCTAAAATTCCCAATATTAATCTTCACTCTACCTGTTGATGCAAGAAAAACAAGATTTTTAACAAAAATTTTGAATGTGCTAGAAAGTATTTAGAAAATATTTAGAAAATAATAAAAATAGTATTGTCTTTCCGTTTTAATTAATTACATAAACATTTTGACCATGACACTTTCTTTATATCAAGTTTGAGGCCTTTTGTCTTCAGGTTATGTTCTTTTTAAAAAAAAACACACACACATTTTAGAGATACTGTTATTACTACTAAAATTCCACTAGCTTAACTCTATAAAAACCAATAGAGAAAAAATTAAAATTTCAAAATTTAAATATCAGAATACACTCCTAAATAAAGGGAGGGCGATCATTAGTATGTGTCATCATAGAAATAAGTATTAATTGCAATAATTATCCTATTCTTCCAATTAGTCACAATAAGGTTTTTTGTTTAATTTGGCCAAGCAGTTACTTCCCCACTACCTACCACTACTAACTCAAGGATCAAGCCATGTACCTCCCACTACCAAAGAAGAAATTACTATTAAAATTCCACTAGCTTATTCCTATAAAAACCAATACCTCCTAACCCCTTCCTTTACTAGAGCTAACCTCTGGGCTTGGAATTTTTCCTCATTCTTTGTTTATAAGGGGTTGAAAATGCATGTCTTAAAATGACGAAAATGGCTATTTCCCCACTAAGTTTTATCTGAATTTACAGATAAATAAATGTGTGTGTGTGTTTGTGCGTGTACGCATAATGATGAATTCTCCTGGCTATTTCAATATATGAAGATCCAACAACATCATTCAGTTTTTTGTTTGTGTCATGTATCATACTTTAGTCCCGTAGTGACCGGTATACAAGTCCACATGTTGTGCAACAGTAAGGATCACAGGATATTGCAAAAGGAATTTTTGCTGACACTTTTCACTGTTGTCTTTTGTATCTTAGCTAGTCAATGCAACTTATTTCAAAATTTCTGATATCTCTTTCATTTCATAGGCAGTGGTGGAGCTTCCTAAATGCAGTTGTGGCTTTAGTGATCTTTAGTTATTTCGACATCAAGGGATACATTTGCTTCCAAAATATGTAAATGTAAATGGCTTCACATACTTGAAGTTCTTCCTATGAATCTGTATAGGAGTATCTTGGAATTGATAGACTTGTTGAGGTTGATGAGTTCTTGGGCTTGAGAAAATGGTTGGTCTTCCTCTAGAGATGTTTCCACAAGTAAAGCACCATCAGCAAAAATTATATTATGAATAATGCTAGTTAAAATAGCAGTTTTAGCTTTGAACTGCTGATCATTAAAAAGGCCAACACCGATTCAAATTCGACAGCTAAAACTGGGTTCCCCTGCTTGTGGGGCATTACGCAGAGTTCTGTTGCCAAACATAAGGTCTTCGAGCACTCACCCTCTTGACCAAGGGTACTGCTACCTCCTCAAGGCATTTGATGTAGGCCACTGAGCCAGAGACCCTGTAAGAAGATGAATGGAGGCTTAACATCACTTGTGGTTACTCCAAATACCATGATGTTGATTGGATATTTAGTTTTCATCATTCTTGGTACATCTTTTGGGGACACGGCATCCTCTGCACTGTTCTGACACCCACACACTCTGAAATGTTCGTATTGGAGCTTTTGGCACAAATGCCAAGCAGTACAGCTTTTATTTCCAAATTTCTGGTTAAGTGAATTGCATCATTGTGCTCTTTTTCTAACAGACAGTGCCCAGCTAATCCTACTATACCATACAGTCAACAAAATCAAAAACAAACAGCGCTCATGTTAAAAATTAAAAATATAAAATGGAGATAATTTATTCATCACACACACATTTTCATTTGTAATTTAGTTGATTATGCAACCTTGGTTTCAACTTTTCAGTATCTTAAGGCATTTTATATATATATATATATATATATATAGGAAAACTCAACACATCATCTGAAGTGGTTATATATAATAATCCATTTTAATGAACTAATAAGTTCATCTCATCAGACCACATTTTATTTGATATAAAGATTTTTCTAGAATATTCAGAAAAAAAATTTTAAAAGAAATGTAAACCAAGTAACATGACCCATAATAAAATCTCTAGCCTTATCTTGTAAGATGATGTGCTGAGTTTTGCTTTATATTAGGTTGTCCCAAAAGTTTGTAAACACTTGCAAAAAATTGAAATTTTACTTGCAAAAACAACAAAAATTATTGCTCAAAATAAAAACCATCATTTTCCAAGACTTTCTGCCATCGATCTGCAAGCTTTTGGATCTGGTCAAAGTACCATTCAACGGCTTTGAATCAAAGAATTCTTGACACGCTTCCTCGACTTCATCAAATGAGTCGAATCGGCGGACTTTCAGAAAGTGATGCATTGAGTGGAAAAGGCCATAATCTGATAGAGCACAGTCAGGACTGTAGGCTGGATGTAGCAGAACCTCAATACCGTTCAGCTCTTCAAACTTGTCTTTGGTCTTCCTGGCAGTGTGTGGCTTGGCATTGTCCTGCTGTATCAAAGCGCGCTTTCAACTTTTCGGAGACCCGTTCAGGTTGCTGACAGTAAAGTTTGGCACTGATGGCACGACCATTTGGAACCAACTCAAAATGCACAATTCCTTCTAAGTTCCACCAAACACACAACATGACTTTCTTGCCAAATTGATCTTGTTTTGAAACCAACAGTGTCTCTTGCCTTTCTGAACCCATTGCTTGTCTTGATTGTGCTGGACCAGATAGACCCATTTCTCGTCGGATGTCACAGTGCGCTTCCAAAAACACTCGTCCAATGGATTGCTGAGCAATTGGCAGCAAATTTTGACTCCTCTGTCGGCTTGTGCTTCGGTGAGTCCATGCGGATCTTGGCACAGCTTTTTGTAAACAAAATCAAGTTGCTTCAGATGTTGGTGAATTGTTGATTTGCCAACTCCCAGCTTATCAGCCAATTCTCGAGTGCTCGATGAAGGCAAAATGGCCAACCCAGTTTGCAAGTCTCCATCATCCAACTTTAACAGACGTCCCGAACAAGGCTTATCTTCAAGACTCATATCGATAGAATCGAAATGCTTGTACCACTTTGAGATCACTGCATATGCAATTGTTCCTTCACCTTCGGCAACACAAATCTCTTCTGCAGCTTTTCTGGTTGAAAGACCTTGCTTCCAGAAGTAACAAATAAAAACTCACAGCTCAATTTTATCAATTGCCATCTGGAATACAATATAAACACAAAATTGCATAAAAATTAAATTTTTCGCAAGTGTTTGCAAACTTTTGGGACAACTTAATATATATCATATTGCTCTGGATAATATCCATTTAGCTCTCTGTACAGATCTATTGCTTAATATTTAATATTAAATAGATCTTTTTGGACCATCCTCACCATTCACGAACTTGTCATCACTATGTCTTGTTGAATAATTTGGACATTATGTTTATTTATTTTAATTCTCATATTCACTGATTAATTTTTTTTGTGTCCTAATTAAAATCATCAAAGAAGGTGGCGTAATTTTCCTCCTTATTTTTATTTTCCCAAGTATTTTCAGTTTCATACAAGATGTCATCTTCAGAAGTGAATTCATAAAACAAAATGAATGTAGTTGATGTGAATTTTTTCTGTGCATAAAGCATGTTCATGTATTCAAAACATTGTTTTATAAGCAAAGTAACTTTATCTGTTTCCAAAAGTTTTTTGTAAATTACAATTTACCTGTTTTAAAACATTGTTATAATTGTAACTTTTAAAGAAATCATAATTTAGATATTTTAAAATTTTGTCATTACAGACATTTTAAAACATTGTTGCTATATTCATAATTAATTTTATTTAGTGTCAGTTGCAATGTTTTTATATAGATGTTTTCAAGAATTTGATGGTTTTGTTTGTTATTTTCCTAGCAGAGTATACTTGCATTGTTGATTAATATTTCTCTAAATCATGAATGTGAACAAAAATGTTCCTTTAAATGCTGTGCAATCGAGCTTGAATTTGACATATATAGTGTTAATCTACTTTAATGCTTTCATCATGTAACCAACATATATATTTACTTTTTTGTTAGATACAGTCTCTCAAAGGACATTTATATTGATATTCAATGTTGGTTATTGTGAAAAATTGCTTGGCGGAGAAGTGTTATTGGGATGATTAAGTTTATTGTATTAAATTTGGTATATAGTTGATTCTTTTTTTTCTCTTTTTTTCTCTTTTCTCTTTTCTCTTTTTTCTCTTTTCTCTTTTTTCTTTTTCTCTTTTTTTCTTTTTTCTCTTTTTTTTTCTCTTTTTCCACAGGCGGGAAGTGCGAGAAAAGAAGCTATTGGAGTAGAAATTGCAGTTACATTTCATTGGTTTCACTGTAAAAGGGTGGGACCTAGTTGCTAATCTAATATCTCATGCAAATTCATACCTAGGGGGCACCAGTGATCTAAGTTCATCAGAGCAGAAGCCGTGAAAGTATTTATAGAAGAGGCACAAGGAAGCCACGTCACGCCGGTGAGAGAGTGACTGCAGGCAGTCAGCCAAGTCGGTATTGATCACGTTACAGATTCTCCGTTGTATTTTGTCAAGGACCTCGAAAAGAATAGCAGGGGCACCCGACCAGATGTGGCAGCAGTATTCAATACACAGGCGGATGGTAGATTTATAATGTGCAGGATGGATTCGGGCGGAAAGAACTTCCGGGCCCTGCACAGAGAGCCAACTTTCATAGCAGCGGATTTAGCAATGGATCCAATATAGTCATTCCACTTGAGGTATGCTGAGAGTGTCTGGCCAAGCAGGCATAGTGTTTTATTCTCTGGGAGGCAAGCTAATGAGAGGGAGGTGCAGTTGTCTATGGTGGTTAATTGATAGCAGCTTCGTTTTGGAAGAATTGAAATTTACAAGCCATTTCTTACCCCAATCCACCACGGATTGGAGGTCTTTTTCAAGCTCGGCAGTGAGGTTCGTCTTGTCGCCCACACCAAATTTTTGATCGAAGCAAGAGTAAACTGGTGTCATCGGCGTACATGCCTACTTGGGATGTTATGGCATTGATGTAGATCAGAAAGAGCGTAGGACCTAGGATAGAGCCTTGAGGGACACACACGTTTGTAGGGTAGTTCTGGGAGGCATGTCCATTTAATACCACCTTTAATGTGCAGTTGGAGAGGAATGACTGGATTAGGTCCAACAAAAGTTCAGTTATGCCATAGCTTTGCAGTTTCCATAGAAGGCCAGCATGCTAGACTCTGTCGAATGCTTTAGAGATATCCAAGGCAACGGTTCAGGCTTCACTATTCTTGTTGAGAACCTGGTATATATACTTGGTGATGGTCGTTAGCATATCAGCAGTAGACCTGGTGAAGCGGAAGCCATACTGTTTGTCCGAGAGGAACCTGTGGGCTGTGAGATGCTGAACAACCTCGGTGTTGATAACGGCTTCGAACACTTTGCCAAAGATCTGAAGAAGGCTGATAGGGCGGTAATTTGTGGGGTCCGAGAGTTCTCCAGTGTTCTTAAATATAGGAACTACAGAAGAAGACTTCCAACAGGCAGGAAAGCAGGAAGAAGATAGGTAGAAGTTGTAGAGCTTATAAATGACAGAGGAGAGCTCAGGGGCATATTTCTTCAAGACTATGATTGGAATTCCGTCCCCACCACTTGCTTTGTGAGGGTCAAGTTTTGAGATTATGTTAGAAATCAGCGAAGGCGTGATGTGGATGTCATTCAATTGAGCCTCAGTTCTAGGTGGGAAGTCGGGTGTATAAACTCCAGACAAATCCAGACTCGAATTGGTTGAGAATCTACAAGCAAAGCATTCAGCCTTGTCCACTGAGGAGGTGAGGACCTCAAATTCATTGATTAGTGAGGGTATTGAGGACTTACTCTTGTTATGCACGCTTTTACAGAGGTGCCAGTAGTCTTTGGCGCCAAACTTTTAAGGTTATTTGAGGAAGTATTATATTCTTTTTGATTTATGTCAATATTTCTAATAGCTCATCTAATTTGTTTATCCATGTAATTGGGAAAGTCATTATTAATGAGAGCTTAGAGTTCTTTAAATTCAGCATAGAAAATTTTTTTGTGGAAGAGTTAACTTATGCACACTTTATTAAATTTCACTGGTCGACATTATTTGATGCCACGAAAAAAACACATTTTTTAGATAATTTTCAGCATCATTAGTTGATCATACAACAGTTTCAAAACATTTGAAGGCATTAGGAATGATTCAAAAGTAAGGATATTTGGTTCTGTACAAGTTGAAGCTGAGAAACGTTGAATGGCATCTTGTCACATGTAAACAACGGCAGAAAAAGAAAGATTTTTTTGCATCATATCGTGACTGGTGACGAAAAATGGATAACCCTAAGCATAGAAGAACGTGGGGTAAGCCTAGCCATGTATCAACATTGGTGACAAAGCCAAATACCCATGGTTCAAAGCTTTTACTCTGCATTTGGTAGAATTAGCTAGGTATAATTTATTATGAGCTGCTGAAACTGACTGAAATCATCATGGGAGATCCCTGTTGACTACAACTGATGAGTTTGAGTCGAGCATTGAAGAAAAAATGGCTGCTATACAAGCAGAGACAACAAAGTGATTTTGCAGCATGACAACACTAGGCCACATGTTGCAAAATTGGTAAAAAAACTACTTGGAAATGCTTAAACGGGAAGTCCTATCCCCACCCATTGTATTCACTAGACATTGCCTTGTCTGATTATTACTTGTCTTGATTTATGTCACATGGCCTTGCTGAGGTGTTTTGATGCAAAACTCTTGAGTCAGATAAGTCACTTGACATTTTCTTTATTTAATAAATATTATAGTTCTTGTTATCTATTAAGTACTTCTTTGCAGAAATTCCGCAAACCTGAATAAACATTGTGATACTGGAATTACTGTCTTATAGAAGATAAAAAGGAGAAATAAACACAATATTCAACACATGCTCACACACACACACACACACACAAATCATCTTAACAAAAATAGTGTATAAATTATTTTTTAGCCTAATATGAAAAGAACAAAAACAAGAAAATGGGTAGTCAATTACTGAAAACTGACATTGACTATTACAAAAAAGTTTGTCTACAATACTCTGGAGCCAAGATCCAGAATATAACATCAATAAGCTAAATGAGAAATATTTGTATTAATCATGTGTATGTGTGTGTGTGTGTGTGTGTGTGTGTGTATATATATATATATGATTGATAAAAATATAAAATTTGTCACTTAACTGATGTCATTTGATCAGCTCAACTCTAGACTTTTGTAGACGGGTGTTTCAGCAATCACTTCATTCACTCATCAGTAGATATTAACAATTATTTGCATGTTTTTTTTTTATATTGAGTTAAGGAATAACTTATGTACTTTTCATTGATGTAAGGTTTCCATTTTATTTTTTTATTTTTTTTACATTGTGCATGTATGCCTGTGCACATGCACACACATGCAGAATGTGATTATTTTTCTTTTTCATCATTTATCTTGTCCCTTTATACTCTCTCTTTATTGGTTTTATCCTTTTTTATCTCTTTCAACTTCTCAGAGATAAATGCAGCAATCTGACATCTGCTTTTCACAGTCATAGCTCTTATTATTTAATTTTATGGTATCTTAAATCTTAGGGTATCTCCCCCCGCTCTCACTATATATATAGATATATATATAATAATATTTTTATTATAAGCGTTTATAATAAAAACACAGTTTAATGCAACATGAGCTATTGTTTTGGTGCCTGCTTATTACTACTTCATCAAGCAGTCAAGAGATATCTATATAAACAAAATCCAATTACTTGACATTGATATGCAACTAAAATCGAAAGCATTTACCACATGTATAAAAATTGCCCCACTATGAACACTTGCCTTCTAAACTATGATAGCCATTGCCCGGAAAGATATAAAATTGCAGTGATAAAAAAAACTTTCTAAATAGAGTATGCCTAAATTCTTCTTCCTAGAGAATATTTCTTGAGTGAACTAAAACACAAAACAAACATCAGTCAACAATAATTTTTCTAAATACATTATCAATAAACAAATTATTTTTATAAAAAATACATGATACCAGTAATAAAATGACATAAAACAAAACCTCAATATATTTTACTGTAACCAGATGCACAATAAATATAAGCAGGATGAATTTGCTATACAAAGAATCATTAAACACCATAATTCTGCTGTAAATCAAAAAAAAAAACATGTAAAGCTAATAACATATTATATATAATGCCAACAAACCTAAATTGTCCTTTAATGGGATTCATTCCACTCATATGTAAACACTTTATTGTGTGTGTCTGTGTGTGGAGAAAGAGAGAAATTTTTTTTTTTTTTTTTTTTTTTTTTTTTTTTTTAATTGGTTGCAGTAAAAATAGTTTGTAAGCTTCAGAAAAATATTATTATAACATATGCATCAAAAGTTGCTGGATTTACAGTTCTTTCCTTCAGTTTTAATACAAAGTAACATTGGCATTCAGGAAACAAAAATTTCAGCAAATCAACAAAGAAGTCACTAAATATAAAACTATTGAATACAAAAATCCCATTCAATTATCTCTGACCAACCATTAATAAGATTATTAAAGAAAAATGACAATAATTATTCAAAACTATAATAATAATAAACCACACAATATTCAATCAATCATTGGTGAATGTTTGTCTGACTTCCAAAGAATAAGAAGAGAGGAGGTGGTTCTTGCCAGATTCCATATTAGATATACATATTTTATGAAATGAAATCCCACCATGTGTACCATATCAGTAGTTGTATAGAGTCAGGCACATCCTGTTGGAATGTTGCAGCTTCCAAGAAATCTGAAACAAGTATTACAGAATTAACAATCTCCAAGAACTTTTAATATTAAACCTGATAAAATACTGCAATTTGTCCAAATATAAAAAATATATATTTATAAGTGTTTATACAAACAAATAACTTTTTTCAACCATACCTGACAAACAAAAATTCTTGTCTGTCATGCTTGGGAAAAATTTCCCTTCAACCTAACAACTATAAAAATATCTTTCAGCCATATCTGAAGAACTATAAAACTTACTCTCATCCATACTAAACCAACTATAAAATATGTTTACAACACAATCAATTGACCCACAAGAGGCTGGGAAGTTAATTAATCAGTTCAGATTTAAATTAAGGTTTCTCATAGTTTCATGAGTCAAGTTATAAAAATTCAAAATTCAGTGGGATACTAGTTGGTTAACTATTATTCTCAGTCTGAGATGTCAGAGTAAACTTACCATCACTGAATCACTAGTGATAACACAAATGTTTCAAAACACAGATAAAACTTGACTTACAAAAACCTATCTATATTTTTGACTTGGTTGCTTTTTTGTTTTCCAGCATATTGGTTCCAGTCACAACTATCGTAATAGTCAAATGGCTCTTCAGGCAATTCGTGATGCAGGTTACGACATTTCTCTTGGGTTTATGCCCAAATCTATTGGACCACTTACATTTATTTTCACTGGATCTGGTAATGTATCTCAGGTAAGTTGAAATTGAATGTTTTTAAAATATTCATATTAAAGTACCATAAATTGTTTTAAAAATACGTTCACATCAACTGAGTTTTTTTTTTTTTAAATCAATTCACCCCACGCAAGGCAATAAAGCTACTAAGATGCAGACGGTTACTGAGTGTGAGAAAAAACATTGAAAAACATGTCTTTTTATTTCCTGTTTTTATATTGTTCTCTCACCTTGATAATGTTTTCTTGTATTCTCTCACTCAGTAAACTCTTGCCTCTTAGTGGTTTTATTGACTTCCGTGGCGTGAAATGATTAAAAAAAAGTTTTTCTCATGCAACAATATTATCATAATCCATGTCTATTTAGGCATATACAAATTAGAAATCACTGAATTAAAATTGCTCTAAATTCTTGTTTGGCAAATCTGGCAAAAATAACTTTATTGTTTGACTGAGGTAGGTTGAAATTACTGAAGAAATAGTCCTAGTATGATACAAAATTGTCAAAAAAACTTCAAAAAGTTTGAATATTAAATAGCATCTAATTTACTAGCATTGAAAGAATGACTCTAGACTATAGGGCTACTTGTGATAATGGTCAGTCAGTTAAGTGCTATACATCATACACGTTTGGGTGATCATGTCTCAAAGGAGACATAAGTGACAGTGCAGGGTAAGTTGCCATTACTCTCTGTGGTAGACTGATTGCCAACAAAGGCAATAGAAGCCAATCTGGAGGGAGAAGAGATAGATTAACAACTTTCTTAAGGGTATTTGCAATGAATTACTTGCATATCCCCTTGGGAAAAAATCCATCTTGTGATAACATTCTACCTATTAAATTTTGTTTTAACAGGACAATATTATATAAAAACCTTTTCTTAATGAATAAGAATTATTTTTAAATTCTAATCTCTGTGATTTTCAGATGTTCAAAATAATCTCATCCTTTTTCATGGTCAACATGCATGCTCCTTGCCCAAGCTTTCTAGTGACTGGGCAATGATTACTACCCAACCACTACCACATTATATTTCAATTCTTAATCTCACTGATATGCACTGAAAACTGGGAAACGGCAGCCTGCTTGATTACATGGAAATACAATGAATGACAAACACTACATCGAGGAATAAGAATGCAAAACTCTTATAAAATAGATGTTTTTTCAGAGCTTCACCTGCTTACCAGGATGGGTACATAGTTGATATTTGGGGCAACTTCTATTATGTTGGTCTAACAACTCACCTTTTACCCCTGCCAACCCTGTAATGTGGTTGTCGATACAAACAGCACAGGGTCTGCACAATGGACATGTCTGTCTTTCATCTAGGGTTGACCAGAACTCTCCCTAAATCTCAAGCATGACTGTTAATATAGACCATCACTCAGATATTCCTTATTTTTGGTTTTGTTGCCACTTAGTCTCGAAAAACCTCTAATCCACACCTTCAATTCCTATTCTCCTTCAAAGTTTATGCTGCTTAGAAAATAAAACTTCAAAAGGAACTCTCAGCTGGCCTATCAAACAGAAACACTTGGGATCAAGATAAAACCACCTCTTCCTCTTTTATGTGAATGCCCATAGTATCCCATTACTAATTAAAATTATATATTTTTTATTTTACTTTTATTCCAGGGAGCTCAAGAAGTTTTCCAAGAACTTCCCCATGAATATGTAGAACCGGAATACCTACCCAAAGTGGCTCAACAAGGCGGTAAGGAACATTTTAAACAGAACTGATTTGTTAATACTTAATTTTCATTGATAAGTAATCCATTTTCACTAAAAAATCATCAACCTTTTTAAAGTAATTCACCTGATTAACAAAAATCTATAGGCAAATTTATTCAGATTAGTGTTCTCATTTTTATCATCACAATGTTTCAGCAGATTTTTTCCACTTTGGTTCTCTTCAGATAACCATTTCAAAATTTCAAACTAAACCTTTTGTTCAATCTGTAGTAGTAAATTGTCTATGTTAGAATCAATACAAAATATCTTCTATCTAGTTTGTAATTCTGCTTATACCAGAGTATATGATTTCTTTTTCTTTCTTTTTTTTAATACCACCTGCTTCAGAAATTGAACTCAGTTACCAGGTAATTTGATTTGCTAAAACCAACACTTATAGACACTGTCAAAACATTTAATGATATTGCTAGGTCTTCCTGAGTTAGCAATAATATTTCATGCTTTAAGTATTTATCTCTACTTCTGAGATGGGTAGTATTTATATTATTTATTTACACTGTTTGGACTGTTGTCCTCATCTTTATTACCATACTTACAATGTTTTGGCTATTGTATCCTCTGGCCTTCTTCAGATGCTAAGAATTTTGAACCAAACCCTTTATTTTGAACACTGGGTTATATAATTCTCATTCTATGTGTGATACCACTTCCAGATGCCATGTAGTTATCTCCCCTTAACTCAACTGTATAAGTTATTTGTTCACCACTGCTGTAGCCAGGTATGGTTCTTGAGGACATGTGTTCCAGTGGATATAGACATTGATTGGTTCTAGTTACTTGAACCAAAGAGAATTGAGTTCAATAGTTAGCATGGAAATACCTGTAGAAAACAGAGGGGAGCCACATCACTTAGGTGAGAAAGTGACCAAAGACAGGCTGCCAAGTCAGAATCGATTATATTGCAGATCCTCCTTTGGATTTTGTTGAGAATCCCTAAATGAATAGCAGGAGCACCTGACCAGACATGACAACTTTATTCAATGCATGGACAAATGGTAGATTTATAATTTTGTGAAATGAATTAGTATTGAATTTAAATATATTGAAGATAGTAGGTAACAGGGAAATCAGGAATTCAGAAGGGAGTTCTGCAAGCAAAAAATGCAAGAAGAAAAAAATCATTAGAATAGAACATACAGTTTCATCTAACTTGATCAACAGTAGAACATTTATATTATGTCAGCCTCAACCAATTCCCAGGTGAAGCATTTTGTTATTTAATGGTTTATTTAGCCAGTTCTCTATCCTTCATCAAGCTAATGCCACATTTAAACAGATTTCTTTAACTTCTGCTTCAAAAGATTCTGTTTGTTGTGTTCAAAGGATATGACAGTGACACATGTAGGTGAATGAAGGTTGTACATGCAAACTAATTGTGACTTAAGTAGACCTCATGATTAAATGACTTTGACTATAGGACACATTCATAAAGTAACCATTGAACCATATCAGTCAATGTTAGTAATATTTCCACACTAGTTCTTTATTTTTTTGAGCACCCAGCATTTTTAGCCTTCACATGCTCAAACTAGTCCCATAAGAAATGGCTCTCAAAGCCTCACTGTTTGTGTAACTTCCTGCATTATTTGCGATTATGTCATCGTATGTTGTATGCATGGGGCAGGTCACAGCATGTTGAACAGTGATATCTGATATTTACAGAGCGGGTTTGGGCGTGTTGAAGGTTAAAGTATTGTTGCATAGAGAATGTTCCAATTTGAACTTGGTTTGCTGATTCCAATTTCTGGTTTGATCATTACTGTCTGAAAGTGGCTATTTATAAATTCAAAAATTGGGAAATTTAGACTAACATCTTTTATTTAGGTACCTCCCACTAATTTGCTAAAAATGTTTTATCAAAATCTGTGTTTTGTTCAGAGAAAAGACCAAAGTATATTTTGATTATGTAATTAATATTTTTAATCTTTTCTAGCATTTCCAAAATTTTGGTTAAAAATTTTGTTTTTCTTGCATCAGCAAGAGACCAAAGATTAGTATAAAAAATTTTAGTGTCTTTTTTGGTAAGAAACACACTGATTTGGAAAGTCTAGCAAAAATCAAATAATTGTTGGATTTTAATGAAACTTTCAAAACTTATTCACAAATTAATTGATTTTTTTTTCTTCAAAACCACATCATTTACTGAAAATTTGCTCTAGATCATAAAATAAAAAAAATAAATTTAAATTAGTTTTGAAATACAACAAAGTATTTTTCTTATCAGTTTCAAATTAAAAATAAAATAAAATCTTTAAGAAAGATTTTTCATTTTTAAAAATTCATTTTAAGCCTTAGATATTACAAATCTGTGGAGTTACCTCTTTTTTATTGCTTTTAACTTAATGTTTTTGTTCTTACTCTTTAGTCTTTTCTTGGATGTCTGTAGATTTAGGTTGGCTTCAGCAAAATTTTATTTAGACAAAAATAAGAATAAAAATATTCCAAAGAATCTGCAATGTTATTACCTGGCATTTCACCTTGATTTAAGGGCAGTACTAGATTGGCAACAAGGTCTCATTATTTTGCAGTTGAAATGGCTTGATGTAACTAAGTTCTTTGCTAACAAGTTTTCTCGCCTGTGGAACTCTCTTTTTGGCTTCTTACTTTCTAGCCAATTTTGATATTCAAAAATTTAAATGCAGTGTCAATCATTACCTACTATCTTCTTGATTCCTCTTTTATTGTTGTCATTTCTTAATAATGTTTTCTTTCTTTTGTTCTTTCACACTCAGTAATCCCATTGTAACTTAGTGGATTTATTGCCTTGCTTGATGTAAAATGATTTTTACAAAAAACATCCAAGTAAAAGAATGATTTTAGCAAAATAGATCTTTGGGTTCATTAAAAGTTACTCTCCTCCTCCTCCTCCTCAAAAAAAAAAAAAAAAAAAATTATAGTTTATGGGCTTGTCATGCCAAGTGTGTAATATATCAGCCTTTAAACTTTTGTTATCAATTATTTAGGGATGATAAAATCATGTTTCATTACTTTAATTTGCACTCACACCTTAAAGGATATATTTTACTTTCTTTTTTCCAAGATATTTTGAAATTATTTTGAATTACTTTAATTCATAAATACTATTGTGTTGGATAAATAAATATTTTATTCTTATTGGCCTAATTATTCAGTCATTTAAGTGCCATACATGAGACATACTTGGGCGATCACGTATTGAAAGAGACATGACTGACTGGGCAGAATATTTCCCTGCAGTAGGTTGTCATTATTTTCTGTGGTAAACTGATTGCCAACCAAGGCTATAGAATGTAATCTGTCCTGTTATTTAACCCATAGCTGAAGGAAGAAGAAACAGATTACTACATTTCTCAAGAGTATTTGAATGCAAGGATTATGCAGTGAAAAATGGTGCAGCACTAATTTTTATCTTTCATTAGGGTGTTTGCAGTGAGGCAATAAGTTTTGCAGGCCATCACTAGGAAATTTTATTCTCAATGATACTCCATTATAATGGCCTTGTGCTAAACTAAGCTTATAAAATTTATTTCTTATATGTGATCAATTCAGTTTTGTGTTGTCAGTCAGTTGAGTGCCATATGTGATACACACTTTGGGCAATCATGTCTCAAAAGAGACTTTGTGTTGTAATTTTCCAATTTTAAATGAAAAGGTGAAAGAACATTGTCACCATTGCCAGCTAACTGTTGGTGGGGTGGGGGCTGAGGTAGAATAGACAGACAACCTCCTTCCATGATGATCTGTTAACTCATCATAGTGCAGCTTGATTATTCTTCCTTATGATTCCATTCAGTGGGCTTTCAGATAGCTTGGCAGTGCTCATATCATCTCCAAGTTCTTAACTTCATAAAGATAAAAAAATAAATTCTATGTTGAATTTTCTTTGATCTACAACCAGAATGAATTTTCTGTCACCTAAATGTTTATCATTGTATTTTATTATTATTATGGATGTGTGTTGTGGTGCAGTGGATATCGGCTCGGAACAAGAAATCGGGGAGCCGTGTTTAAATTCCAGTTGAATTCATTGCATTCACTTATGCGCAAATACTGTTGGGAAAGGTATTAATCCGTCTCTTCCTTCCAGTTATGGGTTAAATAACAGGACAGATAGGGTTCTATAGCCTTGGCTGGCAATCAGTCTACCGCAGAAAGCAATGGCAACCTACTGCGGGATAATCTTCAGCCCAGTCAGTCATGTCTCTTTCGAGACATGATTGCCCAAGCGTGTTTCACATATGGCACTTAACTGACTGATTTTATTATTAGTGCTAATATCTTAGTATAAATGAAACTTGAATTTTAACTCGCCCAGATAAATATTTATCTTTTACAGTGCAACCAAACACTGAAAATGCATCATTTTTAACATCTTCAAAAAAATTACCTGTGTATAGTGTGACTCCCTATATTTTGTGTGTGTAAAAAAAAAAACAAAAAAAAACTGATCATAAAAGCTTGCAATATACTAAAGTATATATGGTAAGTGTAGAATATTTTCCACATTTTCTTCCTGTCAGTAACCTATTTATTTTTTCTAACTCCCTGAATGTTGTAAAACGTCTGAAGTTTGTTCACAGCCGAAAATGTTAAGGAAAAAATAACGTGAATCAGGTATAATACATTCTTGACATTGATGGAAGAGCAAAACAAAGATTACAAAACAAATGTTAAGAAGGAAGAAAAAGAAAAGAAACAAAAGCTATGACAATGATTTATGCACTTTGTTTTTTCTTTTCTTTCTAATTGAGGGATCATGAGATAGCTCAGAGGTCACTTTACCTTCTGCAATAATAAAACTTCTGTAGGCTGGTCTTGTTTTTGTAAACATACACTTTTTTTTTTTTAGATAATAGAGAACATAATATATATTGACTTTTACTTACTTTCTTAAAACCTTCAACACTGGAGTAATTGGCCATGGTTAAGTGTTACTGACAAAATTCACAATGAATAATTAGAAAAGGAAAAAAGAACAAGGCAAAATAATGCTAAGTAAACAAAACATGCAAGTCAGAAGTAGACAAAGCATAAGGCAAAAAAGGATACAGTCATGTGATTATAGTGTTTTGACTTCAAGACAAGAAAAAAAATTATGCATATTTATTATAATTTATATAATAAATGTGGCACATGACCAAGGATTAGGGGTGAGGCTGATTATCACTTTCTGTCCTATATTTAGCTAAGATTCTTGACCCAATCACTCATCACAGTTTGTTCATTCACCACAAGAATTTGTCCATCTCCTTACAATCCTACATATACCATGATACCACATATTTGCAAAGGGACATAAAAATGGAGTGAAAACCCATGACACAAATTTTATTTTATATACAATATTTGATAAAAATATAATGATATGAAAATAAGAGTGGGGAGATGCATACCCAAAACAAACTAAAAATAAACAAATGTTAGTAAGACCCATTCACAAAAAAATTACTGGTTTCTGTATTCTGTCAATCATCAGAATCGAAGAGGGAAAGGATAAAAATAAATAATGGAATGGGAGAATCAAAGGCTAACCCAGTTGAGATGGGGGTGGGGCAAAAACACACTGTTGAGAGTGAGAATCTTGGCATGGGTTTATAACAAGAGAATTCCAGGAACATGCTAAAAACTGCACTTACTCACATTAACTAGGTACACAAAAGGTTGTATTGTAACCAGGAGAGTGTTTGCAAGAAATCACCCTGTTGTGACATAATGGATTTAAAAAAGAAAATAAAGGCTGGCTCCATTCATACAAACCAGACTTGTTGCGCTTAACCACTTCTTGCTGACATATGTCAATACCAAATACTTTCTATCAGATGTGATCTTCATCCCGAGCTGATGCACAAAGAATCCAACAAGATGCTGATAAGAATAGCATTCATATAGCAAATTGTCCCTCCATTTGTGACATCCAAATCACCATTCTTGCTACAGCTAGTAATGTGAGAAATGCCTTCCATTTCACCTCAGAATATGAGAGCAACACATTATCACACGTGTATATAAGATTGATGGACACAAACTGTTCACGGGCAATACAAGCCATCAACTTGTCAACATGGTCCCAGAAAGGAAGCATCTGAAAACTATGGTAGAAGGCATGCTCAGCCATTTTTCCTCTAAACCAGGGTCACACCAATGACAATTGGGCAAATCCACCCCACTGAATCTGAAGGTTATGCCATTGAGAGAAAGCTTATTCTGAATCAATCACCAGGTAAGTGAGGTAATTTGCCTCTGGCCCTCAAAACCAAAAAGTGAGCAACTTGGGTGCCAACAAGTCAAGCTGTCCACTGAGAGGTTGCATCATCGCAAACCCCTCCACTAATAAATGATACAAGTGCCTCTGGGGTCAAGAAAGGTCAGTGGATCGAGGAATGACTCACAAGGTGTCTCAACACTAGAGTAAGAATTCCAATTGATTCTAATGCCTACACCAACACTCAACCCTTACAACAGGAATGATAGTAAGGCTGGGGAAGGCAGTACTAACATTCCTCTTCAAAATCAAATTTTCTGTCTACTCATGGCATAGTAAAACCAACCTAAAGGCATATTGGTAACTCACCACATGTGGCATTCCTAGCACTCTATGACACTGATATTTGACACAGACATCTCTGTTGACCTGATGCATGCATCCACCCCAAAAGAGGGTAGAGATCATATGCTTGATTGTCTTCCTACAGTTATCACAGTGAGGGAGTACTGATAAAGGATAAGGGGAAAAATATAAGTGACACACACCTCAGCCTAACTCTTCATGAAAAACCACTGTCAAAACCAAGTCTAGACCGATGTTTCGACCTTTGGCAGTACCTCCAACCAATTTTTCTTCAGCTGGAGTTTGAGCCTGAACCACATGCCAAAAATGCAAACAGATCCATCAGTTCAACTGAAGGGGCCTCAGAAGCATGACCCCCTTCTAAGAGCCTTACTACAAACTAGAAAACTTGTGATTAATTTTGGCTGCTGTCACCTTCTCATACCGCTCAAGTGTCTTCTGTACCACTTCAATGTCACTGTGGCATGACACGAAAATGGATATTTCATCAATATATGTAGAAAGCCTGGCTCAGACTCCACCAGAGACAGTGATTCCCCCATAGGGCTGGACTGCATGCCCTGTCTCTTAGCCATCAAAGGAGAGGTTCCAATGCATTAAGGTTCCAATGCATTAAGTAAGAACGACATTGGGCAACCCTGAGACAGCACAGAAGTACCTACCTGCTTTCTGTTTACTTATACCACAGCATTGGGTGAACAATACAGGATGCGGCTTAATTTGGAGAAGTCGGGTTTGAGTTTTGTTCCCAATAACTGCCCCTACTAGTTCCTACTGCACTAGTTTAGTTAGCTGTTGCCGGTAGTCCCACTTGTCCAGTAAAGACACATTGAACTTCCAGTTTTAAGCTATTTTAGGTCTAGAATCTAATGCCATCCAGCTAGCTACCTGGGTAGATGGCCACTTATGTGCATACATCCATATCTTCCCTACCAGGGTAATTGACCCAGTATCTGTCAGCAAGATCAAACTTGCAGAATATGATTAACCAACCTTCTGCTAGCATCCCGCCCCCTGTCTATTTTGGGATCCGGGATGGCATTTCTGTCCCTCATTAAGACTAGGCACAAAGAATGCACCAGGAACGGCCCCAACTGACAAAAAAAACAAACCCAGAGGCACTTCATTTGCAATAATAAAAAAAAAAACACTAACTACTGTTCTTGGCAATAACAGCTATGATCAAGTGGCCCCACCACGCCAACATGGACAGTCCACCTTTGTACCCAGGGTATGTTTAACCAACAAGGAAACACTCTGGCCTGAAAGTCCCCATATGCTGAATCAACAAAAAGTTGCTAGGCAGCACACGAGACTCAACTTGCAAACAAAGGGTGTCTCCTTGATCACAGCCACATTTACTCCAAAGAACAGAAGATTATGAAGCAAACAGGCAGCCTTACTCTGATCTCTGAAGCTCTTTGCCATCAAGCTGGTGAGCTTTCTCTCCATTTCTCAAGTAGGATTCTCAAACATATACTGTACAGAAATCTGCAAGAGTCAGGACCCCAACTGATTGTCCTAAACTGCTAGGGTCAATGTCAGATGTAATGCCTCCATCAACAACGATACCGCCAGCATATGTCAGGGAAAATTAGCTTTAAAGCCCTATACAAAGTGGGGTGGAGAAGTACCAGGACCCTCCCTGCACAGAGCTGTGCCATTTTCTTCAACTCGGGAGACATTGTTTGAGCCATCCTGAGCTCCAGGAAAGCATTTTTTGTCTCCACCAGGTGATCCCAATTTTGATGTTGCTCCAAGTGTTCCTTATTAAGGTGATCACCCTGAAGGTATTTGAAAAGTTCCTGGGATTCTTGACTGACTTTCTGTCAACTGAGGAGCATTTAAATAGAGGCTTTAAGAGAGTCCTCTTCTGGGAGGATAGGTTTTTCTTAAGAGCCGCCTGCCTGTCCATATTTTCTCTCTTTTGCAATAATGTCCTTTTTGTTTATTTGTTCTTTTTGTTTATTTGTTCTTTTTTTTTTTTTTCTTGGGCAGGCTTGAGAAAGAAAGTAAAAGGAATTTTAGAGTAGGGAATAAGACTTCTTACCTTGTCTACTATACTTTCACAGGCAGAGCAGGGGGCAGATTAGGTCTTGGCAGCTACCAGGGCCCTTTCCGTCTTGCTTCAATCTTCTGTTTTCTTTCCCCCTTTTTTTTTTATCATCTTCCTCTTCTTCACTCCCCCTTTTTAGCAAAGAGGAATGATGTGGCGACATTTCTTTGCTCTCCACACAGAGTTCCTGTTGAGTTGGTTCTATTGGTTCTTGCTTTCATTTCTTTGCAGACAGTTTCCTTGGCAACAGTGCCCTCTTTGGTATGATGTCCCAATGAGAAGGGGGAGCTGCCTTTTTGCTCCTCCTCACAACATCAGTCTATTCATTTGCAAGTTGTGAGTTGGACTTTTCTGTTGCTGCAGATTTTGCAGTCACTGGTGCTACTAGTGCCAGGCACATTCTACCCTCTATGAAACAGCTTTCTTCCCTGGCACAACAATATCAGGGATATTGGAAAATTTTTGCTAATTCAGAGTTACCTGCAGGCAAAAAACCTCTGTTGGCACCCCAGCCTTTGCATGACATGTGGTACTTCCTTGATGGAGCCAAAATTCACAAAAATCCTATGTATTCAGGGGTACACCATAGGCAATAATCCTAGTTTGACAGATACCCATGTACTCTGTTTGCATTCTGGTGTTTTTGGTTAACATACTGTCCACTAGCAACTTTGTTTTCTCCTCCGTTCCCAAAAGCATGTCCCATATAGCCCTTGACTGCTTTGCCAAAATTTTAGCAATCATTTTCTAGCATTTTAGGTCTTTCTCTATAATCTTCCTGCTGACACCCTGCTTATGTGTTTTCATGTCAGTTGTCGACAAGGAGATTTTTCTCACCAACACAACATCAAGAGCTTCAGGGATGGTCATTTCTTTTGATGAAGTCTTTGTACTCCTGACGCATTCAGCCATAATAGGCTGTCTTTGGTTTTTCCTAAGGCTTTGTCCAAACTGACAGCGATTATAACACCCTTGGTGTAACAGTTGGCTTGAGAGACCCACCCATTGTGGTTGTTGCCTCTCCACAGCACACAAAATATGATACAGTCAAAAACAGTCAAACAAAGTTCAAAAAAGTTACTTTTGTGACAAAAATAGTCAAGTGCTAAACTGTAGAGGTGAAACAATTGCCAGAAATAACAAATAAGAGAGAAAGAAAACAAAATATGGTAAATAACTCCAAGAATTGGTCTATTTTTTTATTGGTTTTTTGAAGAAATTCCAGTATGCATCGGTAGGATATGTTTATAAATTTGGGAGGGGGCTGTCATTCCACTAAATTGAAACTAACAAATTATTTCTTAATTCTTTTAAGATAATGCAACACCGTGTTTGGGACGACCACTTAGAAATAAAAGCCGTATGATTGTATCTCTATCTCCAGTGTTTCATGTTTTATGGCTGGAAGATTAAGTCAAAAGTTGGGTTTTCTAAGCAGCAAACACTTGACTGAAAACAAACAAAAAATATGAATAAATGAAAACTTACCGGAAAATGTGACAACCTGTTCATAAGGACATGTAGTTTCAGTATGACTTGTTCAAGTTGCCAGTTACAATTTGAGTTTGGGCAAAGAATTGATAAAAGGAAGAATCAGACCAAGCAAATAAAACCCTGAATAAAGCGCCTCTTTTATAATATTGGAAACAGAGTTCACGTCTTCATGTCTTACCATGGCATTTGTTTTCATCTTTCATTTCCTTGTAACAAGCCATCCCCAATTTTTGATGTGTACTGACATAAGAATAGAGACATGACATGAGGTAATCATTGTGCAATTGGTAGACAGATGGGTTAGGGCCCTGTTGTATGTTAACAATAAAATAAATTCAGTAATTATACAAAAATGAAAAGGTGCGTAACAAATTCATTATTGACACTACTATCATACAGGGTATTAATGGAAAACGAAAAGAAAAATAAACAGCAAGTGTGAGGAATGTACAGTTGTCAGCAAAAAGAGCCCAGCATGTGAATTACAAATTGGAGACACAATACAATGATTTAAATATCTAAGAAGTGTTTTTAACAGAGGAAGAAAATGCAACACCAAAATCCAAAAGTGCATTGAGATAGCGAAAAACGCCTTCCAAAACCTAAGCAAAGTATTAAACAGGAAAACTTTGTTAGAAACAAAGAAAATATTACTTAATTGTTATGTAACTCATCACTTAATAAGTCCCAGGCCTAACTAATAAAACAACAACTTTTAATCAAAATTTAACATTATTCATCAACATAGTCTCCTTCTAATTAATACACTGATTCCAATGCTTCTCTAACAATTTGATGCCTTTTTTGTAAAACGATTTGTCTTTGGCCTCAAAATACCCTTCAGTTTTTGATATCACTTCTTCATTGAAGCCAAATGTCTTTCCGTGAAGCATTCTTTTGAGGTCTGAAAACACGTAGTAGTCGTTGGGGGCCAGATTTTGGAAAATAGGGTGAATTCAAAAGCAATTTGAAGTGCAATCCATATAGTTTTGCCATCGTTGCGATCGACTTGTGACACAGTGCATTATCTTGGTATAAGATCACTTTTTCTTTTTCATTTGTGGCCATTTTTTGGTGATTTCTTCCTTCAAGCACACCAGTAATGCTATATAACATTCGCTGTTGATGATTCTTCCTTTCTCAAGCTAATCGATGAACAAAATACCTTGCACATCACAAAATATGGAGACCAAAACCTTACTGGCTGATGTTTGTGTCTTTGGTCGCTTTGGATGGCTTTCACCTACTGCTGTCTACTAAGCTGACTGCAGATTTGACTCCAGAGTGAAGTGGTGGATACATGTTTCATCTGTTGTCACATATTTACACAAAAACTCCTTGTTGCAAAGGAAATGTCAACATGTTGTTTGTGATCAATTGAGCAAACGCAACACCCATTTTGAACACAACTTAGTGACAAATGTTCGTGCAAAATGGTGAATACACTGCCTTCTGATATATTCAACTCCTCTGCTATCTGACGTAACTTCAGTTTACAATTAGCCAAAACGAGTTTGTGAATGCTTTTGGTATTTTCTGGGACAACTGCTGATTTTGGGTGACTGTAACATTCAGCATCATTAGTGTCTATATGACTGTTTAGCGCCCGCATACTATTTCTTAACTGTTGTTTCCAATAGAGCAGAGTCCGAATAATACTCATCATTGCTTTGCTTGAACAGTATTTTTACTCATCAGATAGCAATGCTTTATCAACATACAAAATTCAGATTTTTCCATGTTTTGAAAATTTGCAACAGTAGCTTCACTTAAATTTGTAATTTCTAAACTAATAATTTGATTGGGCCCAAATTTTGTCACATTCCATTTGAAGGTTAGTACTTTATAAAAATCATATGGATTTTTTTATTAGTGACACTATCTATATGTCAGGCCCAGGACTTATTGAGTGATGTGTTAGTATTGTTCCTTCTGTATGACAGTGGATGCTGGGTAATATCACAAATGCAGAAGAGACTTGAAACAACAGAAATGTTCTACAGAAGGATGCTGAGAATATCATGTACTGCACATATGAGCAACAACATAGTTTTAGATGAAATGAAAACAAAAAGGAGACTTATACTTAGAATCAGAAACAAATTATTGAAATCTTTAGAGAAAATAATGAAGAAAATTTGACACTGACAGGACATGTTAAAGGCAAGAGGGATAGAAAGAAGCAGTACATGACCTACCTGATGAGCTTTTGTAAATTGTTAACAGAATAGAAATTAGGGGAGATGATGAAAAGACAAAATTCACTAAGAGCTACAAAGGACAGGAGGTTGTGGAGAGCCATAATCACAACATCCGGAAGAGACACAGCACATAAAAGAGGAAATTATTAATTTAATCTTAACTCACAGCTGGAGTAACTTTGGTGGTGGAATAAATGGATAAGCTGACTTTAATATTGATATTAACATCTTTAGAGTGTAAACCTCATTTTTTTCTGAACAATTCATCTTTTCCTTTTTTGTTTCTTTCAGCCACTAACAAGTTGTATGCATGTGTAGTAAGTAGAGAGGACCACTTTGTTCGAAAGGATGGTGGAACTTTTGATGCAGATGAATTTGAAACCCATCCTGAGAGATATCTTTCTGTTTTTAGCCATAAGGTAAGTATATTTTTTAAGTACATTGTAGCATAATTCTTTTTATAATAGTAACATTAAAATTATTTAAATTAAAGAATAAAGCAATTTCCAGTTCAGTTAGGTAAGTATTTTTTAGTTAAGTACAAACTTATTTGCAGTCATTTCTATCAGCTATAGTAGAATGCCAGTGCCGATACTTAGATAGTAATTAAGCTTCATGATAATTAGAATTTTCAAATAATTATAATGTAAATTATATAAATACGAAGTGGCATGGTATTGAGTGACGGCAACCAAATACGACGTTTAGATAAGTATATTTTTTAAAAACATATTTATTGTTTTAAGTATTGATTTGTAAAATATTTTTTGACAGTTAAAAAAGTTTTTGCTGGATTGTTTTGTTTTGCACGACTATTACTTTAACCTGTACATTTGACAGTGGCCATAAAGTTGTTGGTGACTAAATGAGCCTTGAACTTGTGTCACATAAAGAATTTTGGCAATGTTCAATCTTCATGCTTACAAAAAAGACAGTGTCAAAAGAGCATTTATTCTCTCAACACCACTATTATTGTATACACTTTTGACTCACTTGGCAATGTTTGTTTAAAAGATTATAAAAATATCTAAACTAACTAGAAAGTAATATTTATTATTTACTCTTTATAGATATTTTTTATTTACCATTTTATAAAGAAATAAATTGAAAAGAAATCTTTTTATTCAAAAGTTTTATAAATATTACAGAATTATCAAAATCTGAAAAATACAATGCAATATTTCATATTTATCAAATAACTATGAAAGTAAGGTTTTATTCAATCTAATAGTGTTTAATACCTTTGTTGTCCTTTTTCAAGAATAAAGAAAATGTATAAATCCGCTTTCATGTGTTTAGGTTTTATTAAAATTCTAATCATTACCTTTTAAAAACAAACATTGCTGAGGGAGTTAAAAGTGTATAAAGTGATAGAATAGTCAAGGGAATAAATGTCCTTTTGACTCACTATTTTTACATGGGTTTGACATTGAGCATTAATTAGCCAGAGACAAATATAAAATATCCCCCAACAAATTCAGAGACTTGACCAAATCCTTCTGCCGACAGAGAGAAGGTTTCCGTAATGACATAGAGACTGATTCCAAAATCTTTAAATGATTATTGTAATTAGACCTATGTATAATTTTTAATCACTCTTTCTAATATGACTTGGCACAGACTATATTCTCTGCTAGATGTTGAGCGATAGTTGATTCCATATTTAGTAGAGAATATAGCCTCTACCAAGTCGTATAAGAAAGAGTGGTTAAAAATTGTAAAGTATAGAAAATTAGAGAAAATTATTAAAATATGTAGAATATTCAGAAGTACAAAAACATATACATACAAGTAATCAACAATGAATTTAATAATTTATATGTAATATCTAGGACATTATTATGTATTAAAATATGTATTGTTAAAGAAATAATAGAGAAACATAATTATAATATTATGAAGTAAAATATGTTAATATAATAAGTAATATAGAAAACAATGTTATGAATTATATAGAATAATATATGGAAGTATCATTAATTAATTTATATCTGTTAGAAGACACAAATTAGATTCCTGGAGTATAGATTTGTAGAAAGATGCCGAAGTGATGTAATGTTTTAAACAAGTGTTTATAGTTGGTAGTAATGCTAATAGTATAAAAGAAATGTTTACACACACACACACACACACACACGTTGTTAAATCATTATACAAGTGCAGCTGGTATTATGTAACCTAGTAATACCTGTTGCATGATCAAGTCAGCAGTAACTAAACTGGTTCCCCTACCAGGCTTCTCATGAAGAGGGTGGCTATATATCCAAGCAGAATTTTAAAAAAGGAAAAAAATAAGACTTATCAAAGCGCATTCCCCTTGTAAGGTCAATGGCCATCTAGCACAATGAAGTAGACTGGGTTCCATAGCTATGGATAGTGAGAAACCCTACCATCAGAATGTTTTTTTTTTTGTTTTTGTTTTTCACAATAACAGTTATGTTTTAAGGAAGTAAACAATTTTTTTCCATTTGTTTTGTATAAGAAATAAAAAAATAATTCCCATGTTGTTAAAGCTATTTTTCTCCAAGGAATATCACGTATCCCTATTATTTTTTTCTTATTATAGCACACTCATTAAAAGATTCATGAGCCACTCAGGATAGAGGGCTACTATTAAAATGTTTATGATAAAGGATATGATGTAAATGAATGATTATGAGGATAGGAAGGATAGATAACAATTGACCCTTAACTTGAAACCATTAAATTTAAAGTGTTCAGAGAAGCACCAATGTTGAGTCTGATCCATAAAGTAGCAGTTCTTTGGAAAAATTGAGTAGAACTTTCTTCTTTCACTTGGAATATAGAGGAAATGAGAAGGATTCAGCTTGGTGGAAGTGACATGGCATGTCCTAGTTGTAAAGGTTTGAATTGGAGTTCATCTGTTTATTGGCTAGTATGGCAATATTAGCAAGCACACTAAGTTTTGTCAGAGGTGGAATCAGGCTAAGAACAAATTTTGATAGTCTATGACATTTGGGTAAACATTAGCCTGCTAGATACCTGAATTTTGTACATAAGACCTGGGAGATATATTTTGAGAATTCTTTTTTGAAAGAATGATTGGTAATATTTAACCTTTATGCTCACAAAAGAAACTGTGTCAAAAGGATGTCTTTTCCCTTTTAACACCGCTATTATTTTAACTGACTTCATTCCTTGGCAATATTTGTTTTAAAAAGTGATGATTAGAATTGCAAAACCGAAATACCTAATGAAAGTGAATTTAAACATTTTTTTTGTTCTTGAGAATTTACAACAAAAATATTAAACAATAATAATTAAATTAATTATTTTGTATTTACCACATTCTAAAAATTAATACAATTGTATAGAAACTAATGCAATATTAATCATTAACCAATTTATAAAAGAATAAATGTAAAAACAATTTTTAAATCATAAACATTCACTAAATTATTAAAATATGTGAACCAACTATAAGTCCTCATTTACCATTTTACAAAGTTTAAATTGATTGGCAATTAGACAATGTTTTGCCAATCATTCCAATAAACAATAGTGTAAACAATTTAATAGTGTTTATTACTTTTGTTGTCAATTTTCAAGAACATAAAAATGTATAAATTCACTTTCATATGTTTAGGTTCTATTAAAATTGTAATCATATTTTTAATCAGTAAACATTGCTGCAGAGTGAAGGTAGTTAAAATAATGTGTGTCAAGGGAACAACCATCCTCTTGACACACCACTTTTTTCTTTTTCTTTGTGTGTTTGCTATCTAATATAGCACTTGTTGTTGAAGATGAAATAATGTGTGATATAATTATTGCATGTCCAGCATTTTTTATGAAAATACATTTAATGTTCTTTTTTATTTTTCTGTCAGATTGCTCCCTATGCTTCTTGTATTGTGAATGGCATCTACTGGGCAGTAAATTCCCCTCGTCTTCTAACAATCCCCGATGCCAAGAACTTACTGAAGCCTGCCTCAACACCCTGGCTGCCTTCAATGAGAGGCTGCCCTCATCTACCTCATCGATTACTTGCTCTCTGTGACATTTCTGCTGATCCCGGTGGTTCTATTGAGTTCATGAAAGAATGTACAACCATTGACCGTCCATTCTGTTTGTATGATGCAGAAGCACACATGGAAACTGAGAGGTGAGTACTCAAAGTGGAAATAGGGAGGGAATCTTGCTTCCTCTGACACTGATTTTTGGATTTTCTATAATCAAATACCATTTATTGACACTACTTAAATTGATCCATTTATTAAAAAGAGAAAGGGTAAGAATTTGCTGGAGGCAGAGATAATTCTTTTAGATGAGCATTCATTAGGCCTTCCTTTATACACATCATTTGTCAGAATCAAAAAATATCTTTCAAATTTGACATTTGTAAATAAAAGCAAAGTACAGGTAACTCTTTAAAGTGTCGGGGGATCATTTTGATACTATTATGAATCGGATATTCCTTCTAAAATGATAAGAAACTAATATTGTTTATTCCAACAAATGTCAGCATACTAAGCTTTTTTATCTTAAAAGTAAAAGATTCTAAGATGGAGGCAGGAAGAAATTAAACAAGTTTCATCTTACTGAACTTTTTTTCAAAAAAATTTAGTAAAGGTAAAAATTCAGCTCAACTGGACAAAACAAATCTTCTGCAATACAGATAACTCATAACAGATAGTAATCAATCTGAATAGCTGCTCCCCCTGCTAAAATGCTAAAAAAAAATTTTTTTTTTTTTTTTATTCAGACAAAAGTCATGAGTAGAGGATATTCTAATGAATGCTCATTTACAAAAATTGTTATTAAAAAATAAAGTTCCCCTGTTTTTTTGTTTTTTATGAGTGGACCACCTAAATTAAATAGTGCCCATTTATTTATATATATTTGTGTATGCACATGAAGATGCTAAACAGTTCAGTTCCCAAGCCAAACACAAATTCCTCCATCTACCAAAGAATGACAGGTTTATTTTTATGCTGTTTTAGAATGAAAATTGTTTGAAAAAAATTCTAAATGTTATTTATATTTTTTAGAACTCGTAAAATTTGAATAAAAATGTTTTTCTTTGTTCATTCCTCTTTTTACCTGTACTTCAGTACAGTTATAGACTTGCTATCTGTTATGCATTGTCCCAAAATCTGGAAATTTGAATGTAATTTTTTTAAAGCAATTACCAAGGAATTTTATTCAATGATTAGGTTAGAAACCCTGCTTATTACTTTCAAATAGAAAACTGTATAGTATTTACTTTCTCTTTTTCTTTCTTTGACTACACTTGTGAAGTCTGTATAGAAATTCAGCTATACTGAATATCTTCAGACCTGGTTACACAGCCTTGATGTAATTGCAACCAGAGTAGAGCTTAAATACAAGCATACTCTCATTGAGCACTCATTTAGGAATCAGATGCTGTTGAATGTGTTTCTCTACTAGATTCTTCACATGTTACACAGCATCTTTCAGTAGCTAAGTTTGTTAGTCCTGTTATAATCCAGATTTGACTTGCTGTAACTTTTGGCTTTTCCCAAAGCTAAAATCATCATTAAAAAATGGAAGTGGGTTATGGGATAAGTGTACAAGGTTCTAAACTTAGTACTTTGGAGTAAACTAAAGTACTGTTACTCAAGGTTGGTTTTTTTATTCATCAATGTAAAATGGCTAGATATTTTTCAAGCAGATTTTGTAATAGGCACCAGTCAAGTTAATTACACTTTGAACCATTTTATAGGCCAAAAATTAAGTTGCCTGTGTTTCACAAAGTATATATAAGACAAAGCTGTGGTAAAGGTAACTCATCTAGTACCAAATAACAAAATTTTTAATATCTGGTTTCACTTTTGGTGGTATTAAACAATTGTCTCATGGGTAGATGAAAATCTTTTAACAATCAACATATCGAGAAAAACACCCATCTTCCAAAAGATTAATTATTTATGATGACAACAGTAGCTAATAAAAATTTACTTGAAAGTTCTTAATTCTACAATCAGATGGAGTAAACTTTGGATCATCAATATGTGTCTAAAAGGGTGCATTCATTGACAGCAATGGACTGATGTAACAACTGTAATAAACAATAGTCATGTTGGTCTACAATCTGATACCAAAAAGTAATAATAAAAAAAGAACACCTCCCCCCTTAATACTCCTTGAATTTTTTTCTGCATAACCCACCACTTGCAAGCTATATATCTCAAACCTTCAAAATGAAACATTAATATCCAAAGTGCTTTGGGGAAATAAAAAATTCTTCAAAAAAGCTAAGCAAAGTATTAAAGAACAGGAAAATTTTGTTAAAAATGAAGAAAAGCATACTGAATTGTTATGTAATATCAGTCTTCCTACATGGCAGTAAATGCTAGTCAATCATCTCAGATAGAGAATATGTGAATAATTATGAAAATTCAAGAAAATAGAAACAAAAAGTATGTTTATACCTAACATCGGTAAGAGATAGTTGAACTTTCTAGGGCACATAATGAGGAAATAGGCCTTAAAAGGCAAGAGGGACAGAGGAAAACAATGCATAACTTAGTGAGCTTGAGTAAATGGATGGTGGAACAAAGTTTAGAGAAGATAACAAAAAGACAATTTATTAGGAACTGTGCACTGTGGTGCAGTTGATATTGGCTTGGAATGAGAAATCAGGGAACCGAGTTAGAATTCCAGTTGAATTTATTGGATTCACTTATGCGCAAATGCCCTTGGGGAAGGTATTAATCTGTCTCTTCCCTCCAGTTATGAGTTAAATAACGGGACAAATTGGGGTCTATAGTTTTGGCTGGCAACCAGTCTACTGCTGAAAGTAATGGCAACCTACTGCAGGATAATCTTATGCCCAGTCAGTTATGTCTCTTTCGAGACAGGATTGCCAAAGCGTGTATCACATATGGCATTTAACTGACTGACTGATTAAGAACTACAAAAGACAGGAAGTTGTGGAGAGCCATGATAGCCAATGTCATGAAGGGACATAACACATTTGGTGGAAGGGGGAAATAGGGACCTGACAGGTTTATTAACTTTTTCATACCAACAGCTTAAGATCCTTAATATTAGATGGCAAAACCATGTGAAGATGGTGTAACTGCTCCAGTGTTCCTCTGCAGAACCCCTTAGTATTGAGGTACAATGAAGAAAATGAAAGTTGTTTAGACCAGGTACAAACAACTGCAACATCTCACTGACCTGAGCCCAGAAAAGGAGATGACATGGCAAAAGACTATGGAGAAAAATATAAGCAAAGGGCCAGCAATCTTGGAGTGAGGTATGAGAGGCAACTGTAGATAGGGCAGAGTGGAGAAGTTATATGAATGCTTTTATATACCAAAAGCATCAGGTAGGTGAATAGATTGGTGGATGTGTAATGTATCTTATTGACCAGCAAATAGGGTATTTTCTCACTTTCAGATCTATGTCCAATTCCTTTAGAAATTCTTTATCAATGGCAGAGCTCCATCTGCTATTGATTGGAGATGGAAAAAAAGGTTTTAAAAATGAAGTTACTTTTGAAATACAAGAGTTTTACTTACATTCATGTATTTGTTTCTCTTTCTATTTGACATTACAGAAATGCCTCCAGGTATGTATTTCAGCTGTCATCTCTTCCACTTTTACCTATAAACTAATAAAGACCTGCTTTTGGAACAGGTAATTAAATACCCCAACAAGAATAAATTTATTTATAAGGAAGAAACAAAAAAGACGTACATTGGATTGTATACAGCAAAAAACATCTTGTAAAATAGAACTGATTATATTGATTTAATTTTTAAGTCCAAATGTCACAGTATACTACAGACTTGTAATGGACAATAATTCAAAATTCTTAAAAAGATAATTCAGTAATTCAAAATAAAAAGGAGCCTTAATAATTTCACAACTTTTATTTATATAGTTTATAAAATAGATAAAGTTAAAACTCTCAGTGTTTGTCTGTTGTAAATAACACTTAATGTATGTTAATACTGCAAGAATTGACCACTTCTATGGATTCTAAGAAACTGAAAATGACATTGAAAACTCTCAAATAGAATGTTAAAATAATTAGATTGATTTTTGCCAGTATCAAGAAATGCCTAAAAACTCATTATTTATTAATATGATCTGTTGGCTGTCCCACTGCTGCACAATTGAGATGTATAATTTTTTTTTATACAAATGTTTTTTTTTGTTTTTTTTGTTAAATTATTTCACCTCAATCAAAGCAACTACTAAGACACAAAGGGTTACTGAGTGTAAGGGAATATGAGAAAAAGCATTAAGGACACAAAACAAACCAAAAAAATAAGAAGATAGAAGATAATGATTGACATTGCATTTTGAAGATCAAAATTGACTGAAAAGCAAGAAATAGGAGAAAAAAAATTCCGCAGGCAATAAGTGCAAGAAGAGAAACTGCTAGCATAGAACTTGGGGTTACATCTAGCATTTCAACTTTAAAATGAGATCTTGCTGCCAATCTAGTACTGCGCTTAAATTCATAAAGTCTAGGTACCATAGAGGAATGTTCATCAGAACAATTACCAAGAAAATATTTATAGAAAGTGACTGAAGCTGAGATACAAGAACAAGACTTTGCAGTTTCTTTGGATTTTATCAAGAATTTCTAAATAAATAACAGTAACACCAAACTAGATGATAATCTTCAGTTAATGTTGCTATGATTTTTTTTTGTCAGCTATGTGATATTATCACAACTTTTTTACTGACTATGGTTTATCTAATAGTTTTTTTTTATTTAGATACATACCATTTATTAGCATTTAACAGACCAACATAAAGCTTTTGTTTTGAGAAAATGTAGTCATCATCAATCTTCATAGGATTACATATCAAAATTCAAGAACTTAACAAATTTTAAGTATGTTATAAATGGTATTATAAAAATCAAATAATTGGAAAGTTATACTATATTGTAGCTAAAATAAAAATATTTATAGTTGTCAAGAAAAAACTAGAGGATGTAACTGCCAAAACATGTCAAATGTAATGTGGTCAATAACATTAAGATTTTAAAGGTTTGAAGGGAAAAAAATTGTTTGTGGCTAAATAAGGGCTGTGAAAATTATATACGAAGCATTTACACTCAGAAAAAAAAAAGCTTGCTTTTATTTTTCATCAACATAGTTTCTCCTTATTTGAAAATTACTTAAAATAAGAAGAGTTATTGAAAATAGAAAAATAAATTTCAGATGTTTTTTGTCAGATATTTATATTTTTATTCCTGTCCATAAGATGCTACTTGGTTTCATGCTCTAGGCAGTCATAAGGTAAATACTGAGGGTTGTTTGTCATGACATTTTCATCAGAGAGAAAGATACAATGTTTATTTTCTAGAAAAAGAAAAATTATAATGTTGCAAATTAATATCTATTGAAAGCAATATATGCCCCAATGTAATCACTGCCTTATTTTGAAGCAAATATTTAAAATTTTATTTATGAACTTTTTTAGAAAGAGACGGGGGGATATTTTTTCTCCCTCATCCATTTTATGTAAATATGAACTATTCATTTTTCTTCCACATGGCTTTTATATACAGGAATGTTATGACAAAAAAAAATCGACAGCTTATACCTTATGAAAACCTAGTGTATGAAACTAATTAGAAGTGCAAAGTAAGGAATAAGAATATACCTGTTTTAATAGTTCCATTCTATTACATTGAGCACTGTGTTTTTTTTGTTTTTTTTTTGTTTTTTTTTTTTTACTCTCTGCACAAATATATATATATATATATATATATATATATATATATATAGTTTTAAGGTATGCTATATTTATGGGTAACATTGCTCAATATCAGGGATAGAATATCTTTAAAAATAAAAATGGACACTGAGGTCAACACCAAGCAATGAATATCTGCTTTATGCTTGAATGCAGTCTTCATGGCCTGATGATACATATGCTTTATCCCCAATATTGACCACTTTTAGATACCTTAAAACTATATTTTTACCTTATTTAGCTTCTGATAAACACCAGAGCATTTTCGCTACATTTATTACTAATGTAAGTAAAAGTGCTCAATATCATAGATAAAGCATATATAAATATAAACTTAGACCTAGGGCTCAACAGCATACAGTGGCAGTCTGTTTCATGCTTCAGGCTTTGAAGATTGCATTCAAGTATAAAACACTGTTGTCATTGGGTGTTGACCTCAGTGTCCACTTTTATATTTACATACACTTTATCTCTGACAGTGAGCACTTTAACCCATAAATATAGTTTATCTTAAAACTGTATTTTTATCATATTTAACTCTTGATAAATAGTAGAATATTTTAACACTATGCCCAAATTATCACATCCTTTTTTGATGGTTATTATGCCTCAAATGTCATAATTATTTTAGTTCATTTTTCTCCTATTCTGTTGCTGCCTATTTCAATAACTTTTGATGCTTATCTGTAAATATGCTAATTATTTTTTCCTTAATATTCTCTGCTTAAATAGGGGAAGGTTTTAAATATCAAATACAATAACCTAACAATTGGTGCTGAAGTCTCTTCAGTTTTCGCCCCTATGAAATCAAGAAATAAACCCTTTTTCAAAAATAGACATTCAAGCAAATGTGGTATTTCTTTGTTTAAACTCTTAATGAAATACAGAGACTAAGAAATTTTGAAATTTTGTATTTTCTCAATAGAGATAATACCCTATCTTTGTAACCTGACTCAGATCTATTTGTTTTCAGGATTTTTCCAAAAAAAGTATATTTCACTTGTCATATCTCATTGTGACATAAATCACTAAGATATTATAAATGAAGTTGCTATTAACAGAATTTTTTAAATGTTTCAAATTATTAGGCTTGTGTGTACATGTAATGTATATGGCTGACCACTCGTATTCAAAGATGCCTGTTTACTAGGGCAGTTAGCTTATTCTCATTGCAGATGCCTGTTCAGATTCATTTGTGTTTGTTCAAAACCCACAGAACCTACTTGTGTTTTATACTGCAACTATGCTGAATGGATCTTAAAGTTTCTAGGAAAGAACATGTTATCTAGCATGAACAACAGTCTGAACAAGGCCAGGATGCTCAAACCTTCGGTCACGATAACTTATGACTTCTTGCTAGCACAACCAGTGATGGCTCACAAAGGGTCTTGTCTACCCAATTTCACTCACAAGGCTTGGGTCAACCTATGGTACAGTTTTCAGACACTTTCCAAAAGTGCTGCATGTTGGGATAACCTCCTCCAGACTGATAACATCAAGAAATCACCTTCCTGAAAAAATTCGACCATGGTGAGATTTGAACCCGGGCCTCACAGTCAGAAAGCAAACTTTCTGACCACTCAGCCACATACTCATATATTAGGGTTAATCAAAAACAAAGAACATCTGATTCAATGGTGGTAGTTACCATAGTTGTAATTTTTATTAAATAATTTTTTAAGATTTGTTTTTTAATTAAGTAGTTTTTCTTCATATTTTCATTGACCAATGTTCTAAGGTCAAATTGGTTAATGTGTTATCCATGTAAGACAAGCACTCAGGATATTGATTCAAGGTGGCTATGTTTTCTGCCATATTATAACATGCACCCTAATGCAGTTTCCTTTCCTCAATTCTGGGAAAGGTACAAAGACATCTCTCCTCTCCCAGCTATGGGTTAAATTGTAGGATTTGCAATGGAAAAATCATTCTCCTAAAAATTATTAATGCAATAACCACTCACAAAAAAGAATTCTTACAATCTGTTCCAGCTTTAAATAATCTACAAAGAGTTAAGCTATAAAAAATAAACTGATCAATCAATTTCTTCAACATTGTTTCTCTAAAAAATTACAAGACATTGTCAGATCTACCACTCAACTTTGTTCATTGTTCTCCCAGTCTACTGTGGCAATGTTACAGGCCTTGAATCACTTTTAGGACATCCTTGTACTGTCCAATCTGAGAATAACTGTGTACCCATCTTAATGTAGTTCACCAAATTAATTTTTGTTCATTGATTATCATATAACTAAAAACATGACTAGGCTGTGTCAACAAAATGTTCTGTTTCCTAAAGGAGCCCCAGGGCCTGTTTATGGCACATTAGATTTTGATAATTTCAGATTGTTAGTTTTAGTGAGGGTTCAATTTACAATATAAACTTCATGCTAAACTGAACTATTCATTTTTTTGTCCATGAGATTAGCTAATTAGAATCTTTTTGTTTGTAAATATGAAGTAAACATTGAATTGAAAATCTTGTGGCCAGAAAGCAAAGTTCTGACCCTTTTTACATTAATTATTCCATTCATCAGAAAATGAAAGCTTAAACATTCTTATTGCTTATGTTTGTAGTACTAACAATGGCATATCTACATTTCTAAAAATAACACATTGGGTAGCTTTGATAAGTTGGGATAACATTGAAATAATGATAAATTTAAGAACTTTCTTCTGGTTGCCTTGCAAGAGAGCACACTGCTTTTATTCAAAAGTTTATTTTTTACTCAAATATTCATGTTCAGGATTTTTTAAATTTTTATTGAATTTTTACTGGTTAAACTATGTTCCACATAAAATATATGCCATTGAGTAGAAGAACATTTCATTTGTTAAAAGGTTCAGCTGATGATAAAAAAAATTCAAAATTTTAAGAGTAGTTTTCCTGCAGTTGTATTAACTTTTGAATTGAAAAGTGTGCACATTATAATAATCAATGTGACTCATTTTTATATTTCAAATTATTATTGGGTCACTGTCATGAGAAAGGAATAAAAAATGAAAGAACAATTTTTTTTTTTTTTTTTTTTTTAATCATTATCTTGGAAGAATAAATAGACTTATGGCTATATCACCTTGAAACATTGGTTCCTGTACAGTCACCAACATTAATCAATGTCAAGTTAGTACCGGGATGGATGTCTGTTTGCGGTTAGCTTGGATGTGTGGCTGGTATAATGGATAATGGTTCAAAATTGGAAATTGAAGAGCCTTGTTCCATTTTCAGTTGGATCCTTTACATTCATGTATTTGCTAATATCCTTGAGAAAGGTATGAATCCACTTCTTCAACCCAGCTATTGATTAATTAGTAAGACTTTTATCACTAAACCATTATTATCTCTAGAAATAAAATAAAATTGCATACAAAATATTTAGATTTCATCATTAAATGACCCATAAAAGTGTTGCTATGCTGCTAAACTAAAACAACCAATCAACCAAAATTAGAAGAACAAGTTAGTATAACTGTCTTAACACAGTGAATATATATTTAAATCAAAGTTAACACATTGAAATTATATTTAATATTATCAAAGTTACCCAATATTGTAGATAACTTTTTCAAGGGAAAAAATATAAAATATGTCATTTATGATCCAATCAAAAGGCATTATTATTATTATTATCTATGAGATGGTTGTGGGTGGAGTGTTATTAAAATGAAAAATGACCCTAGGTTGTATTATTAGCTAGAAATGTTAACAAAAGTGCTATAAGCTTGACAGTTAACTGATCTGATGGTAGGTTTACTGCTTAGTGTTACAAGAGATATTGTGTATATCTATGATTGCTCATGTTCTGAAACTGTATGTCATATTAAAGATGATGATATAACAGTTCATGATGTCAATGATCTTCCTCGGAATGAGAAACCGGTGAGCTGAGTTCGAATCCAGTTGAATCCATTGTATTCACTTACGTGCAAATACCCTTGGGAAAGGTATTAATCCATCTCTTCCTTCCAGTTATTGGTTAAATAGCAGAACAGATTGGGTTCTATAGACTTGGTCGGCAACCAGTCTACTGCAGAAAGCAATGGCAACCTACTGCGGGATAATCTTCTGCCCAGTCAGTCATGTCTCTTTCGAGACATGATCACCCAAATGTGTATCACGTATGGCACTTAACTGACTGATGATACTTTTCTTTCTTTTTTTTTTTTTTAATTCATTTTGAAAAGCATTTCGGTAATCAGTTGAAATGTAATTCTATGTTGAAATTAAACATTTCCATTCAAGAAACATTCAGCTTCAATGTCAATTGAAATTTATAAAACCATTTTCTATAAGCAGTTCTTCAGGAAATGAAACTTCTCAAATTCACTGTTATTGCTCTTCCTAGTGTTAGTATCTCCTTACAAACCTTTTGTTTAAAGTAGTGTGGAAAGTCAACATCTTGATTATATCATTATCTTTTTTAGTTTGACACTTTTTTTGTTTCTGTTGAAAGTGTTCAAGAGATGTGGTTTTTGTTATTTGGTAAAACTCTTTGTGATTTTGTCACACCAAGGCTATAGGGTCTGTTAAAAAATTGTCTTTTTTTTTAAGTGTAACTGTCTAAATGTATGTCTGTCTTGCTTAAAAACGTGTGTGTCAGTCAGATAAACATTTTTAGGTAAATAAGATTGAGCAATGTTGAATTTCATTCACAGGTATTTTATTTACCTAAAAAGGTAAAACTGAAAAGGAATAAATAATTAAAAAAAAACAGTTTTGCAAATAATATAAACAGAGAATAGGAAGAAATGCAAATGAAGTTGGGCCTAAGTATAACAAAAAAAGCCAAGGATGGGAGCTAGATAAAAACAGAGCATCAGACTGTTCTTAAAAAATAGGTTATTTTAAATGTAAAAATAACACTAAGAAAGGAAAAGGTAGGGAGTACATTAAAAAGTGAGGCAAATTTAAATGTCCACATGTAGGAAAAAGTATGTACAATAAATTGTATGAAAAGGAAAATACTAGGAAATATCAATTTCCCTAAATACATGCTTGCAGCGGAGGAAACAAATATTTATTACCAAAGATGCTCCAGATAAAAAGGGTTTACTGAAGAAAGACACCATGCATGAAAATGAGAGTTCTCTTTCTGACGAGACACCAGCAGTAGAACTGGAATCATTGGAATGTTTCCTAAAAAACAAAGAATGCTAAGGGAGATGAAAACTATAATTAACGGGCGATGAGATTTAAATGATCCATTCACATGAGGCCGTTTTTATCATTGTTCTGAGAATATATTTGTATACAGATGATAGTTTAGAGATTTTTTAAATATTCTGATGCCATGCCTGACATCAATATTAAAGTTTAGGTCTGACACGGCTACTTAAAAATATAACACCTGTTTTTCGGTTAATATTTTAACTTTTTGGCATCTTATTGTGTTGGACAAAAGTACCCCTAGCAGAACCTATCCTTTGTTCAATTTCTTTATCTCTTATATAGAATTTGTCATAACTGATTTATGTACTATGGTATTTGGGAACTTTGATGTAATGGTTAGCAAGCTTGTCTCAATTACAACTACAACTGAGTAGTGAGTTTGATTCTCACTCGGTACTCCATACTTTTAGCTTTGTACCACATCTAAGCTACGCTTAGAAAATATTTGAAGTGTTTAGAATTTATTATTAGGTACCATCACTACTAGGATGTGTGTAGTGGTGCAGTGTATATCGGCTCGGAATGAGAAATTGGAGAGCTAAATTAGAGTTCCAGTTGAATTTGTTGCAGTCACTTATGCACAGATATTCTTTGGAAAGTTATGAATCCTTCTCTTCTTTCTCTATGAATTAAATAAGAAAATTGGGTTCTATAGCCTTGATTAGCAACCATCCTACTGCAGAAAGTAATGGCAACTTACTGTGGGAAAATATTCTGCCCAGTTAGTCATGTCTTTTTTGAGATATGATCACCCATGTGTATGTCACATATGGTACTTAACTGACTGTCCATCCCTACTCATTCTATTTTAGTTTCTGTTTTGGAATGGTTTTTCTTAAGCCCTACTTCTTGGAACATTTAGTATGGAATGTCACTTTTTTTATATATTATCTTTGTAAGATCTCTGGGACATGGAAGAAGGGCTGGGAGAATCTGATACTCAACAGGGCAGACAGAAAAAGAGGGAAAAAACAGCGTGTGGCACAAGGCCAAAAGTATGGGGCACAGTATTGAAGTTCTTGAAGCTATGCAAGAAAGATAACAACTAACTCTAACTTTAAGAGTTCAAGATTGAATTAGTGAATAACATTTCAATGTTCAATCAGGCACATAAGTATAGTCTGAAAATGGGCTTTAAAGGAACCAGAAACCCAATCCTAAACAGGACACAAGCGATAAATCTCTATTCCTGTTCAGAATATGGGGGTGGAGTGTGAACCTTGTATCCTTCTTTCTTTCTTTTTTTTAATAATCACTAACGGTATAGCCCGGCATTGCCCAGGTACAATGAAAGCTTTTAAACTAATCCATGGTCCTGGAACTCAGACTCTTTGGACATTGCAAACTGAATTTTGAAGGCTAAATAAGTCCTCTGAGTAAATGGTATCATGGCTGAGACTAAGAACTACAATTATACCTACTTAGAGCAAAACCCGAAGCAAAAACCAAAATAAAAGGGCTGAAAACTTGATTGGATCAGACCCAATAGGATATCGGGGGTATCGATTTTCAATATCGGAGTCAAATAAGTCGGCCAAGAATAAACTAACCTAAGTAAGTCCATGAAAACTTATCATACCCATCAGGAGTAAAATTGGAGAAAATGAGCCATATTGATGGTTGAATATCAGTTTTTGACCAGATTCGATAGAATATCAGAGGTATCGATTTCTGATATTAAGGAAAATGAGTCGTCTGAGAAGATCTACTAATGTTTGAGACTAAAAACTATAATTTTACCAATTTAGAGCAAATTCGGCAGCAAGAACCACGATAAAAAGGCTGAAATCCTGTTCTTGATCAGACCTGATTAGATATCGGGGTATCAATTTCTGATATCAGGGGAGGGATCAGAAAAATAAGTAGCTCATGATCTGACCAAAAGTCTAAAGAATATTTGTGTGAAGTTTGGTGAGAATCAGATAAAAATTGTGGATTTGTATAAAGGACATACAGACACACACACACACACATGCCTTTTTTATATATATATATATATATATATATAGATTTCACCATTAGTGCACAGCAGGTTACAATAAAAGAAAAGATTGAGTACAGTGGGTTTTGGAGAAAAGATAAAAGATGAATGGAATTCAATAAGGTAGAAGATGCTAATTGATGTTACATTTTAATTTTTAGAGATTGTAGCTGTTGTGGAAACAAACTAAAGGAAGTTTCACAGGTGGGAAGTGCAAGAAAAGAAACTGTTGGAGTAGAAGTGGCAGTTACATTTAGCTATTTCAGCAGTAAGAGGGTGAGACCTAGATGTCAATTTAGTATCAGGCTTAAATTCATGTAGATGAGGCACAGTGGGGAGCTCGTCAGAACAGAAGCCATGAAAGTATTTGTAGAAATGATAGAGGGAAGCCAGCTCATGTTAAGAAACATGTGACCACAAAGGGACTGATAAGCAGTAAAAAAAATCAATTAAACACACATATGCTTATATATGTGTGAATTATAGACTTAGAAAAAGATTAAACAGATTAAGACTCTCATTTCCTCCTTGTTCTGTTATCATTCCCTGTTTTGAAATGAGTTTGTTTTTAGGTCTTCACCAAACCTATATGACTTTGAGACAATTTCTCTGCCAGATCAAAACTGTCCGTTTGGAAGACAATTTGTGGTGGCCATCATGCAAAGTAAGGGTCGCGCTCATATGTCGTCCATCGAGAAGAGACCCGTGATTGAAACCAGAGCAGACTACTTGTTTTTCTTTTTTCTTTTATTTTATGTGCTGGCCGATGATGAGAATTCGCTTTTGCAAATGATTACTATTTTGCATAAAACGAGGAAGTGTTTTCGTCCCAGGGCAGAGAGAAAAAGGATTTTGACTCAGTGACCTTAAACTACATGTAGATAGATACATCCCAGAAACAAAGGAGAAAATTTGACACAATTTCTTATAAATGAGAAAAGGAAGTCTGTATTGATGTGATCATATATGTGAGATCAACATAGATGGAGTCACTAAGAGACATTTTTTCCTTCTTCTCTGACTTTGCCAAACTAACTAAAAATGGTCTGTGAGATGAACTTGCTTAATATTGCTCGAGGTTGGGTGAATAAATAATAAACTGTTTTACTTACAAAGGACATCAATTGACATTTTTATCAATTATGAAACTCCAAACTACTTTAATTATATCTATTTATAGTTTAATTGACCACTTTTTTTTTTTCCCCACATTGAAGTGTTTTCACTTTGTTAACCCCTTGCCCCACTATTTTATTTTCTTGAATGCTTGGATATACATTGTCCAGATATTTGATTGTAATTCAACTGGAAACTTGCTTGACCCTATTAGAAAAAAATAAACAATAAATTTAATAGAAAACATCCTCAGTCTGTCTACTCTGTGAAGGGGTTATTGTAGAAAATACAAAGACCCTCAAGGTGGACTTGACTAAGGACTGTGTGTACGTCATTCCATGTAGATGTGGAAAGAAATATAAAGGAGAAACAGGTCTTAAGGTAAGGCTACAAAGCCATAACACAATAGGAAATAAAAAAATCAGGCATAGCTGACCACATATGAAGAGAGAAAGGGAATTACCACCCTCTATAGGTTGAAGTTGAAATAATAGATAGAAAAAAAATACTGGAAACTACATAAACTTAAGGAAGCAGCACATATGCTAGGCTACAAAAATCTCCTAAGGTGACCAAGCATAGAAATGAATACAGTATGGGAACAGTAATACAGAGTGCTAAAGAAAATCATTAGCGTCAAAAATTGAAATATGAACGCTGGTAAAAAATGGTTACTGAAACATCAGGTTTATAAGTCTCAAAAAGTCACTTGCTGTTGTCCTCAAGGACGTATGGCCTAGTGGATATAAACGTTGGCTAGTTCCAGTGACTTGACCCAAAGAGTTGTGAGTTCAATATCAGGCTACAGCAGTGGTGAACAAATAACTTAGAGAGTTAGGTTAAAGGGAAATAAAGGGAATTGGCTTTGTGCAAAAAACGAAAATGATATACCCCAGTGGTCGTAACAAAGGGTTCGGTTCGAAATTCCTATCACCTGAAGAAGGCCAGAGCGTACAACAACCAAAACATTGTAAAAATGACAACAAGGATGAGGACAATAGTTCAAATAATGTAAATAGTGTCAATTTAGTAGACATAAAAATGTCTTTTCTTACTAAGACACACACACACAAATGCACTGCATTGACCAATTTACAAGATACAGTCTACACTTTAAAAAAAAAGTTATCTAAATATTACTCTGGTATTAGGGTTATAGAATGTCATGTCCTAGATATTTGAGTTGTAAAGATAAGCAGTAATGAAAATACCTTTGTAAAATATGTTTTATAGGCTGGTAAATACTTTGTGCATTGTGTTGTAATGGATATTGTCTCTGGATGAGAAGTTGGAGTGTTGAGTTTGTATTTCTGTCAGATTCGTTACATTCTCTTATGCACAAATACCCTTGGGAAAGTTATGAATCTATTTTTACTCTCCCACTCCCAGCTATAGTAAAACAGGTTGAGTCCTATAGTCTTGGTTAGCAACCAGTTTATTGCAAGATGAAATGAAAACTTAGTGTGGGAAAATCTTTTGCCTAGTCAACCATGAATCAAAAGTAAGTTAAATAGCATAGCTTAAAAATGTACGTGTGCATAGGGAACAGTCACACACAGACTCACAGATTGCCTTTTATATATATAGATAACAAATGAATTGAAAACTTGAACAAACAAACCACTTCCCTGTTAGTCGTAGTTTTCCCAGTACAGCAAATCTGTTACTTTCATTGTTAATCTCTTGTAATATAACAATCTCGCCCCACCCGAGGAAAGGCTGATGCAAGCGGGGGTGTTTTCCGGTCGTTGAAAGGAACGGATGTTTGTTTGACCTTATTTCCGGCAATAGTGGAAATGGCTACAAGAGGCAAACAGAACAGGTGTCTCTGAGAATTACGTGGGCGTGCGTGGGCGAGGCAAAATCTGGAAGTACCGGTTTGGAGATTATAAAAAGACCTCGGCGCACGGATTTCAGGCAGAGAGACAGAGGCAGACGAGAGAGCCAGACCAGACCAGAGGAGCAACAGATACGACCCCCCCCCCCCGCCCCCGTCAACCCTTGGAAGCGCACTCTCGCTCTCTGTTCCCTA